>NC_059616.1:21743634-21916157 GCF_020424385.1 Procambarus clarkii
GTAACAAGAACTTTTCACACTAGAGATGCTATACGATGATGATACTTTTCAAAACGCTTGTGCTCTCTAGAACTCTATCGACATCAGAGGCCCGAAACTGTTCAACAGTCTCGGGCCTCTGGGACTGCCTCTGATACCTGGTTGATCAGGTATCCTCCAAAGGGTACCTGATCAAACAGGCTGTGACTCATACGTCAGGCTGCGAGCAGCCGCGTATAACAGCCTGGTTGATCAGTCCAGCAACCAGGAGGCCTGGTCGACGACCGGGCCGCGGGGGACGCTGAGCCCCGGAAGCACCTCAAGGTTCCATCCATACACACACTCCCAGGAAGCAGCCCGTAGCAGCTGTCTAACTCCCAGGTAGCTATATACTGCTAGGTAACAGGTGCATCAGGGTTAAGGAAACTCTGCCCGTCTGTCTCCTCCGGGTGCGGGGATCGAATCCCCGGTTCCTAGGTCCACGAGTCTAGCGCGCTGTCCACTCGGCCACCCAGCCCCCTTGTGTATTCACCTAATTGTGTTTGCGGGAGTTGAGCTTTGCTCTTTTGGCCCGCCTCTCAACTGTTAATCAACTGTTTACTAACTTACTTTTTTTTCTTTTTTCCCTACACCACACACACACACATACACATACACACACACACACACACACACACACACACACACACACACACACACACACACACACACACACACACACACACACACACACACACACACACACACACACACACACACACACACACACACACACACACACACACACACACACACACACACACACACACCAGGAAGCAGCCCGTGACAGCTGACTAACTCCCAGGTACCTATTTACTGCTAGGTAACAGGGGCATTCAGGGTGAAAGAAACTTTGCTCATTTGTTTCTGCCTTATGCGGGAATTGAACCCGCGCCACAGAATTACGAGTGCTGCACGCTATCCACCAGGCTACCAGGGCCCCCTATGTGTGTGTGTGTGAGAGAGACGAAATACATGCAGTAGATATATTAGAATAAATAAGACGGGAGTCAGTCTATTAAACATCCATCGTTTAGAAAAGCAGGGTCTAGGATTGAAAACAAACAGGTAAATACACACACACAAACATACACATGTTCACACACACACACACACACACATATGCACGTGTACACACACACAAAGTGTACACACACACACACCCAGACAGGAATATGATAGAAACAATATGGCCACCATTAACATAATAGAGAGAGCAGCTTCTGTTGCTAGCAAGAATGGATCTGGACTACTAATCATAGAAGACTTCAACCATGGGAAGATAGATTGGGAGAACAGAGACCCGCATGGAGGACCAGAAACATGGAGAGCTAAGCTGCTGGACGTGGCAACAAGAAACTTTCTAAGCCAGCACATCAGGGATCCAACAAGAATGAGAGAAGATGAACCAGCAATGCTTGATCTGATATTTACCCTAAATGAGTGGGATATAAGGGAAGTCAAGATGGAAGCACCCTTGGGAATGAGTGATCACAGTGTATTGAACTTTGAGTACCTGGTAGAGCTAGGAATTATCCCCCCCGAAAAAGGACTAGGAAACAAAAGGCTGGCATACCGAAAGGGAAATTATGAGGAGATGAGAAACTTCCTAAGGGAAATACCTTGGGACACAGACCTCAGAGCTAAGTCTGTACAAGATATGATGGACTGTCACCCAAAAGTGTCAGGAGGCAGTAAACAGGTTCATCCCGGCCCAAAGGGAAAAATCCGAGAAGCAAAAGAAGAATCCATGGTATAATAGAGCATGTATGGAAGCAAAGGTACTGAACAAAAGGGTCGTGGAGGAACTTCCGGAATAACAGAACACCAGAAGCAGAAAGAGATACCAGAGAACCAGGAATGAGTACGTCAGGGTGAGAAGAGAAGCAGAGAAAAGTTATGAAAAGGATATAGCAAAACAAAGCCAAGACCGAACCAAAGCTACTCCCACAGTCACATCAGAAGGAAAACAACAGTGAAAGAACAGGTAGTGAAACTTAGAACAGGCGAGGACAGGTATACAGAGAATGACAAAGAGGTGTGTGATGAACTCAACAAGAGGTTCCAGGAGGTCTTCACAATAGAACAAGGTGAGGTCACTGTGCTAGGAGAAAGGGACGTAAACCAGGCGGCCTTGGAAGAGTTTGAAATTACAAGAGAGGAGGTCAAGAGACACCTGCTGGATCTGGATGTTAGAAAGGCTGTTGGTCCAGACGGGATCTCGCCATGGGTACTGAAAGAGTGTGCAGAGGCACTTTGCTTGCCACTCTCCATAGTGTATAGTAGGTCACTGGAGACGGGAGACCTACCAGAAATATGGAAGACGGCGAATGTGGTCCCAAAATACAAAAAGGGCGACAGGCAAGAGGCACTGAACTACAGGCCAGTGTCCTTGACTTGTATACCATGCAAGGTGATGGAGAAGATCGTGAGAAAAAACCTGGTAGCACAACTGGAGAGAAGGGGCTTTGTGACAAATCGACAACATGGGTTCAGGGAGGGTAAATCTTGCCTGACTGGCTTAATAGAATTCTATGACCAGGTGACACAGATTAAGCAAGAAAGAGAGGGCTGGGCGGACTACATTTTCTTGGATTGTCGGAAAGCCTTTGACACAGTACCGCATAAGAGGCTGGTACATAAGCTGGAGAGACAGGCAGGTGTAGCTGGTAAGATGCTCCAGTGGATAAGGGAGTACCTAAGCAATAGGAAGCAGAGAGTTACGGTGAGGGGTGAGACCTCCGATTGGCGTGAAGTCACCAGTGGAGTCCCACAGGGCTCTGTACTCGGTCCTATCTTGTTTCTGATATATGTAAATGATCTCCCGGAGGGTATAGACTCATTTCTCTCAATGTTTGCTGACGACGCCAAAATTATGAGAAGGATTAAGACAGAGGAGGCTTCAGGCTTCAGGCTTCAAGAAGACCTGGACAAGCTGCAGGAATGGTCGAACAAATGGCTGTTAGAGTTTAACCCAAGCAAATGTAATGTAATGAAGATAGGGGTAGGAAGCAGGAGACAAGATACAAGGTATCATTTGGGAGATGAAATACTTCAAGAGTCCGAGAGAGAGAAAGACCTGGGGGTTGATATCACGCCAGACCTGTCCCCTGAAGCTCATATCAAGAGGATGACATCAGCAGCATATGCCAGGTTGGCTAACATAAGAACGGCCTTTAGAAACTTGTGTAAGGAATCTTTCAAAACATTATATACCACATATGTCAGACCAATCCTGGAGTATGCGGCTCCAGCATGGAGTCCATATCTAGCCAAGCATAAGACTAAACTGGAAAAGGTTCAAAGGTTTGCCACCAGACTAGTACCCGAGCTGAGAGGTATGAGCTACGAGGAGAGACTACGGGAATTGAACCTCACT
Source organism: Procambarus clarkii (assembly GCF_020424385.1). Lineage (NCBI taxonomy): Eukaryota > Metazoa > Arthropoda > Malacostraca > Decapoda > Cambaridae > Procambarus > Procambarus clarkii. The sequence continues at coordinate 21,747,032 of NC_059616.1, forward strand.
TCGTTGGAAGACAGAAGAGTTAGGGGGGACATGATCACCACATTCAAGATTCTCAAGGGAATCGAGAGGGTTGATAAAGACAGGCTATTTAACACAAGGGGCACACGCACTAGGGGACACAGGTGGAAACTGAGTGCCCAAATGAGCCACAGAGATATTAGAAAGAACTTTTTTAGTGTCAGAGTGGTTGACAAATGGAATGCATTAGGAAGTAATGTGGTGGAGGCTGACTCCATACACAGTTTCAAGTGTAGATATGATAGAGCCCAATAGGCTCAGGAACCTGTACACCTGTTGATTGATGGTTGAGAGGCGGGACCAAAGAGCCAGAGCTCAACCCCCGCAAGCACAACTAGGTGAGTACAACTAGGTGAGTACAATTAGGTGAGTACACACACACACACACACACACACACACACACACACACACACACACACACACACACACACACACACACACACACACACACACACACACACACATACATAACGTAGACGTTATTGACAGGAATTTCCTAACACAACATGTGAAGGAAGACACAAGGGAAAGAGGAGGAGATGCAACGAGCCTGTTAAACCTAATTTTCACCCAGAATGTAGAAGACATCGAGAATTTGGAGCATGAAATACCACTAGGAGCCAGTGACCATTGTGTCCTAGTCTTTGACTACATGATGGAACTCAAATTTCGATCAAAGGACAAGAGGTCCGGGAAAAAGAGAGTTAACTACAGGAAATGGGTCTACAGAAGGATTAGGGACTACCTGGGAGAAGTGCAGTGGGAGGAAGAAATTAGAGGAAAAACAGTGCAAGATATGATGGACCTAGTCATATGGAAATGCAAGGAGGCTGAAGAGAGATTTGTTTCAACAGTAAAGGTAAAAAGTAAGAGGGAATATAATAACCCATGGTTTAATAGACAGTGTCAGGAAGCAAAAGTGAGAAGCAGGAGGGAGTGGAGGAAGTACAGAAGACAAAGGACAGAGGACAACAGGATTACATGTAAAAAAGCTTGGAACGATTACATTAACAAAAGAGGAGTATCGGTAAGAAATTATGAGAATGATATTGCAATCAAAGCAAAAAAGCAACCTAAATTACTACATAGCCTAATAAGAAGGAAGATGTCGGTAAATGACCAAGTGACAAGACTACGGAAAACAGAGGGGACATATACAGAAAGTGACAAGGAAATCTGCGAGGCACTGAATACCAGCTTCCATAGAGTGTTCACAACCGAGCCTGAGCAGCTCCCATTGTTAGAAGAGATTACCCTAGACGGAAGACTATCAGGTATAGAGGTGACAGCAGAGGAGGTAATGAAACAGTTGACAACACTGGCTGCAACTAAAGCGGTTGGACCAGACAAAGTATCACCGTGGATACTAAAAGAGGCAGCACAGGCCCTCAGCGTGCCTCTGGCAATGATCTTTAATGAGTCACTTATGTCGGGAGAATTGCTCAGTAGCTGGAAGAAGGCAAATGTCGTACCGATTTTCAAAAAAGGTGATAGGGAGGAGGTACTTAACTACAGACCCGTATCACTGACAAGCATCCCCTGTAAAATACTTGAAAGAATAATTAGGCTAAGACTTGTTGAGCACCTGGAGAACATTAGGTTTGTAAACAAGCACCAACATGGGTTCTGAACAGGAAAATCATGCCTAATAAACCTTTTGGAATTCTATGATAAAATAACAAGGATAATGCAGGACAGAGAAGGCTGAGCAGACTGCAGATTTCTAGACTGCCAAAAAGCCTTTGATACAGTACCGCACATGAGACTGCTATTCAAACTTGAGAGGCAGGCAGGAGAAAGCAGAAAGGCCCTAGCATGGGTAAAGATCTACCTAACAAGAAGAAGCCAGAGAGTAATGGTATGGGGCGAGAAGTCGGACTGGCGAACAGTAACGAGTGGAGTACCTCAAGGATCGGTGCTGGGACGAATTCTATTGCTAATTTACGTAAATGATATATTTACAGGAGTAGAATCCTACATGTCAATATTCGAGGATGACGCAAAATTAATGAGAATAGTTGTGACAGATGAGGATTGTAGGATCCTCCAAGAGGACCTGGATAGGTTATTGAGATGGTCCGAGAAATGGCTACTGGAGTTCAACACGAGTAAATGTAAATTTATGGAAATGGGATCAAGTGACAGGAAACCAAAGGGACAGTACATAATGAAAGGGAACTGCCTACATGTAACGATTCGAGAAAGAGACCTGGGCGTGGACGTAACACCTAATCTAACTCCTGAGGCACATATATATATAGGATAACGACAGAAGCGTACTCTACACTGGCGAAAGTTAGAACTTCATTCAGAAACCTAAGTGAGGATGTTTTTAGGGCACTTTACACTGCCTATGTGAGACCAGGAGACCAGGAAATGCGACAGGAGTCATTGCTGTAAACAACAGTTGGCTAGAAAGGCGGGATCCAAGAGCCAATGCGCGATCCTGCATGCACAAATAGGTGAGTACAAATAGATGAGTACACACACAAACACACACACACACCTGGGTCTGGGAAGCTCCTCGATTGTGCAAGGTATTGAGGAGTGCCTTTTTGGCTAGATTGTTACTGCAATGACTAGAAGGGGTTCAAGGTCAATCACCAGCAGGGATGAGGAGGAGGACAGATTTATAGACAAATTAATAGGGAAATTTGTAGAGAGAAGGAGTGATTGGTTGGAGGATCTAATCCAGGGGATTAAAAGTGAGGTATTTCAGCAAATACAGGATGCGGTAGAGAGGCAGAAACAAGAACTTATGCTCTATGTTCAGGAAGAGATTAGGAAGGGAAGAGAGGACTGGGAGAGGGAATGTGCTCGTATCACAAACGAATTAGGAAGGATTAGCAGCATGGCTAAGGATAGAGGATTAGTGGGGGATGGGTTAGTGACTGCGGTTGGGATGGGGAATCCCCAGGGGACAGGCAACCAGCATGACAATGAATTACTGAGGAGACGGTCTATTATAATACATGGATTATTCGAATCTAGGGCACCAACAAGACAAGAGAGAATAGAAACAGAAAAATACGAATTGCACGAGATATTGAGGTGTATTGGAGCAGAGATGGCAGAACGCGAGGTGGATATCAATCGACGGGTTGGACCTTACAATTGTACCAAGAATAGACTTGTTCTGGTGCAATTCTCCAATGAGGAGGCAGTGGAGTACATAATGAGGACCAAGCATTTACTCAGAGGAAGTGAAACCCATTACAATGTGTTTATAGAGAGGTTTATGACGAAAGATGAGCAAATAGCCCACAAAAATAGATGGCAACAACGACACCGAACTAGCCTCTCAGGTAGTCTCACCTCCCAGGTCACCTCCCAGGTCGCATCCTCCCCAACTCAGCCCTCCTATACATCCCCCCTGCCTCAGCCTCCCAAAACCCCCCTGTCCCTTCCACATTTGCACCTCCACAACGATTCCCCTGCCCATGCTACATCACACTTGTCAGCGACCCCAGTGGGCCAAGCCATGCCCTCCCCAAACCCACCTTCCCATCCCCCCTCCCCAAATACCCCTTCCTACTCCCCTGCCCCTTCTACCCCATTGACTTCAATTCCATCTACTCCATCCCAGCTTCCACTGCACCCCTCTTCCACTCACCCCCAAACCCCACCCAACCCTCACCCCTCCTATGCACCTCCAGCCCACATTTAACCCCCTCACCTTGTGACCCCCTAACACCTTCCCCCATCTCCCTCTTCCCCTCTTCTACCCCAAAACCCCCACCTACCCCCGATTCCCCCCTAACTAATATACCCTCTCTTCCACTCCCAGCACCCATGCTCCATTCTCATCTCAGCTCTCCGCCCTCAGTATCCCTCTTCCCCCCAACCTCTCAACCTCTATCTGACTCTCAGTCTCACTCTATTTCTCAACCCCCCTATGCTATTCAGACCCCTAACTTTCAGACCCATTATGCCCTTCCTACCCCCCTAGATGCCCAGACCCCATTCGCCTACCAGGCACTCCCAGGCACCCCCCTAGCACCCCCCCACTCACCCCCACAGCCCCCACTTGCCCCCCAGACACCCCCCAGTTCCCCCCAGACCCCTGGTGAAAGGGGGAACTCTGACACCCGAGTTTCCAAGAAGAGTCTCAAGGTTTGGTACACCAATGCTGATGGGGTAGCCAATAAAGCAGAAGAGATAAAAGAAAGAGTTAGTGAGGCAGACCCAGACACAGTGGCAATAGTGGAAACTAAAATAAATGGCATGATCTCGGATGCAATCTTTCCAGAGGGGTACCAGGTGATAAGAAAAGAAAGGACACAGAGACAGGGAGGAGGAGTGGCACTACTAATAAAGCGGAAATGGAAGTTTGATGAGCTGGAAAATCCGGGTACCAATGAAAGCACAAGCTTCATACATGGAACTCTGACAGTGGATGGGAAGAAAATTGTAATCTTGATACTCTACAATCCCCCACCAAACAGTAGAAGGCCCAGGCAGGAGTACGAGGACAGCAACAAGACATGTATGGATGAACTGCAGAGGGCAGCAACTTTAGCGCATAGAATGAGAGCGAAGCTGCTGGTCATGGGGGACCTAAATCACGGAGAGATAGATTGGGAAACGAGGAATCCCCATGGCGGGGAGGAGACCTGGGGAGCGAAGCTGGTAGACGTTATTGACAGGAATTTCCTAACACAGCATGTGAAAGAAGATACTAGGGAAAGAGGAGGGGATACGCCCAGCCTATTAGATCTCATTATCACTCAGAATGTAGAAGACATCGAGCAGTTGGAACATGAAATACCACTAGGAGCTAGTGACCATTGTGTCCTAGTCTTTGACTACATGATGGAGCTTAAAATTGTGACCAAAGGACAAGAGGTCCGGGAAAGGAGACTTGATTACAGAAAAGGGGACTACAGAAGGATAAGGGACTACCTGGGAGAAGTGCAGTGGGAGGAAGAACTTAGAGGAAAAACAGTGCAAGGTATGATGAACCAAGTCATATTGAAATGCAAGGAGGCTGAAGATAGATTTATTCCAACAATAAAGGAAAAAAGCAGGAGGGAATATAATAACCCATGGTTTAATAGACAGTGTCAGGAAGCAAAGGTGAGAAGCAGGAGGGAGTGGAGGAAGTACAGAAGACAAAGGACAGAGGACAACAGGATTAGATGTAACAGAGCTAGGAATGATTACATTAACATAAGACGAGTGTCGGAAAGAAATTATGAGAACGATATTGCAGTCAAAGCGAAAAAGCAACCAAAATTACTACATAGCCATATAAGAAGGAAGATGTCGGTAAATGACCAAGTGACAAGACTGAGGAAAACAGAAGGGGCATATACAGAAAGCGACAAGGAAATCTGCGAGGTACTGAATGCAAAATTCCATGGAGTGTTCACAACCGAGCCTGAGCAGCTCCCATTGTTAGAAGAGATTACCCAAGATGAAAGACTATCAGATATAGAGGTGACAGCAGAGGATGTAATGAAACAGTTGACAACACTGGATGCAAATAAAGCTGTTGGACCAGACAAAGTATCACCGTGGATACTTAAAGAGGCAGCGCAGGCTCTCAGCGTGCCTCTGGCAATGATCTTTAATGAGTCACTTATGTCGGGAGAATTGCCCAGTTGCTGGAAGGAGGCAAATGTCGTACCGATTTTCAAAAAGGGTGATAGGGAGGAGGCACTTAACTACAGACCCGTATCACTGACAAGCATCCCCTGCAAAATACTTGAAAGAATAATTAGGCTAAGACTTGTTGAGCACCTGGAGAGCATTGGGTTTGTAAACAAGCACCAACATGGGTTCTGGACAGGGAAATCATGCCTAACAAACCTTTTAGAATTCTATGATAAAGTAACAAGGATAAGGCAGGACAGAGAAGGCTGGGCAGACTGCATATTTCTTGACTGCCAAAAGGCCTTTGATACGGTACCGCACATGAGACTGCTATACAAACTTGAGAGGCAGGCAGGAGTAAGCGGAAAGGCCCTAGTATGGGTGAAGAACTACCTAACAGGAAGGAGCCAGAGGGTAATGGTAAGGGGCGAAAAGTCGGACTGGCGGACAGTAACAAGTGGAGTACCTCAAGGATCGATGCTGGGACCAATCCTCTTTCTAATTTACGTAAATGATATGTTTACAGGAGTGGAATCATACATGTCAATGTTTGCAGATGACGCAAAATTAATGAGAAGAGTTGTGACAGACGAGGATTGTAGGATCCTCCAAGAGGACTTAAACAGGCTGCAGAGATGGTCAGGGAAATGGCTACTGGAGTTTAACACCAGTAAATGTAAAGTTATGGAAATGGGATCAGGTGACAGGAGACCAAAGGGACAGTACACAATGAAGGGGAACAGCCTACCTGTAACGATTCGAGAAAGAGACCTGGGAGTGGATGTGACACCTAATCTAACTCCTGAGGCACATATAAATAGGATAACGACAGCAGCGTACTCTACACTGGCGAAAATTAGAACTTCATTCAGAAACCTAAATGAGGAAGCTTTTAGGGCGCTTTACACTGCCTACGTGAGACCCGTCTTAGAGTATGCCGCGCCATCATGGAGCCCCCACCTGAAGAAACACATAAAGAAACTGGAGAAGGTTCAGAGGTTTGCGACGAGGCTTGTCCCAGAGCTACGAGGGATGGGATATGAAGAGCGGCTGAAGGAACTGAACCTTACGACACTAGAGAAAAGAAGGGAGAGAGGAGATATGATAGGGACATATAAAATACTCAGGGGAATTGACAAAGTGGAAATAGATGAAATGTTCACACGTAATAATAACAGAACGAGGGGACATGGGTGGAAACTGGAAACTCAGATGAGTCACAGAGATGTTAGGAAGTTTTCTTTTAGCGTGAGAGTAGTAGAAAAATGGAATGCACTTGGGGAACAGGTTGTGGAAGCAAATACTATTCATACTTTTAAAACTAGGTATGATAGGGAAATGGGACAGGAGTCATTGCTGTAAACAACCGATAGCTAGAAAGGCGGGATCCAAGAGTCAATGTTCGATACTGCAAGCACATATAGGTGAGTACATATAGGTGAGTACACACACACACACACACACACACACACACACACAGGTTGCAGAGATTGTCAGAGAAATGGCTACTGGAATTCAACACGAGCAAATGTAAAGTTATGGAAATGGGACTAGGAGATAGGAGACCAAAGGGACAGTACACAATGAAGGGGAACAGCCTACCTGTAACGACGCATGAAAGAGACCTGGGGGTGGACGTAACACCTAATCTATCTCCTGAGGCACATATAAATAGGATAACGACAGCAGCGTACTCTACACTGGCGAAAGTTAGAACATCATTCAGAAACCTAAGTAAGGAGGCATTTAGGGCACTTTACACTGCCTACGTAAGGCCAGTCTTAGAGTATGCCGCCTCATCATGGAGTCCCCATCTGAAGAAGCATATAATGAAACTGGAAAAGGTTCAGAGGTTTGCAACGAGACTCGTCCCAGAGCTACGAGAGATGGGGTATGAGGAGCGCCTGAGGGAACTGTGCCTTACGACACTAGAAAGAAGAAGGAAGAAGGGGGACATGATAGGAACGTATAAGATACTCAGAGGGATTGACAGAGTGGACATAGACGAAATGTTCACACGGAATAGTAACAGAACGAGGGGACATGGATGGAAGCTTGAAACTCAGATGAGTCACAGAGATGTTAGGAGGTTTTCTTTTAGCGTGAGAGTAGTGGGAAAATGGAATGCACTTCAGGAACAGGTTGTGGAAGCAAATACTATTCATAATTTTAAAACCAGGTATGATAGGGAAATGGGACAGGAGTCATTGCTGTAAACAACCGATGCTCGAAAGGCGGGATCCAAGAGTCAATGCTCGATCCTGCAGACACAACTAGGTGAGTACAACTAGGTGAGTACACACACACACACACACACACACAAAGACGTGTAGGGTCAACGGTCGCGTTAACCGAGGGAACAATAGGGTTCAAGGGAGCGGGTGTACTGTGCAGTGAAAATCGGGACAGTGTAAATTGAACAGTGGCATTGTTATGCAACACATTGATCACATCTCGTGGTGAATTATCTTAGTGAATTTAGAGAAGATAGCTAGTGAATATCGACTTCTTGAGGAAGCATCAGTCGCATCAGCCGGGACACAAGTGGAGACCTGAAGACCTCACAGGATTACCGACGACACGCCGTGTATTCACCTAGAGTGCTTGTGGGGGGCTGGCTGGTAAGTGTCTCTCATAAGTCTCCAACAGTGTACAAGGTTTATATAATATCATATCATAGACACTATTGCATTCCATTCAATAATACAATCGTAATAATACAATCGTGGTAGACAGGTAACAGGGACAGCAACTGTGAGCTCACTGGGAACCCAGATAAGCCGCTAATCCTCCCCCACCCGCCGTAATCTGAAGACTACACCTCACCCATCTCTTAACCTACCATCTCACTCTCCCAAAACACCCCCCCCCCCCCCAGCACACCCACTCACACTAGGACTATTCTTGCTCTCTCTCTCTTGACAAGGGCAACATGGCAGGTGGACGCAACAGGGACACAGGGAACAGCCAAATTGCTCAAACGAGGGACATGTTAACCCAAGTTCTGGAGGGATTCAGGAAGGAGATGCAGGAAATGAGGATTACAATTAACAACCTACAAAGTGAGCTAACATCAGCAAGAGAGGAGATCAAATCCCTCACATAAAAAAATAAAAAGACCGAGCATCAGATTATCATCCAAAGGGAAGGTGGGAATGTTACATTGGAAAGAAATGCCTCTGTACCTGAAACATTTGCAGACATACTAAAAAAGAGCTCAGAAGCAATGGACACAGTGAGGGAGGTAGCGATGCAAGCAGCCACCTCACAGGAAGCAGCAAGATGCACCACTCAGCTGCTGGAGAGAAAAAGATCAGTGGTAGTTGTAGGCATAAAAGAACAGGAAGGATCCAACAGGCAAGAATGGAATAGCAAGGATAGAGAGGCAGTACAGGGGCTACTGAAGGGGTTACAGATGGAAGGGGCTGAACGAAACATTGAGAAGGTTTTCAGGTTGGGCTGGTACAAAAAGGACAGAAACCGACTTGTAAAGGTGGTGTTTACAAACGAAACCACGAAGGAGGATATTCTCGAAAGGAAGAGTCGACTGCAGCATGTGGATGGATACAAGAAAGTATTCCTGCAGAGGGACAGGACAAAAGAGGAGAGAGCCAGGGCAGCAGAGGCAAGGAGGAAGCGCAGGGAGGGAGAAGTAAACCAGGAAATCACAGCCCCCAACACAACAGTCCTAGAGACAAGAGGCGAACCCAAAACCAGCACCCCAGCAACACCAGAGGGGAGGGCAACCCCACCACCCCCCTCTGCATAGAAACCCTCCCTTCCCCTCACCCTACCTGCCCCCACCCAACCCTCCCTCCCCCCCCCACCCCATTCATACCCTGTCATCCCTTCCCCATTCCCATCATGTCCCCCCTCCCACCTTTCCCCCCTCCCCCTTCATCCCATACCCTCCCTATCCCTCCTCCCCCCTCACCCCGTATCCTCCATGTCCCCCCTATCTCCTTAACCCACACCCTACTTGTCCCCCCTTCCATGAAACCCCCACCCCTCACCCCAAACTCCCCTGAAACCCTGCAAACCACCTCACAGATCATCTCACCCACTGAAAAGCTTCCCACACCAGCAGAATGCTCGCCAAGAAAGGGACAAGAAAATGAACTGAAGAAAGTGAGCTTCAAGGCAATGTACACTAACATAGATGGAATTACTAATAAAACAAGTGAACTCGGAGAATGGGCACTAGAGGAAAACCCAGACATAATAGCACTCACAGAAACAAAGCTAACAAACACCATAACAAACGCAGTGTTTCCACAGGGCTACTATGTAGTGAGGAAAGAGAGAGAAGGGAGAGGAGGAGGTGGTGTAGCTTTGCTACTAAGTGAAGGTTGGAGTTTCGAAGAGATGGTAATTCAGAACTGTGAAGGTTTCAGTGACTACATATCAGGCACCATAGCAACTGGAGGACAGAAAATTATAGTAGTAGTCATATATAACCCCCCACCGAATGTCAGAAGACCCAGACAGGAATATGATAGAAACAACTTGGCCACCGTCAATTTAATAGAGAGAGCAGCTTCTGTGGCTAGCAGGAACGGATCCAGGCTACTAATCATGGGAGACGTCAACCATGGAAAGATAGATTGGGGGAACAGAGACCCACATGGAGGCCCAGACACATGGAGATCTAAGCTGCTGGATGTGGCAACAAGAAACTTTCTAAGTCAACACGTCAAGGGACCGACAAGAACGAGAGGAGGGGATGAACCAGCCTTGCTTGATCTGATATTTACCCTAAATGAGTCGGATATAAGGGAAGTTAAGTTGGAAGCCCCCTTGGGAATGAGTGATCATAGTGTATTGAGCTTTGAGTACCTGGTTGAGCTAGGAATTATCACCCCTAAAAAAGAACTGGGAAACAAAGGGCTGGCGTACCGAAAGGGAAACTACGAGGAGATGAATAAATTCCTATGGGATATACATTGGGACACAGAACTCGGAACCAAGTCTGTATAAGACATGATGGACTGTCACCCAAAAATGTCAGGAGGCTGTAAGCAGGTTTGTCCCAGCCCAACAGGAAAAAACAGTGAAGCAAAGGAAGAATCCGTGGTTTAGTAGGGAATGTATGAAAGCAAAGGAGCTGAACAAAAGGGCATGGAGGAACTTCTGTAATAACAGAACACCAGAAAGTAGAGAGAGATACCCGAGAACCAGGAACGAGTATGTTAGTGTGAGAAGAGCAGCTGAGAAAAGGTATGAAAATGATATAGCTAATAAAGCCAAGACCGAACCAAAGATACTACACAGTCACATCAGGAGGAAGACAACAGTGAAGGAACAGGTGATGAAACTTAGGGTGGGCGAGGACAGGTACACAGAGAATGACAAAGAGGTGTGTGAAGAACTCAACAAAAGGTTCCAGGAGGTCTTTACAATAGAACAGGGAGAAGTCACGGTGCTAAGAGAGGTGGCAGCAAACCAGGTGACCTTGGAAAGGTTCGAAATTACAAGAGATGAGGTCAAGAAGCACCTATTGGAGCTGGATGTGAGAAAAGCTGTTGGGCCGGATGGAATCTCACCATGGGTATTGAAAGAGTGTGCAGGAGCACTTAGCTTGCCACTCTCCATAGTGTATAGTAGGTCACTGGAAACGGGAGACCTACCAGAAGTATGGAAGACTGCTAATGTAGTACCAATATTTAAAATGGGTGACAGACAAGAGGCACTGAACTACAGGCCAGTATCCTTAACTTGTATACCATGCAAGGTGATGGAGAAGATTGTGTGAAAAAACAAACACATCTGGAGAGAAGAGACTTCGTGACAACCCATCAACATGGGTTCAGGGAGGGTAAATCTTGCCTTACAGGCTTGATAGAATTCTATGATCAGGTGACAAAGATTAAGCAAGAAAGAGAAGGATGGGCGGACTGCATTTTCTTGGACTGTCGGAAAGACTTTGACACAGTACCCCATAAAAGGTTGATGCATAAGCTGGAGAAACAGGCAGGAGTAACTGGTAGGGCGCTCCAGTGGATAAGGGAGTACCTAAGCAATAGGAAGCAGAGAGTTATAGTGAGGGGTGAGACCTCAGAATGGCGGGAAGTCACCAGTGGAGTCCCACAGGGCTCTGTGCTTGGACCTATCCTGTTTCTGATATACATAAATGATCTCCCAGAGGGTATAGACTCATTCCTCTCAATGTTTGCTGATGACGCCAAAAATTATGAGAAGGATTAAGACAGAGGAGGACATCTTGAGGCTTCAAGAAGACCTGGACAAGCTGCAGGAATGGTCGAAGAAATGGATGTTAGAGTTTAACCCAAGTAAATGTAACGTAATGAAGATAGGAGTAGGAAGCAGGAGACCAGATACAAGGTATCACTTGGGAGATGAAATACTTCAAGAGTCAGAGAGAGAGAAAGACCTGGGGGTTGATATCACGCCAGACCTGTCCCCTGAAGCTCATATCAAGAGGATAACATCAGCAGCATATGCCAAGTTGGCTAACATAAGAACGGCCTTTAGAAACTTGTGTAAGTAATCTTTCAGAACATTATATACCACATATGTCAGACCAATCCTGGAGTATGCGGCTCCAGCATGGAGTCCATATCTAGTCAAGCATAAGACTAAACTGGAAAAGGTTCAAAGGTTTGCCACCAGACTAGTACCCGAGCTGAGAGGTATGAGCTACGAGGAGAGACTACGGGAATTGAACCTCACTTCGTTGGAAGACAGAAGAGTTAGGGGGGACATGATCACCACATTCAAGATTCTCAAGGGAATCGACAGGATTGATAAAGATAGGCTACTTAACACAAGGGGCACACGCACTACGGGACACAGGTGGAAACTGAGTGCCCAAATGAGCCACAGAGATATTAGAAAGAACTTTTTTAGTGTCAGAGTGGTTGACAAATGGAATGCATTAGGAAGCAATGTTGTGGAGGCTGACTCCATACACAGTTTCAAGTGTAGATATGATAGAGCCCAATAGGCTCAGGAACCTGTACACCTGTTGATTGACGGTTGAGAGGCGGGACCAAAGAGCCAGAGCTCAACCCCCGCAAGCACAACTAGGTGAGTACAACTAGGTGAGTACACACACACACACACACATACAGCTGCTGCCGAGGCGCTGAACTAGGCCACTCCTGTTGACACTGTCATTACTGCCTCAGTTTAAGCTTTTACTTCGCCTTGGCAAATGGAATGATGAATTGTGGGAAAGGCAACTTTCACGATGTTCTAGGAGTCTGTGGTGGCGTGGAGACCACGGGTGGAGTGGGTGGAGTGTGAGTGGAAGGGGAGGAGGGAAGGTGGATGAGGAAGAGGTGTGGGAGAAGAGTGAGTGGGAGAGTAAGACACGTGGAATAACACACTTACTAACACCGTGATCTTAACAATGTCTTACCATTATTACCTTAACCTTTTCACGAGTTTATACTCACCATTTGACTGTCAACTGTTGTGTGATTTATGTATGATGCGTGAAACATAACTCTGGGTCAAACAATGAGTTACGTATACCAACGAGCAAGTGAACTAACCGGTGAAGGTTGTGGCTGTGTGCCTCTTGATCCGAAAGGTCTGGAGTGGTCATCCCCGAGACCTGACACCTCATCAGACATTACATAAAAGTGGTACATAAATGTGGTAAAAAAGGAAATTACAAACATTTTTTAGGTCAACATCAAAGCAAGGTCCATGATGTGGATGAACCAAATGCAGGTTCTCGACCACCCATCCTCACACAACCCGTCCTCACACAGCCCGTCCTCACACAACCCGTCCTCACACAACCCGTCCTCACACAACCCGTCCTCACACAACCCGTCCTCACACAACCCGTCCTCACACAACCCGTCCTCACACAACCCGTCCTCACACAACCCGTCCTCACACAACCCGTCCTCACGCAACCCGTCCTCACAACACCCCGTCCTCACACCACCCGTCCTCACACCACCCGTCCTCACACAACCCGTCCTCACACAACCCGTCCTCACACAACCCGTCCTCACACAACCCGTCCTCACACAACCCGTCCTCACACAACCCGTCCTCACAACACCCCGTCCTCACACTACCCGTCCTCACACTACCCGTCCTCACACACCCCGTCCTCACACAACTCGTCCTCACACTACCCGTCCTCACACACCCCGTCCTCACACTACCCGTCCTCACAACACCCCGTCCTCACACAACTCGTCCTCACACAACCCGTCCTCACAACACCCGTCCTCACACACCCCGTCCTCACACTACCCGTCCTGACACTACCCGTCCTCTCACTACCCGTCCTCACACTACCGGTCCTAACACACCCCGTCCTTACACTACCCGTCCTCACACTACCCGTCCTCACACTACCCGTCCTTACAATACCCGTCCTCACATTACCCGTCCTCACACACCCCGTCCTCACACTACCCGTCCTCACACAGCCTGTCCTCCCACTACCCGTCCTCACACTACCCGTCCTCACACAACCCGTCCTCACATTACCCGTCCTCACACACCCCGTCCTCACACTACCCGTCCTCACACTACCCGTCCTCACACACCCCGTCCTCACACTACCCATCCTCACAACACCCCGTCCTCACACACCTCGTCCTCACACAACCAGTCCTCACAACACCCCGTCCTCACACTACCCGTCCTCACACTACCCGTCCTCACACACCCCGTCCTCACACTACCCGTCCTCACACTACCCGTCCTCACACTACCCGTCCTCACACACCCCGTCCTCACACACCCCGTCCTCACACTACCCGTCCTCACAACACCCCGTCCTCACACACCCCGTCCTCACACAACCCGTCCTCACAACACCCCGTCCTCACACTACCCGTCCTCACACTACCCGTCCTCACACACCCCGTCCTCACACTACCCGTCCTCACACTACCCGTCCTCACACTACCCGTCCTCACACTACCGTCCTCACACACCCCGTCCTCACACTACCGTCCTCACACTACCCGTCCTCACAACACCCCGTCCTCACACTACCGTCCTCACACTACCCGTCCTCACACTACCCGTCCTCACAACACCCCGTCCTCACACTCCCCGTCCTCACACTACCCGTCCTCACACAACCCGTCCTAACACACCCCGTCCTCACACAACCCGTCCTCACACACCCCGTCCTCACACTACCCGTCCTCACACTACCCGTCCTCACGCACCCCGTCCTCACACTACCCGTCCTCACACTACCCGTCCTCACACAACCCGTCCTCACACACCCCGTCCTCACACTACCGTCCTCACACACCCCGTCCTCACACTACCCGTCCTCACACAACCCGTCCTCACACTACCCGTCCTCACACACCCCGTCCTCACACTACCCGTCCTCACACTACCCGTCCTCACACAACCCGTCCTCACACACCCCGTCCTTACACAACCGTCCTCACACACCCCGTCCTCACACTACCCGTCCTCACACAACCCGTCCTCACACTACCCGTCCTCACACTACCCGTCCTCACACACCCTGTCCTCACTCTACCCGTCCTCACACACCCCGTCCTCACACTACCCGTCCTCACACAACCCGTCCTCACACAACCCGTCCTCACACAACCGTCCTCACACACCCCGTCCTCACTCTACCCGTCCTCACACACCCCGTCCTCACACTACCCGTCCTCACACACCCTGTCCTCACTCTACCCGTCCTCACACACCCCGTCCTCACACACCCCGTCCTCACACAACCCGTCCTCACACACCCCGTCCTCACACAACCGTCCTCACACACCCTGTCCTCACTCTACCCGTCCTCACACACCCCGTCCTCACACTACCCGTCCTCACACAACCCGTCCTCACACACCCCGTCCTCACACAACCGTCCTCACACACCCCGTCCTCACACTACCCGTCCTCACACAACCCGTCCTCACACTACCCGTCCTCACACTACCCGTCCTCACACACCCTGTCCTCACTCTACCCGTCCTCACACACCCCGTTCTCACACTACCCGTCCTCACACAACCCGTCCTCACACAACCCGTCCTCACACAACCGTCCTCACACACCCCGTCCTCACTCTACCCGTCCTCACACACCCCGTCCTCACACAACCCGCCCTCACAACACCCCGTCCTCACACACCCCGTCCTCACACAACCCGTCCTCACAACACCCCGTCCTCACACTACCCGTCCTCACACAACCCGTCCTCACACACCCCGTCCTCACACAACCCGTCCTCACACAACCCGTCCTCACACAACCCGTCCTCACACAACCGTCCTCACACCACCCGTCCTCACAAAACCCGTCTTCACACAACACATCCTCACACTACCCGTCCTCACACACCCCGTCCTCACACTACCCGTCCTCACACACCCCGTCCTCACACTACCCGTCCTCACACACCCCGTCCTCACACAACCCGTCCTCACACAACCCGTCCTCACACAACCCGTCCTCACACAACCGTCCTCACACTACCCGTCCTCACAAAACCCGTCTTCACACAACACATCCTCACACTACCCGTCCTCACACACCCCGTCCTCACACTACCCGTCCTCACACACCCCGTCCTCACACAATCCGTCCTCACAATACCCGTCCTCCCAACACCCCGTCCTCATACAACCCGTCCCCACACAACCCATCCCCACAAAACCCGTCCTCACACAACTCGTCCTCACACAATCAGTCCTCACACTACCCGTCCTCACAAAACCCGTCTTCACACAACCCGTCCTCACACTACCGTCCTCACACTACCCGTCCTCACAAAACCCGTCTTCACACACCACGTCCTCACACTACCCGTCCTCACACTACCGTCCGCACACACCCCGTCCTCACACTACCCGTCCTCACACTACCCGTCCTCACACTCCCCGTCCTCACACTACCCGTCCTCACAACACCTCGTCCTCACAACACCCCGTCCTCACACACCCCGTCCTCACACACCCCGTCCTCACACTACCCGTCCTCACACACCCCGTCCTCACACTACCCGTCCTCACACTACCCGTCCTCACACTACCCGTCCTCACACAACCCGACCTCATAGCAACCCGTCCTCACAACAACCCGTCCTCACAACAACCCGTCCTCACAACAACCCGTCCTCACACAACCCGACCTCACAGCAACCCGTCCTCACAACACCCCGTCCTCACAACACCCCATCCTCACAACAACCCGTCCTCACACCACCTCCTCCTCACAACAACCCGTCCTCACACAACCCGTCCACACAACACCCCGTCCTCACAACAACCCGTCCTCACACAACCTATCCACACAACACCCCGTCCTCACAACAACCCGTCTTCACACAACCCGTCCACACAACACCCCGTCCTCACAACAACCCGTCCTCACACAACCCGTCCACACAACACCCCGTCCTCACAACAACCCGTCCTCACACAACCCGTCCACACAACACCCCGTCCTCACAACAACCCGTCCTCACACAACCTGTCCACACAACACCCCGTCCTCACAACAACCCGTCTTCACACAACCCGTCCTCACACAACCCGTCCTCACACAACCCGTCCTCACAACATCTCGTCCTCACAACATCTCGTCCTCACAACAACCCGTCCTCATACAACTGGTTCACACACAACCCGTCCGCATAACATCTCGTCCTCACACAACCCGTCCTCACACAACTGGTTCACACACAACCCGTCCTCACAACATCTCGTCCTCACACAGCCCGTCCTCACACAACTGGTTCACACACAACCCGTCCGCATAACATCTCGTCCTCACAACATCTCGTCCTCACAACATCTCGTCCTCACAACAACCCGTCCTCACACAACCCGTCCTCACACAACTGGTTCACACACAACCCATCCGCATTACAACCCGTCCTCACACAACTGGTTCACACACAACCCGTCCTCACAACAACCCGTCCTCACACAACTGGTTCACACACAACCCGTCCGCACACAACCCGTCCTCACACAACCAAGTACGGGAAAAAAAATCTACTTAGCACCTCCTAGGAGTCCTCCAGCGCCTCCTGGGGCCCTTGCCACCACCACCACTAACAACAACAACAACAACAACAACAACAACAACAACAACAACATGAACAACCAGGGACATTTGAGCCCATATGCGTCAGGACACAAAAAACGGGACGAGGGATGATCTGAGAGCAACAGGTGGATGATGTAAACAAATGTGAGGGGTGACTGACCTAGCCAGGAAATATTGTATTACAGCCGTTGTTGGACCACACTCACCTCCAGCTGGCCGTCCCCGTCACTGTTATTACAGCCGTTGTTGGACCACACTCACCTCCAGCTGGCCGTCCCCGTCACTGTTATTACAGCCGTTGTTGGACCACACTCACCTCCAGCTGGCCGTCCCCGTCACTGTTTCCCGCGTGTCACACCAACCAAACATTATCTCTGCAAAAATCCTGAATTGACCGGCAACAGAATGAGTGTCACTGATTCAATCTTCACTACACATAAACTTTATAACTGTTACCATCCTCACTACACACGGCCATCATCTCTATAACCATCTACACTATCCTCCTTCATTAATACTATAACCATCTACACTATCCTCCTTCATTAATACTATAACCATCTACACTATCCTCCTTCATTATTACTATAACCATCTACACTATCCTCCTTTATTATTACTATAACCATCTACACTATCCTCCTTTATTATTACTATAACCATCTACACTATCCTCCGTCATTATTACTATAACCATCTACACTATCCTCCGTCATTATTACTATAACCATCTACACTACACATAAACGTTATAATTGTAACCCTCTACACTACACAATGAACGCACAAAATAGGCAGGCTAGGGGATTGGGTCTATGGATTTGTTAAAGGACGGAGCATAGCAAACTGTATAAGGAATTACTTGGCTAATGACCAAGGTACTCTGTATCTGTTGACATTAAAGGAGCCTTCGACAAAGCGCAGAGGATTGCAATCCTGGACGAGCTTGGATGCATGTGTGTCAAAGGGAGACTCTTCAAATGTATTGAAGACGATCTCACAGGGAGGAAAGCCAAGGTCTGCTTCAATGGAAAGCCAAGGTCTACTTCTCCAGAACAATGAGTATGGAACTCTGTACTCCCCAAGGCGGAGTCTTAAGCCCCGCACTATTCAATGCACTTATGATCGCCATTGCAAATATTGATTTTCCGGAAGGGACGCAACAAATGGGGTATGCAGATGATGTCTTAATACAAGCCCCAACCTTGGAAAAATTAAACAGTCCATTGAACTCCTCGGAAGGAAATGTATTGAGCTCGGTTTCACTCTCTCCACAAACAAGACAAAAACATACTCTCATCACAAGAGGGGAGAAAATGAAGAACTACAAATTAATGGTGTAACACTTGAATGGGTTGACCACTATCGGTGCCTTGGCGTCACTGTCGGCTCTAACAAGGGGAAGAAAGAGGAGCTCAACCAACTCATAGGAACATGCAAAAGTCGACTCATGGCACTGAAAGCTATGACCTGGAATAAACATTTGAGCCTCTATTGTTGTGCTTATAATGATGTACACAGCCTATGTGCGCTCCGTCATAGGCTATACTGCTCCAGTTTTGTGCACCTACTCCCAAAGCGATATGAGAAGGCTCGAAAGCATACAAAATGAAGTCATGACAATAATTCTAGGAGTTCCAAGAATTGCCTAAACGTCTAATCTACGAGAGGAGTTGTCCCTCCAAAGTGTTAAAAGCAGAATTGAGGAACTGAATGCTAAACTTGCAATTAGGATAGCCAGAGATCCCCATTACAATGATATTGCCAAGAAAAATCTGAGTTCTGTGCTGCTAACAGGAGAAAACAGGAGAAGCAAAAAATGGCATCACAGATCAGTCTGCTACCTGGAAGAACTTCACCTGCTTGAGCAAGCCCGTGAGCTCCTGCCTGTAGAGAGGTTACCTCCCTGGGAAGATGACTCATGCAGGATTATCATCAATGAAATGGCAACGAAAAAATCCAACATGATACCACAAGAAATGAGACACAAGTATCCTGTGGAAACTTATAAAAAAGCCGGAAATGAACAAGATCAAATCTACACTGATGGGTCATCTAATCCTGTCAATGACAGGGCTGGTGCAGCATACACTGTAATTAAGTATAATGCTTTTCAACACATAAATGAAGAAAAAGCGCGTATTGAGAACTATGCCTCTTCAATACAAGCAGAGCTAACTGCCATTGCTATAGTGTCAAGATTCCTTGAAAGAAACATTAATGGTGCAGTGATCTGCACTGATTCAAAGCATCACTGCAGAGCCTAAGTAAAAATCGGGCAGAAAATCTTGCGATAGTCGCTGAAATTATGAGCTGTATGGGTACTAACCAATCAGGGAAGAGTCATCAAGTTTCTGTGGATCCCCTCTCAAGTTGGAATATGTAGAAATGAGCCAGCAGATGTGCTGGCTGCTGAGGGCGCTGAAGGAGACCATATTGAATACTTCATACCCGAGACTTTACTACAAATTTGAGGTATTGTCAGGCAACATCACCGTGACAAGGTAACTGGGGAAAGGAGGATAGAAGCACAAACCAGTGAATCTGTACGATGGTACAACATGGATACAGCTGGCAATCCCAATCATTATGGACGAAGAGGAGGAGGATGCGGGAGAGAATCAGTAATAGCGAGAATCCGTCTTGGATACAAATATCCATGGAGATTCGGAATGGAAACAACAGTGGAGCAGCGGAGTTGGAGAATCTGTGATGAGAGTGACGAATACCACCTTGACCACTATCTACGTGAATGTGAACACCTGAGGGACACTAGAAGTATATGTAAAATGATAAACCCCACATTGTTTGAGTTAGAAAAACACAATTTGTCAAATATTCATAATGTACTTAAAAGATTCCCCCATTTTGCACCCGCAAGATAACGTAAGATTTTAGGGGTTGACAGATGTTAATCTTCTAGTTTGAGGAGCTCTTCGCTTGAGACAGTTAAGCAAGTCCCAGCTGTGTTTGGGTACAAATGACAGGATGAACAACCCAGCGGGTTTTCTTCCTATTGATGAGTGTTGTACGTGCTGCTATGGCGGTGTGTCCACTCACAGGATGAGTGGCGCTGCCCAATACTGTCACTATGGCGGTGTGTTCACTCACAGGATGAGTGGCACTGCCCAATACTGTCACTATGGCGGTGTGTTCACTCACAGGATGAGTGGCGCTGCCCAATAAACTCGCCCCTTGGGGCAAAATAATAATAATAAAAAAAAAATAACGTATTTATGGAACACATTGGCTAAGCAATACGCTGTAGCAAGGTTTCTCTTGATATTGCGGGCCCCAACATATCTTCATGTAGAAAAAATATGCTAGATGAATCTGGTATTTATCGAGATTTTAATCTGATATTATTTCTTATTTCATATTTAAGTAGATGCTCAATTGGGTCGATTCTGACCTTCCTATGACCTCTGACCTTTGACTTTTCTATGAATAACTTTCTATAACCGCTGACCATCCTCCAACAACCACCAGTTACCCTGTAAAGTTTGGTGATTGTGGTCCCAAACTTCTGACCCCCAACCTCGAACATACAGAAATCCTTTTTCTATATATACACTACTCGATCTAAATAGAAAAAAAGACAGATACAAAGACCCAGGTAGCCGTCGGTACCTGGGTCTCTGTCTGGCTCTGTCTATCTGACTTTCTGTCTCTACCCCCCCCCTGCTCTCACTCCCTCATTTCCATTCACCAATTGTCCCTCCCATTGTCCCTTTCTCTCTCTCTCTCTCTCTCTCAACCTACAGTTCTCTCTCCCTCCAATTCTTAAACCTCCCCTTCCATTTTTCCTTCATCTTTCCTCCTTTCTTATCATTCTCCCTCACTCCCTCCTTTTATTCCTCCCTCCCTCCAACCTATTCCCTTCCCTATTATTTGCCCAGTAGGAGAAAAAGTGACTAGACCCGTCCCCTCCATGTCGGCTTACAAAGTTGCAGAACAATTGCAGGGCATGATCATGCAAGGGGTCAATGTATAAATTGCAAGAGGCTGCAAAGTGGCAAAGCAAGGAAAACGCAAGATGTTGCAAAGTGGCAAAGCAAGGAAAACGCAAGATGTTGCAAAGTTGCAAAGGCTATCTATATAATATATACCTATATATACATCTATATAGTATATACATACTATATAGATGTCACATCTGTGATGGTAAAAAACATGCTTTTTCTGAAAACCTGTGTTTTTCATGTGAGGGAAATCTTCGAAACCTCTTTACCAATTTCTTTGAAATTTTGACACAACATTGCAATGGAATATGCGCGTCTTTTTATATATCTATTATGTAGATGCCTCACCTGTGACAGAAAAAAACATGCTTTTTTGAAAAAACAGCTCTATCTGTTGGATGTAAGAGCAACACATGGTGTAATCTCCAAAAGTTCTTCACCGATTGCTTTGAAATTTTGACACAACGTTGCATTCGAATTGACGCGTCTTTTTATATACCTACTATATAGATGCCACTCCTGTGATAGGTAAAAACATGCGTTTTTGAAAAACAGCACCATCTATTGCACATAATAGCAACATGCACGCTACATTAAATATGTCACAAATTACATTTCAATGTTTCCGATTGCATTGATAAATTTTATTTTCATAGATTTCAATTTATTTTTTGCTTTTTATTGAATTATTTTGTGTGACATTGTGTTGGAATTGAGCTGTGTTGTTTACCATACCGGTCATTTTGTAAGTGAAGTATAGATGCTACACCTGTGACAGGTAAAATTATACTTTTCTTGAAAAACAGCACCATATGTTGCATGTAAGAGCAACACACATGCTATACTAAATATGTTACAATTCCATTGCAATATTTCTGATTGTATTGATAAATTTAATTTTCATAGATTTTGATTTATTTTAATTTTGATTTCATTATTTTGTGTGAATTGCATTGAAATTGAGCTGTGTTGTTTATGTACATTTCATGAGTATAGTCTACCTTTTTATTTTTTCATATTTTCATTTCATTTTTTAACTGATTTTCTCATATTTCAGTGATGGGAACATCAGATCACTATATGTTTCCAATTTTCTGATGGGAACATCAGACCATTTGGGAAGGCATTGAACGAGGGAGTGGGGAATGGTGGGGATGACGAGGGGATGGAAGTGAGAGACGGTGGGGGGAGGATTAGGGGATAAGGGAGGGGGTAATGGTGGGGAAGGACAAGGAGACGGGCGAGTTTGGGATAGTGGGGACATGGCGATGGGGGATTGGAGAATGGTGTGGGAGGACAAAGGGACAGCGGATTGGGCATGGTGGGAAGGACGAGGGGAGGGTGGAGTGGGGGAATGGTGGGGAAGACTAGGAAACAGGGAAGGTTGCCGAGCCACAGCAACACAGGGCCGGGTACTGCTAGTGTGTGTGTATATATATATATATATATATATATATATATATATATATATATATATATATATATATATATATATATATATATTGTGACTGGAAAATGTAGAAGTGTAGGTGTTCGGCAGTCCTCCTAATGACTGGTGTTAATGCCTATCACATTTTAGAAAAAAAAAGATCGACTGCTTGGCTGTTGTCTGTGGTAAAGTAAGGGAAGACACGCAAAACACATAGTATGAACAATGAAACTTTAATTAACTTTAAAAATTATGAACAAAGAGAATCCCTTGGCTATGTACAGTGTAAACAGACAAGTAAAAAAATATAACATAAAAATTAAGAACAAGGGTGACGTTACTCTACAAATAAAATAAAGACAAAAGAATGATTAAACAGGTGCTGAGAATATAGCGCTAGCTGAGAACCTCCACCAATAAACAGAGTGTATATCAGTTGGTTGTTCACAGCTTGAGAGCACAAGGATATTCTGACTTCAATGGCTGGTTCAAGCCCAGACATCGACTTGGTAGAGGGCACTGAGGTGCAGAGGTGCAGGTGTGCAGATGGCGGATCACCAATCAGAAGCAGGCAGGCTGGAATGGTAGTTTGCTGGTTGACGACGGTGGCGAGCCGGCATGGAGTGAGGAGTGGGGGGAGTTTAGGGTACATTTGTCTCCTGGTCAAAACGTTTTGTGCTACTGGTAGACGTATCTTGAAGGTAGCATCTTAGTGTTGTATATATATAAGTAACTTTACATAGGGAAGAGCAGGCTCAATCTCTCTTGAAAGAGATTACCATCACAACTCTCCCCCGAAGCCTGCTCTAACGGGTCACGTACTTCTTCTGATGGTAGAGTGGTATGTGTAGCTGCCTCTACCTCATAGACTCTGGAGAGGGCGTTTGCTATGATGTTGTCAGAACCCTTGATGTAGAAGATCTCCAGGTTGAAATTCTGCAGATACAAAGCCCATCGTAGAAGTCGTTGATTGGTGAATTGGGCTTGCTGCAAGAAGCGTAGGAGATTGTGGTCCGAGTAGATGGTGGTAGACCGAGCACCTTGTAGGTATGATGCAAAGTGCTGTAAGTTCAGGACGATGGAGAGAAGTTCCTTTTCGATAGTGCTGTAGTTCTTCTAGTGAGGTTTTAACTTGTAGCTGTAGTAGCTAACAGGTAGAACCTCCTCGCCTCGTTGTTGCATCAGGACGCCCCCAATGCTGGTACCACTGGCGTCGACATGGAGAATGAAAGGCTTTATGATATCTGGCGAGGCGAGAATGGGATTAGAACAGAGCAGAGATTTAAGTTGTTCAAAAGCAATGGTTTGCTGAATGGTCCAAAGATATCGTTGCTTGGGGTTGGTTAAAGTGATCAATGGTGTCGCTACCGTACTAAAATTCTTCACAAACCTACGGTAGTAGGAGGCAAGACTAAGGAAGCGCAGGAGCTGCTTCCTGGTGGTAGGCTGTGGGTAATGCTGGATGGCTTGGGTATGTATGTTAACGGAGCTAGGCTGCCACTCCCTATCACATGACCAAGATAACGCACTTTACCTTTAGCAAAGGTGGACTTGTCCAAGTTGATGGTGAGGCCGGCTGTCAGGAGCTTGGCGAACAATCGTTGTAGCTGAAGCAGATGTTCGTTCCAGGTGTTAGTTGCCACAACGATATCATCCAAGTAGGCGAAGGTGTTATCTAAGCCCTGGATGACGCGGTTGACAGCTCGCTGGAAGGTGGCCGGGGCATTAAATAGTCCAAATGGAAGGCGTTCATATCTGTAAAGGCCAAAAGCAGTGGTGAAGGCAGATATTTCCTTAGCTCGCTCTGTCAAACACACTTGGTAGTATCCCTTGAGTAAGTCTAGTTTGGATAAATACCGAGCATTACCAATGGCGTCAAGGATGTCATCTATTCTAGGTAATGGGTAAGCATCCTTGACAGTCACAAGATTCAATTTCCGGTAGTCGGTACACAACCTCACTTTACCGTGTGGTTTCGGCACCAAGATGCAGGGTGAGACCCAAGGGGACTCACAAGGGGTGGCCAGCCCATGATCCAGGAGGAACTGTACTTCAGCACGCAGAACTTCCTTTTTGCTCGGGCTGATTCGGTAGAAAGGTTGACGAATTGGCCGGGTGTCAGGGAGTAGCTGGATGTCGTGCTGAACCACATTACACTTCTGTGGATCATCGCTGAACAACTTCTGATGTTCCTTGAAGATTCTGATGAGAGGAGCACTATTACTGTCCTGCAAATAGGTATGAAGATCAGTTAGGATTTCTGAGTTGGAAGGCACTGACTCAGTACTCACCTAATTGTACTCACCTAGTTGTGTTTGCGGGGGTTGAGCTCTGGCTCTTTGGTCCCACCTCTCAACCATCAATCAACAGGTGTGCAGATTCCTGAGCCTATTGGGCTCTATCATATCTACACTTGAAGCTGTGTATGGAGTCAGCTTCCACCACATCACTTCCTAATGCATTCCATTTGTCAACCACTCTGACACTAAAAAAGTTCTTTCTAATATCTCTGTGGCTCATTTGGGCACTCAGTTTCCACCTGTGTCCCCTTGTGCGTGTGCCCCTTGTGTTACATAGCCTGTCTTTATCTACCCTATCAATTCCCTTCAGAATCTTGAATGTGGTGATCATGTCCCCCCTAACTCTTCTGTCTTCCAGCGAAGTGAGGTTTAATTCCCGTAGTCTCTCCTCGTAGCTCATACCTCTCAGCTCGGGTACTAGTCTGGTGGCAAACCTTTGAACCTTTTCCAGTTTAGTCTTATCCTTGACTAGATATGGACTCCATGCTGCGGCTGCATACTCCAGGATTGGCCTGATATATGTGGTATACAAAGTTCTGAATGATTCTTTACACAAGTTTCTGAATGCCGTTCGTATGTTGGCCAGCCTATATGCCGCTGATGTTATCCGCTTGATATGTGCTGCTGGAGACAGGTCTGGCGTGATATCAACCCCCAAAGTCTTTTTCCTTCTCTGACTCCTGAAGAATTTCCTCTCCCAGATGATACCTTGTATCTGGCCTCCTGCTCCCTACACCTATCTTCATTACATTACATTTGGTTGGGTTAAACTCTAACAACCATTTGTTTGGCCATTCCTTCAGCTTGTCTAGGTCTTCTTGAAGCCTCAAACAGTCCTCTTCTGTTTTAATCCTTCTCATAATATTAGCATCGTCCGCAAACATTGAGAGAAATGAATCGATACCCTCCGGGAGATCATTTACATATATCAGAAACAAGATAGGACCGAGTACAGAGCCCTGTGGGACTCCACTGGTGACTTCACGCCAATCGGAGGTCTCACCCCTCACCGAAACTCTCTGCTTCCTATTGCTTAGGTACTCCCTTATCCACTGGAGCACCTTACCAGCTACACCTGCCTGTCTCTCCAGCTTATGTACCAGCCTCTTATGCGGTACTGTGTCAAAGGCTTTCCGACAATCCAAGAAAATGCAGTCCGCTCAGCCCTCTCTTTCTTGCTTAATCTTTGTCACCTGATCGTAGAATTCTATCAAGCCTGTAAGGCAAGATTTACCCTCCCTGAACCTATGTTGGCGATTTGTCACGAAGTCCCTTCTCTCCGGATGTGTTACCAGGTTTTTTCTCACGATCTTCTCCATCACCTTGCATGGTATACAAGTCAAGGACACTGGCCTGTAGTTCAGTGCCTCTTGCCTGTCGCCCTTTTTGTATATTGGGACCACATTCGCCGTCTTCCATATTTCTGGTAGGTCTCCCATCTCCAGTGACTTACTATACACTATGGAGAGTGGCAAGCAAAGTGCCTCTGCACACTCTTTCAGTATCCATGGTGAGATCCCGTCTGGACCAACAGCCTTTCTAACATCCAGATCCAGCAGGTTTCTCTTGACATCCTCTCTCTCGTAATTTCGAACTCTTTCAAGGCCAACTCTTCCTAGGTTTACCTCCCTTTCTCCTAGCACAGTGACCTCACCTTGTTCTATTGTGAAGACCTCCTGGAACCTCTTGTTGAGTTCTTCACACACCTCTTTGTCATTCTCTGTATACCTGTCCTCGCCTGTTCTAAGTTTCAGTACCTGTTCTTTCACTGTTGTTTTCCTTCTGATGTGACTGTGGAGTAGCTTTGGTTCGGTCTTGGCTTTGTTTGCTATTTCATTTTCAAAACTTTTCTCTGCTTCTCTTCTCACCCTGACCCACCCACCCACTTCTCAGTGTTAGTGCTTTCAGGAGGAGAAGCAGGGAAGGCATGGACCTTTAAATGTGGATAATGATACCAACACAGTGGTGGGGAGTATCTTGATACTGCTTCAGGAGGTTGACGTGGCACAATTGGGTCTTCCGCCGCCTATCTGGAGTCTCAAGAACGTAGTTGTGGTTGTTTCTGCACTCCTTGATGCGGTAAGGTCCTGAAAACTTGTTTTGCAATGGAGAACCTGGGATAGGAAAATATGCCAACACGAAGTCTCCTGGTTTAAATTTCCTTATTTTGCTGCGATGGTCAAAATGAGTCTTCATCCTCTCCTGAGCTTTCAGTAGATTGTCATTAGCAAATTTACGTACTCTCTCGAGAATGTGCTTTAAGTTTTGAAGAAACTGGGGCACATTCTGAGGGTCACTGAAGGTGGCATTATGTAGAGAGTCTTTAAAAGCTTTGAGAGGAGTACGGCACTTACGTCCGTAGAGCATCTCATAAGGAGATACTCCTAGAGACTCATTAGGGAGACTTCTGAAAATGCACATGATGAGGTCAAGTAGTTTATCCCGGTCCTTCAAGGTTTCATTGCAAAATTTCTTTAGGAGTGCTTTAATAGTCTGATGACTACGTTCAAGAGAACCCTGTGAAGCAGGATGATAGGGGCTGGACAATACCTGTGTGATGTTGAACTCTTCCAGTGTCTTCTTGAAGAGATCACTGGTGAAGTTGGTGCCACAGTCACTTTGAACCTCTCTTGGAAATCCATACTGGGTGAAGATCTTCAATAGTTGTTTCACCACAGTAGCAGCCGTAATGTTCTTTACTGGAACTGCTATGGGGAATCTGGTGGTAGGACACAGGATAGTTAGTATATAGGCGTTGCCAGAACTGGTCCGGGGTAAAGGACCAACACAGTCTATGATGAGTCTGTGGAAAGGTTCCGCAGGCACCTGGATAGGAGTCAATGGAGCCTTGGGAATAGAGATGTTAGGTTTACCTGCCGTCTGACATGTATGACACGTAAAGCACGTAACTTTTGACGTCTTTAACCATACCTGGCCAGTAGTAGTCTTTTCTGATTCCGTGGTAGGTTTTGTTAAAACCATAGTGAGAAAGTGCTCCGTGGGCCAGGTGTAGAATATCGGGCCGTAGGCTGGTGGGAACCACTAGTTGTTCGACATTTGCCCAATCGTCTTCCTCCTTCAGCTTACTGGGTCTGTACCTGCGGTAGAGCAACTGATTCTCTAGGAAGAACCCAGGGATACTGTCAGGTTGAGTCTCAGCCTGGAAGAATAATGGTGTTAATGAAGTGTCCTCCCTCTGTAACTTACAGAACTCCAAACTAGTAAGATTCGGTGGTAGATTCTGAGGGTCTTGAGGGACAGCAGTTGTAGTAGAGTCAGCTGGTTGCGGGTGTGCAGCTTGTGCACGGGTGGTCACCAAAACCGGAGGAGAAACTTCACTTTCTTGGACCTCTGCTGGAACATACTTAAAGATGGGATTGTCCACTACAATGTTACACACACCTGGGGTTTGTCCATGATGATGAGGTTGGAAGGTTGCAGATCTTCTGCCAAGTCATTGCCCAGGAGAAGTTGCACTCCAGGCATGGGAAAAGGCTTTTCCCAGATGGCGACTTGAACTTCACCAGTCACGAAAAGAAAATTCAGGTGGACTCTGGCGAGTGGATACAGAGTAGAAGCAGTGAGATAAGGACGGTTTCCCCGGTGTAGGTGACGTTAGGCACAGCCGATTTAAATATTATTGATTGAAGAGCCGTTGTGTCCCTCAAGATCTTCAATTTGAAACGTCCCTCCGAATCTGTACTGCTGGCACAGACAGTTCCAGGGTATAGGTGTTTGCTGAAGAGAGAAAGATCATTAACAGGAACACCAACATTCATCACAGGCTTACCTGACTTAGGAGGAGTCGGTTTGTGTTTAGGAGTTTCATTGCCTTTGTATTGAGCCTTCCCACATCTATCTATGGTATGTCCATAGAGTTTGCAATACAATTGAGAGCTCGCTTGATCGGCACTCACTTTATCATAACTATACCAAGACTTCTTACTGGAAGGTGGTTCTGGTGTTAGCCGATGGATGAGGCTGTAGGTGTCAGCTGACTTCGCACATCTTATGTAGTCAGTTTCTTCTTTGTCTGCTAAATATAAACGGATGGAAGGGGGAACACGTCTCAAGAATTCTTCAACTAGCATGAGGTTGACGAGTTCTGAAAATGTAGAGACATGTGCTGCTTGCAGCCATTTCATGAAATATATTTTCTTTGTATTGCCAAATTCTTAAAAGGTGGTGGTACTTGCCTTTAGATAATCACGAAATTTTCGTCTGTAGCTTTCAGTGGAGAGAAGGTAGGCGTCCAAAACTGCTTGCTTCAGGGTCTGGTAGTCATTCTCAGACGCTAAGGTACTGAGAGTAACTGCAGCTCTACCTGTGAGATGCACTCTGAGAAGGGTAGACCATTAATCTGCAGGCCAACTAAGTTTTTTAGCTATGGTCTCAAAAGTGGTGAAAAACACGTCTATCTCTGTCTCAACGAATGGTGGCATTAACTTACTTGCATGGGAGACATTGAAACTTACGGGAAGACTGGCTGTAGCTTGTTGGCGCTGAGTGTGGTGTGTAGTTTCCAACGCGAGTTCTTGTCGACGATATTCGAGAGCACGATCAGCTTGCTGTTTACTGTACTCCCGTTGCATCTCCAGGTCAGGGCAGCCTCTTCCTTCTTTATCTGGAGAGCTTCTGCTTTGAGAGCTTTGTTGTTGGAGGGCTTCTTTTTGTTGTTCCCGCTCGATCTTTGCAAGTTCGAGCTTTAGCTTCATAGCTACCAAAGCATGTAATAGAATAGGTTTCGTGAGCTTCAGAGTCTATCTTTCCTTCATCTAAGAGATAATCCAAGATTAAATTATGCAAGTCATTTTTGTTGGCTCCATGGGGAACATCTAGTTGATACTCGTGTGCAAGAGTTTGTAATTCGGTCTTCTTGGCACGACTTAAGTTCCCTACTTCACTTGCTGGGTCGTTACGAAATGTTTGGAGACGAAACATGGTGAAAAATAGCAAATAAATGTACAACGAATACTTGTGATAATGTAAGTGTCAGTAACAGGATGACGTGGCAACTGGTAACTATCCTGTGGTAATTTAATATTTAACAATTGACGTTAATTTTAGTATGGTAAATGATTAGCCAATCAAAATCGCAGGAAATCTTGTACCCGGTACTCAATGTAAGAGAATAAGGGCAAGAAAATCCTACTAAATAAATGAAACCGATAGTTTCTAAAACAATTTTTTTTTTTTTTTGAGATATATACAAGAGTCGTTACATTCTTGTACAGCCACTAGTACGCGTAGCGTTTCGGGCAAGTCCTTAATCCTATGGTCCCTGGAATAGGATCCCCTGCCGCGAAGAATCGTTTTATCATCCAAGTACACATTTTACTGTTGCGTTAAACAGAGGCTACAGTTAAGGAATTGCGCCCAGTAAATCCTCCCCGGCCAGGATACGAACCCATGACATAGCGCTCGCGGAACGCCAAATGAAACATTTAATTGTTTCAAAAGTGAATAAGGTAGTCCAAGCATGTAGGGATACCTTTCCGAGTCTCTATAGGACAGAAGCAAGGGTTTTCCTACTAAATGAAATATGATACTTACAGAATTAGCGATCTTTGTGCTCTGAAAAAAGAAAGCTAATTCCCTACCTAAGTAAATATCATCATCTCTGACCGACGTGTAGGGGTGCGAGTGTCAACTGGTGACGAGAACTGCTTTTGAGGTCCCAACTCAGCAACGTAGTCCGTGTTAGAGGAACTATGGCCCTCTTTATCCTCCTTTAGTCGGATT
Organism: Procambarus clarkii; assembly: GCF_020424385.1. NCBI lineage: Eukaryota > Metazoa > Arthropoda > Malacostraca > Decapoda > Cambaridae > Procambarus > Procambarus clarkii. The sequence continues at coordinate 21,778,112 of NC_059616.1, forward strand.
GCAGAAGATAAGGTGCTTTGACCCGAAGACAAACCAAAGTACCAGGGTACCAAAATGATGATCTGCCGGAATGTGAGAAATATCCTAGGGACAAAAAGTGGAATACACGAGTAATAACACTGAGGGAGAGATGACCAATTAAGAGAATGACTGAGGCCTTCAGTCACCACGTAATCCAAAGTTATCCAACACTCACAATATGCTACCCTCGGAATGCACAAAATACACAGCACCATATAAATATTAAAAGTAATGAAAATATTGAAAAGCAACTGTATCAAAGCCAAGTACGCTTACCACAAATTGATGTTCTGGTACTAGTACTTGAGTGAAGCTCCTTAGGCAGGCCCCCATTAAATGTGACGGGAAAGTGTAGAAGTGTAGGTGTTCGGCAGTCCCTAATGGCTGGTGTCAATGCCTATCACATTTAAAAAAAAAAAAGATCGACTGCTTGGCTGTTGTCTGTGGTAAAGTAAGGGAAGACACGCAAAACACATAGTATGAACAATGAAACTTTAATTAACTTTAAAAATTATGAACAAAGAGAATCCCTTGGCTATGTACAGTGCAAACAGACAAGTAAAAAAATATAACATAAAAATTAAGAACAAGGGTGACGTTACTCTACAAATAAAATAAAGACAAAAGAATGATTAAACAGGTGCTGAGAATATAGCGTTAGCCGAGAACCTCCACCAATAAACAGAGCGTACATCAGTTGGTTGTTCACAGCTTGAGAGCACAAGGATACTCTGACTTCAGTGGCTGGTTCAAGCCCAGACATCGACTTGGTAGAGGGCGCTGAGGTGCAGGTGTGCAGACGGTGGGTCATCAATCAGAAGCAGGCAGGCTGGAATGGTAGTTTGCTGGTTGACGATGGTGGCGAGCCGGCATGGAGGGAGTGAGGAGTGGGGGGAGTTTAGGGTACGTTTGCCTCCTGGTCAAAACGTTTTGTGCTACTGGTAGACGTATCTTGAAGGTAGCATCTTAGTGTTGTATATATATAAGTAACTTCACGTAGGGAAGAGCAGGCTCAATCTCTCTTGAAAGAGATTACCGTCACAAAATATATATATATATATATATATATATATATATATATATATATATATATATATATATATATATATATATATATATATATATATATATATATATATATATATATATATATATATATATATATATATATATATATATATGCGAACAAGCCTGAACGGTCTTCAGGCAAATATGCAACTGAAAACTCACACCCCAGAAGTGACTCGAACCCATACTGCCAGAAGCACTCTGCAACTGATGTACAGGATCCCTTAACCACTCGACCATCATGACCGGACAAAAGAGGATGGTAGCCGAGGCTAATTCCCCATCCTCCCACCGGCATTCTGATGGTAATTTTGGGCATGGTATTTTATCAAGTCCCCTCATTTTTCGGGGCACATGTGAGGAACACAAATGCGAACAAGCCTGAACGGTCTCCAGGCATATATGAAATTTGATAAAATACCATGCCCAAGATTACCATCAGAGTGCTGGCGGGAGGATGGAGAATTAGCCTCGGCTACCATCCTCTTGTCTGGTCAAGTGGTTATGGGATCCTGTACATCAGTTGCGGAGTGCTTCTGGCAGTATGGGATCGAGTTACTTCTGGGGTGTGAGTTTTCAGTTATATATATATATATATATATATATATATATATATATATATATATATATATTGTGACGGTAACGCGTTGGTGTTCGGCTGTTTAAGGCTAGGGGTATGGCCTCGTCACATAGTTATAAAAAAAAATAGAAAAACTGGAACTTCGTCTGTGGTAAGGTAAGGAGAAGACACACAAAACACAAGTAAACTTTAACAATGAAATTTTAATTACGTTAAATAAATCAAAACATGAATAAAATGCACAAACAAATTCTTATAATAAAATCAATCAAAATAATAAGAATAATTAGATGACACAATGAAAAGTTACGTTAAGGCAAAATAACAAGAAGTGCAATATAAAAGTAAAATGGGAGGTGCTGGAATATTGGCTTAAAGCCACCACCTCTCTCAGTACACGCTAACGTCTAACTGGGAGGAGTGCTGGCTACGAAAGCACTGAACATTCTGAGGACTGATGTTGGGGCGACCCCAGACATCAGGTAGTATGGGGGGGCGAGTGCAGGTGCAGCCAGACCGGCGACCAATCAGCGCAGCCGGCAGCGATCAACATGTAGTTTGGTGATTTGGGTCCGAACAGGTGGCTGGCTGCATACGTTTGCTCACCCTGGCAAGCCTTGCTGGTGCTGTTGTCGTTGTTGGACATTTCTTCCATAGTCTTTTTATATAATTGTGAAGACGTAATTATGGAGGGAAGAGCAGGCTCAATCTCTTGAAGGAGATTATCGTCACAATATATATATATATATATATATATATATATATATATATATATATATATATATATATATATATATATATATATATATATATATATATATATATATATATATATGCAATTGACGATCACAAAACACTGATCATTTTATGCGGAAAATCCACCTCATTCACGTTCACCTCATTTCATATTTCTCTGTGGATTTTCCGCATATATATATATATATATATATATATATATATATATATATATATATATATATATATATATATATATATATGTCGTACCTAGTAGCCAGAATGCACTTCTCAGCCTACAATGCAAGGCCCGATTCGCCTAATAAGCCAAGTTTTCATGAATTAATATATTTTCTCAATTTTTTTTCTTATGAAATGATAAAGCTACCCATTGCATTATGTATGAGGTCAATTTTTTTAATTGGAGTTCAAATTAACGTAGATATAAAGTAAAGGAAGAGTTTTCAGAAACTTTCTTTCAGAAAGTAAAGGAAGTACCTAAGCAAACATTAGTTGTGGGAGATTCCCAGATAAGGTATTTGGATAGAACGTTTTGTGCTAGAGATAGGGGGAACAGGTTAAGGGTTTGCTATCCCGGAGCTGGCATTGGTGATATTATAAACAACATGAATGATATTATGGCTGGTAATGGGAACAATCCCATTATTTGCATTAGCGTGGGAGGAAATGATGTTGGTCGAGTCAGGAGTGAGGAACTGATTCAGAGGTATAAAACAGCCATAGAGTTAGTTAGGAGCAAGGGAGGAATCCCGATCATATGTGGCATTCTTCCAAGAAAGGGAGTGGGAAATGAATGGATATCGAGGGCACTTGGTGTCAATTGCCGGCTGGAAAGATATTGCAAATCAAATGCAATATCTTTCATAGACAACTGGGAACACTTCTATGGAAGAAATGAAATGTATGCTCGTGATGGGGTGCATCTATCGAGAGCTGGGGTTGTTGCTGTTGCGAACTCGCTAGAAGAAGTGGTTAGAGGTGTTTGTTTGGGTTTAAACTGTTAGTAGATAGAGGTATGGGAATTGATTTGGAGGAAGGAGGTAATAAAAGTATGTGTTTGTGGGAGAAAGGAATTGGCAAAACGATCAGGGAAAGAGAAGGTCCGCAAAATAACAATTCACTTAGGGTATATTACACTAACAGTAGAAGTCTAAGAAATAAAATTAACGAATTAAATGCTCTTGTCTGCACAGAAAAAATAGATATTATTGCACTTACCGAAACGTGGATGAATGTAGAAAATAGAGAACTATTAGCTGAATATCAAATATATGGATTTAAACTATTTCACACAGATAGATATATTAGACGAGGAGGTGGAGTAGCCATATATGTTAGGGACAATTTGAAATGTAGTCTCAAAGAGGGAATCAAAACAGAGCCACACTCAGAAACTATTTGGATTGAATTAAACGAAAAAGCTAATAATATTATAATAGGAGTAATATATAGGCCACCAAATTTAGACAGAATGGAAGCAAAGCATCTATGGGATGAAATATCTAGAGCATCTAGATCTAACAGTATTTATGTCATGGGTGACTTTAATTTTAGCGGAATAAACTGGTTGAACAAAACAGGGAATAGTGAAGCAGAAGATTTTCAAGAATTAATTGACGATTGCTTTCTTACGCAACACATTAAGGAACCAACACGGGAAAATAATATTTTAGATTTAGTGTTAACTAACAGGGAAACGCAAATTAATGACATCGAAATAGGGAGTGAGCTAGGGAGCAGTGATCACAAAGAAATCAGATTTAGCATAGAATGGAATAGACCAGTAGGAGAAAATTCTGTTAAAGTGCCAGATTTTCGAAAAGCTGATTTTAATAGCCTAAGAAATTTTTTGGGTCAAATTGATTGGAAAGGCTTGGGTATGGGGTGTGGGCCGGTCTTGGAGCGAGACATGAACCCAGCGATAGGTGACTTAAATGGGGATTTCGATGTGGATTCAATATATAACTTATTTAAGAATATTCTAAACAAAGCACAGGAACGTAGTATACCATACAAATTGAATAGATCGTATACTAATGACCCAAAGTGGATAACAAAGAATTTGAAAAACCTTATAGGTAAAAAGAGAGCTTGGTACAAAAGGATTAAAAATGGGGAGGTCACTTTAGAACAGGAATTCGTACAACTGGTTAGAAATGTTAAAAAAGAGATAAGGAAAGCAAAAAGAAACTATGAAGTTCGCATAGCAGGGCAAGCAAAGACAAATCCTAAAGGGTTTTTTCAGTTATATCGTACTAAGACTAGGGAAAGGATAGGTCCATTAAAAACTGAGACAGGTCAAATAACAGATAGTGATGAAGAGATGAGTAGTATTTTTAATAAATATTTTGTATCTGTATTTACTAAAGAAGAACTTAACAATATGCCTTCAGCCGAACAAGTCTATGTGGGTGGGGACGAGGACAGGTTGACGAGTTTAGTAGTTACCAGGGAGGATGTTCTTAAACAAATAGTAAAACTCAAACCAAACAAATCCCCAGGGCCGGATGAAGTGTTTGCTAGGGTGCTTAAAGAATGCAAAGAGGAGCTTTGTGACCCACTGTCAACCATATTTAATAAATCAATAGAGTCAGGCAGAGTGCCAGAGTTTTGGAAAGTTGCTAATGTGATACCAGTTTTTAAGAAAGGAGATAGATCACTTGCGTCTAACTATCGACCAATTAGCCTAACGTCTATTGTGGGAAAGTTACTCGAATCTATAATAGCAAATAAAATTCGTCTTCATCTTGAAAAACATAAATTAATAATTGAGTCGCAACATGGTTTTATAAATGGCCGTTCATGTTTAACAAATTTGTTATCTTTTTATTCTAGCATTGTTGAGGCAGTTGATAGTGGTAAGGATTGCGATGTTGTATACCTTGACTTTAGCAAAGCTTTTGATACAGTGCCACATGAAAGACTGATTAAAAAAATAGAGTCTCATGGTATTGGGGGTGCTATATTAAGCTGGATTAGGGCATGGCTATACCAAAGGAAACAGAGAGTTAGTATAAATGGAATCAAGTCAGAGTGGGAAAATGTTGTAAGTGGAGTGCCTCAAGGCTCTGTCCTGGGACCTCTGTTGTTTATAATATATATAAATGATTTAGATTCAGGTTTGAGTAGCAACATTTGCAAATTTGCCGATGATACGAAAATCGGTAGGGAAATTAATTCGGAGGAGGACTCACTATCACTTCAAGTTGATCTAGATAGGGTTTTGAAATGGTCAAAGGATTGGCAGATGCAGTTTAATGCTGATAAATGTAAAGTTCTGAGGTTAGGTAATGATGATAGAGTTACAAGATACGAGCTAGATGGTGTTGTGATTGCGAAGTCGGATTGCGAAAGGGATCTGGGAGTTATGATTAGTAAGAATTTAAAACAAAAGGATCAATGCATAAATGTTCGTAATAAGGCAAATCGGACACTTGGATTTATTAATCGCAGCGTTAGTAACAAGACACCTGGTGTGGTTCTCAAGCTATATCTTGCTCTAGTTAGGCCCCATTTAGATTATGCAGTTCAGTTTTGGTCGCCATATTATAGAATGGATATAAATTCACTTGAACGTGTCCAGCGTAGGATGACTAAGTTAATTCCCCAAATTAGAAATCTTTCATATGAAGAAAGATTAACAAAGCTTAAGTTGCATTCACTGGAAAGGCGAAGAGTTAGGGGTGACATGATAGAGGTTTACAAGTGGATGAATGGACATAACCGGGGGGATATTAATAGGGTATTAAAAGTATCAACACAGGACAGAACACGAAACAATGGATATAAATTGGATAAGTTTAGATTTAGGAAAGACTTGGGTAAATACTGGTTCAGTAACAGGGTTGTTGATTTGTGGAACCAATTGCCGCGTAACATTGTGGAGGTGGGGTCCCTCGATTGTTTCAAGCGCGGGTTGGACAAGTATATGAGTGGGATTGAGTGGTTATAGAATAGGAGCTGCCTCGTATGGGCCAATAGGCCTTCTGCAGTTACCTTTGTTCTTATGTTCTTCTTATGTTCTTATATATGACCGAACCTAACAAACCCTACCTAACCTAACCTAACCTATCTTTGCAGGTTGGGTTAGGTTAGGTGGTCGAAAAAGTTAGGTTAGGTTAGGTTAGGTAGGTTAGGTAGTCGAAAAATAATTAATTCATGAAAACTTGGCTTATTAGGCAAATCGGGCCTTGCATAGTAGGCTGAGAAGTGCGCTCTGGCTACTAGGTACGACATATATATATATATATATATATATATATATATATATATATATATATATATATATATATATATATATATATATATATATATATATATATATATATATATATATATATATATATATATATATATATATATGTCGTACCTAGTAGCCAGAACTCACTTCTCAGCCTACTATTCAAGGCCCGATTTGCCTAATAAGCCAAGTTTTCCTGAATTAATATATTTACTATAATTTTTTCTTATGAAATGATAAAGCAACCCTTTTCTCTATGTATGAGGTCAATTTTTTTTTATTGGAGTTAAAATTAATGTAGATATATGACCGAACCTAACCAACCCTACCTAACCTAATCTAACCCATATATATATAGGTAAGGTTAGGTTAGGTAGCCAAAAAAAGCTAGGTTAGGTTAGGTTAGGTAGGTTAGGCAGACGAAAAAACATTAATTCATGAAAACTTGGCTTATTAGGCCAAATTTTGCCTTGCATAGTAGGCTGAGAAGTGAGTTCTGGCTACTAGGTACGACATATATATATATATATATATATATATATATATATATATATATATATATATATATATATATATATATATATATATATATACGTATATATATACGTATATACACGCACATACATACACATACATTTGTCTCTTTTTACTCTGACAGGGTGAGATAGCTGATAGAGAAACTGGTGTGCAATTAAGCACTTAACCACTGAGGGTGATTAAGATACTTTTAGAAGCCCAGGTTATATAGTTACATCACATACATACATTGTATAATTTATACATTTCATGGTCAGTCTTGGGTTCAAGTCCAATATATCATCAAGTGTTCCAGTATTCATATAGTAGTTACAGAATTCAGCGTACCCGACCCCAGGAGGGCAAAAGTCAGTCAATTTGCGACATTCGACAATGTAATGTTCAAGAGAGTGCATATTTTCTTTTTCACAAAGTTGACACATTGTGTACTCGACATTTGGGTTTTGAGAAAGCTGCCAGATACGTCTATATTCCAGGTGTATTGTGGCCACTATAACATCACATTGCTGAGTTCTTGCTCTATTAGTCCCATATGTGAATGTCTCCTCACGATATCTATCATACTATTTAATGCTACAACTTTCAGGTCTTTGTGAATTTGTCAGGTCGGTGAGATTTTCATTAGATATTTGTTTAAGTATTCTCTTTGTCGCTGCTAATGAAACGCTCATATCAATTTCTACCACTGGTTTTCTACAGGCTGTCTTTGCAAGCATATCAACAGTGTCATGCCTTGAGATGACAACATGTGATGGTATCCATAGGAATTTAATTTCAAATCTGTTTTCTTTAGCAGCTAAAACATTCATTCGAATATCACTGACTATTTTCTGGGAGTTACTACTATGTGCGTTCAATGCCAGGAGTGCACTCTGCGAGTCACAGTATATAAGTCCACTGCCTTTGTCTTTTAAAAATTCAGTGGCAAGGTATATGTCTGCAAGTTCGGTCTGAGTTGTACTTGCCCAGTCATTGACGCGCTTCATTGCTGTATGTACGAGAGAAGATTGTTCAAATATATTACATGCGCATCTGGTACATCGTCCACCTTCTTCGACAAAACCGTCGGTATTGCACTGATACGCATCGTTACCCATACTCTGAGTACTCTCAGTGATGCTGCACAGTGTTATCTGTTTTAATAATGTAGTGTGCACACTATCTTTCTTGGGCGCATTTACAAAATCAACTGATAGATCCCAGTTATCACATGGAGTAATTGGCTGATTAATCATTAATTGAGTTGGGTACATATTTAATATTTTGATGGAGTTGGCTACCTTGTAGAACCAAAATGCATAACCGGATTTCGCTCTTCTTCTATAGACCTCAGGTGAGTGTAGCATTTTAGAAAGTTTAGTTTGAAACTTCATGTGTTGCCGAGATCTACTTAATGCCTTCATGCCGAAAACTGTGCTAATAGACAAAATTCTCTCACTTATGGTAGGTAATTTTAACTCTGCTCTCATAATTAACTATTCTCGTGGACTTTGGAGCCCCAAGGATTAGAAGCATAGCTTCATTTTTGCAAGGTTTCAAGAGATTTCAGCTCTTTGTCAGTATACAGTGTGAGATGTAGAGCATTGTAGTCAATCACAGAGCGTATAAATGATACATAAAACATTCTAGCAAGTCTCACGTTAATTCCATGATTGACACCAACACGACTCGCAAAGGGTCACCTTTTCAAAATTGCCTGTCAACAGCAAGCAATTAGTCTGTACAGGGCGAGAAAAGATAAATTATCATCAAAGTACAATACACGGTCATAACAATCAGGTAAAATATAACTCAGAAAAGGAAGAACTAACCTGCACATTAACTAACACGTATCGTATAACACATACACAAAATGAGGGGAAAACTATCAAAAACACAAAAGGCAATTAAGCACCATACACCACCCAGACCACCTCTACCCAAGCAAGGCGAAGATAGTACAATACCATCATTTACAAGAACATAGATCATGAGATCTAGAAAACTGAAAACCCATCAGTGAAACATTTCTGCAGTTTAGCGGAAGACCTTCCAGTAAGCACTGCATTCAGCGAAGATGAGACCAACTCTTGAATATGCATTCCCAGCATGGAACCCTTACCTGAAAAATGACAAGGAGAAAATAAAAAAGATCCAAAGATATGCAACGAAATTCGTTGCGGAGCCGAGGGGATTGAGCTATGAGGAAATACCGTGGAAACTGGACCTTACCACATTGTAGGAATCGGAGAGATAGGGGGGTGGGACATGATAACAACATAGATTCTCAGGGAAATTGAGAAAGTAGTCAAAGCAGCGTTGTTCAAAGCTAGGAACAGCAGAACGTAAGGTTGTAGATGGAAACTGGAGACACAAATGAGTCAGAGACATCAGGAACACCTTTTTCAGTGTCAGTAAATGGAATAGGCTTGATGAAGAAGTTGTTGAAACAAATTCAATTCAAAATTTTAAATGTATATATGATAAAAGCGTGAGAAATGAGTCATTGCATTAATCTACGACCGTTCGGAAGGCGTGGCTAGGAGCCTACCTCGACCCTGCAAGTACATCTAGGTGAGTACACACTGGGTAATTGACAGGGTAGATAAGGACAGATCGTTTAACACGGGTGGAACACGAACAAGGGGACAGAGGTGGAAGCTGAGTACCCAAATGATCCATAGAGACATTAAAAAGAACTTTTCATGAGTCATACTAGTTAACAAATGAAATGCATTAGGCAGTGATGTGCTGATGTGGTGAAGGCAGACTTTATACACAGTTGTAAATATATATATTATAGAGGTGAATATGCTCAGTACATTTTCTGTACAACAGTTGATTGACAATTGAAAGGCGGGACCAAAGAGCCCAAGCTCAACCCCCGTAGGCACAATTTAGTGAATACAAATAGGAGAGTACACACACGTAAACAAAGTACGAATGTAATCCAAGATACGAGACTCAAAATGGCAAAAAATCAAATAAAAAGTCCTCAATAATAACATTTACGGGGACGATAGACAACATTTTAAATTTAATGCCTTAAAAAATGCTCAATAAACAGGTCTTACATTTTAGCTGTTAAAGAATGCATATTCGACGTTGTTGGGATATTACTGGGATGTTGTTGGGACGTTGCTGGGACGTTGTTGGGACATTGTAGGGACGTTGCTAGGACATTGCTTGGACGTTGTTGGGACGTTGCTGGAACGTTGTTGGGATGTTGCTGGGACGTTGTTGGAACGTTGCTGGGACGTTGTTGGGACGTTGCTAGGACGTTGTTGGACCGTTGCTGGGACGTTGTTGGAACGTTGCTGGGACGTTCTTGGGACGTTGCTGGGACGTTCTTGGGACGTTGCTGGGACGGCGGATGCAAGTCACAGCCATAGTGGGAGTGACCCTGGAGAGTGCGGGGAGGGCAGAGGGAGGTACACACGCCATCATGTAGTTGGTGGAGGAGATGATGGAGGAGGAGAGGGAGATGGAGAATAAGGAGCAGAGAAAGAGGATAAAGGAGTAGGAGGAAGAGGAGAAGGAGAAGATAAGGGTAGAGAAGATCCGGGTGGAGGAGGAGGAGATAGAGGAAGAGAAGATGAGGGTGGAGGAGGAGGAGAAGATGAGGGTTGGGGAGAAGAAAAGAATGTAGGAGGAGAAGATGACGGAGGAAGAGTGAAAAAAAGAAGAAAGTTAAGAGAGGAAGAAGTAGAGGGTGAAGACTGAGGGCAACACACCAGAACACAGCTCCGGACGCTGACTGCACCATCCTGCACCCATGACAAAAATGACATGAAAAACAAACAATTCGAAGCACTGGACAGTGATGGAGGGTGAGGGGCGTGCTTAGTGTGCTGCCCCTGACCCTGGTGGGCAGGTTTTTGTTATTGTTTTTTTTGTTTTATTATTTCCTACCACAGACATGGCCACACATTTACAATGCTAACCAGCATACATTTTCTTGTGTCCCCTAACCTAGCCTAACCTATCTTAACCTAACCTAAAATAACATAACTAAATCAATAATTTATGTTTTTTACATATTATAATAATAATATTTCAGATAAACCAATTGGCAACAATATTTTGAAAATAAAGAAAATCACTCGGCCTATTAGGCAAATCGAGCGTTGCATAGTTGGCGGAGAAGTGCGTTCTGGCTACTAGGTACGGAATATATATATAGGTAAATATATTGGGGGATATCTGGGGCTTGACTCAATTATTTAATTATTTAATTTAATAACGAAGGACCACCCACTTTTGAGAAAAGAGGGAAACTAATAAAAAGTGATCATTAGAAACACAAGGAAGAACCAGTGTCTATGGATAAATATTAGAAAGAATAATCACTTAAATAAATAATAGACTGTATGGTTAATTAACTAAAGTCAGAGCCTCAAACACCTACATTGGGGGGTATTGCTAGAACTTCATATACGTCTAGGAACTAGTGTGGTTCGTCACCAGTTCATTGTTGAGTAAAGAATATTATGACCAAAATATTAAAGAATCAATAGGTAAATCCAAATAGAGAATATTAATGATTGTTAGAATTAAAGAGCAATCATCTAAGTAAACACACCAATCTCCAAATTCATATAGTAAGTACTCGATATGATAATATTATGGATATGTATAATAAATTGGCGTAATTAAATGTGTACAAAAAGTATTAGCTTTAAGACGATTTCTATGACATCGTTCGTGCTTCGTCCTCGTGATCTCAAGATCTCCACATAGTAGCCATTAGAGGTGAATAACACGAATGTAGTTAACGACTCGTTGACTCCTCACATACGAATACGAAATACGAAATAGTTCACTGTTGATGGTTTACTTGAGTTGGATAGGGATGTCGTGCTGGGTCCATTCAGGATTATGCCTGAACGGTAGAAGTGAGTGCCCCCAAAGATACAAAGCCAGTGTTCTCAATGCTTATATTCGTCGAGCGCTTACCCACTGCTCTGAATGGAGCAACGTGAGTAGAGAGTTTGAAAGAATAACTCAGGTATTGGTGAACAACGGATATAGCAACGCGGAAATAAACGCTGCTATAAGAAGACACTTGGACCGTTGGTATAATCCAGAACCTAGAACAGAAACCACAACACCTCCAATAAAATTATATTACAAATCAACCATGCACAGTGAACATATAAAAGAGGAAAGAATAATGAAAGAAATAATCCGTAAAGGAGTAAAAAGCATTACTCCTAACCAAAACATAAACCTGATAATATTCTACAAAACCAAGAAGACTTCTGAACTCCTTATCAAAAACAGCCCGAAGCCGACGGAGAACCCTCTACAGCAGTCAAGCGTTGTATACATGTACACTTGCCCCCACGAAGGATGTAACCTTCAATGTAAGTACATAGGTATGACGTCGACCAAGCTGACGAGGCGTTTGACATGCCATCTTCAATCCGGTGCCCCTAGGAATCACATGAGACAAGCCCATGACATTACTCTAACAAGAGAAATGTTGAACAAGAATACCTGCATAATAGACAAAACCCAAGATGCAAGAAGATTACAAATTCTTGAGACAATTCACATAAGAATAGAGCGACCTACCATGAACACCCAAATCACGGAACTATTTACTCTACCCACCATGAGAGTAAGGACAAGACAAGAACATATCGATGCCAACACAGAAGACAATGTCCAACATAATAGGCCAATTACACTGGATTAATCTTTGTGTTTAGATAGGAGATGCCTCGTATGGGCCAATAAGCCTTCTGCAGTTACCCCTATGTTTCACCTCACATTTATCCCTTATGTATCCCCCCATGTTTTCACCTTTATTGTATTATCACCTGACCCAGTGCGGGTATAAAATCAACTAGTATTGTAAGATCTGTTCACTTGAGAATGAACCATGGAGGTTCGAAACGTTGTGCAAATTATACAAATAGGTGTAATACACTCTATAGTAAATCACTTCTTTTCTTCACCTTAAAAGTACGAAAATGAGTTTTGGAGAACTCCTATTTCAATTAAGCCCTGATGCTAAGAAAATAGTTAGAGGGATAGAAGCCCTAAACCAGAAAATAATAAATACAGAATATGCGGTCATATTCAATGAAACATGTTTGAAAGAAAACCTGCTGCCAATATACATATATATATATATATATATATATATATATATATATATATATATATATATATATATATATATATATATATATATATATATATATATATATATATATATATATATATATTATTAAATATAACCGAAAAAGTAAGATTAAAAATTCTAACACGAATTTTCTCAATATTTCTTATGGTTCTTTTCACTGTCGATGGTAATTGAAAAATCCGTTCTCCAAAATTCATTTTTATTTCTAGTCTGACGCGACACTTGAACACGTTTCGTAATAACTTTTTCAAAGACTTTAGTTTACACACACACAACTATAACCTGCAAACACTAAACAGAGTTTAAACAGCTTTGATTTTATGCCTGCATTTAGGTGAGGTGATATGTTACAACAGTTTTGGATGAGGTGAAAACAAACTTTCAACAGAAGACAGAACACGAAACAATGGGTATAATAACAATGGGTATAATAACCAGACCATCACCACAGAAGTATTTACAAAAAACACGGAAATCATCGATAGATACAGCGATAGCAGGCGGCTTTATGGTGATGGTTGTCCTCCCAGCTGCTGCTCAACCCACACTGACTACCTATTGTCCTCCCTCAAGACGAGAGACTGACCAACCCAGATGGTTGAATTCTTATAGACCTGATGGTAATTATATTAGGCATCTTGGAAAAAGCTATATCCAATTACAATATTGGTTAGTCATTTGAATTTGTACTTTATGAATTAATAAATATGGGAGGCTGTGGTCACCCCCGAGCCACTTAACCTTGACCCAGGCAACCTCATAAGCGGCCTACGAGCTACTCCCTATACTTCTACATGACGTCATTGTTTCTAATGACGGTATATGAACCCTGATCTGGACTTTACATACATGTTGTTAACCTAACCTAAGACCTTAAACCAGATTGGTTATTACTGTAATTACTGAAATATTCATTACTTGATGAATTAATACAAGAGAGACAGCCATTTTGTAACTAAGGTGCTAATCCTTTAATACCTGGTTAGTGACCTTCCACAGCTTCTCAGGTAGATACTCTCTTTCCACTCCAACCTTTTGAAACTACGTCGTCTGGGGTTCTAAAAGAGATAATGATCACATGGACACCACAAGATGATAGTGATCACATGGACACCACAAGATGATGGTGATCACATGGATACTACAAGATGATAGTGATGACATGGACACCACAAGATGATAGTGATCACATGGACACCACAAGATGATAGTGATCACATGGACACCACAAGATGACAGTGATCACATGGACACCACAAGATGATAGTGATCACATGGACACCACAAGATGACAGTGATCACATGGACACCACAAGATGATGGTGATGATCACATGGACACCACAAGATGATAGTGATGATCACATGGACACCACAAGATGATGGTGATGATCACATGGACACCACAAGATGATAGTGATGATCACATGGACACCACAAGATGATGGTGATGATCACATGGACACCACAAGATGATAGTGATGATCACATGGACACCACAAGATGATAGTGATGATCACATGGACACCACAAGATGATAGTGATGATCACATGGACACCACAAGATGATGGTGATCACATGGACACCACAAGATGATGGTGATGATCACATGGACACCACAAGATGATAGTGATCACGTGGACACCACAAGATGATAGTGATCACATGGACACCACAAGATGATAGTGATCACATGGACACCACAAGATGATAGTGATCACATGGACACCACAAGATGATAGTGATCACATGGACACCACAAGATGATAGTGATCACATGGACACCACAAGATGATAGTGATCACGTGGACACCACAAGATGATAGTGATCACATGGACACCACAAGATGATAGTGATCACATGGACACCACAAGATGACAGTGATCACATGGACACCACAAGATGATGGTGATGATCACATGGACACCACAAGATGATAGTGATGATCACATGGACACCACAAGATGATAGTGACCACATGGACACCACAAGATGATAGTGATGATCACATGGACACCACAAGATGATAGTGATGATCACATGGACACCACAAGATGATGGTGATCACATGGACACCACAAGATGATGGTGATGATCACATGGACACCACAAGATGATAGTGATCACGTGGACACCACAAGATGATAGTGATCACATGGACACCACAAGATGATAGAGATCACATGGACACCACAAGATGATAGTGATCACATGGACACCACAAGATGATAGTGATCACATGGACACCACAAGATGATAGTGATCACATGGACACCACAAGATGATAGTGATCACATGGACACCACAAGATGATAGTGATCACATGGACACCACAAGATGATAGTGATCACATGGACACCACAAGATGATAGTGATCACATGGACACCACAAGATGATGGTGATGATCACATGGACACCACAAGATGATGGTGATCACATGGACACCACAAGATGATAGTGATGATCACATGGACACCACAAGATGATAGTGATCACGTGGACACCACAAGATGATAGTGATCACGTGGACACCACAAAATGATAGTGATCACATGGACACCACAAGATGATAGTGATCACATGGACACCACAAGATGATAGTGATCACATGGACACCACAAGATGATAGTGATCACATGGAGACTATAAGATGATGGTGATCACATGGACACCACAAGATGATAGTGATCACATGGACACCACAAGATGATAGTGATCACATGGACACCACAAGATGATAGTGATCACATGGACACTATAAGATGATGACGAGACCGACCTGAATAAAACAAACGATTCAGGCGAACATTCAGTGCTCCAGTTTAAGTATTACTTACAGTACCGACGAGGACCATCTTACATATATTGACGTAAACGTCTATTAAAAAGTAGAAATCGGTACTATTGAATTTGGACGAACTGGAAAATATTATATATATATGTTACAAAGGAAATCTAAACTAACCAAACCTTCCTAGGCCTAATAGACAGACGCTATCTGAGGCTTAATATAGTACATATATGTGCTATACTAGGCCTAGGAATACTTAAGTTTGTTCTTTAGCTTTATTTTTTCGGATTTTAAAGTGAATCGTACAATACTCTAGTAATTGACTTTTACATCATTATATGTACGAATATATCATCAATACATCATTTTACATCAATATATGTTACTTAGAGCACTCTCTAAACACTAAACAGGAGGATGGGTTGCAGGGACATACATAACCACAAGCCTCTCTACCACCGGAGACAGATATTAACAGGATACCATTTGCACTCCCCGTGGCGAAGTGGTAACACACTCACCCCGCGTTTCGCGAGCGCTTTAGCTTGGGTTCGTATCCTGGTCGGCGAGGATTTACTGGGCGTCAATTCTTAACTGCAGCCTCTGTTCACCCAGCAGTGAACGGCTACCTGGTTGTTAAACGATTTGGCGGGTCATATTGCGGGGAAAATTAGAATTAAGGACCTGCCCTAGACGCTGTGTGTGCTGGTGGCTGTACAACACTGTAAGAACTCTTGTATATAAATTAATAACAATATAGCCTTTATGAGGACTGGCAAGAAAGCTGAAAGCTTACTTGCTAGTCTACCTACGTTAAGCCAGTACTAGAATATAAAGCTTTACGGTGAAATCTAATAAAAACAAAATAAAACTACACTAATTTCAGAGGTTTCCTAAAGTGTACAAATAATCCTGAACGTTTAATGACTGAAAATAACTAGAAGTTACTCCCTCCCCCGCCCCACCCATAGTCACTGATATGTAAGCGAGCACTCAAGCAAGTTTAAAAAAAGAAAGTTGATTAATTGATGTTGATAGGCGGGCCAAAAGAGCCAGAGCTCAACCCCCGCAAGCACAACAAGGTGAGTACACACACACACACACACACACACACACACACACACACACACACACACACACACACACACACACACACACACACACACACACACACACACACACACACACACACACACATGCCCATCGCACCGAGGAGGACTGCACTAAATGGCAAGATGAACTGTAATCTGCAGAGATGGTGTGAGAAGTGGCTTCGAGAATTTAACCTTGACAATTACAAGATTATGAAGACAGGAGTTGGAGCAAGGAGACCTCATATACGGTACAGGATGAAGTGAAGGCAATTTCCAACTTCTGAAAGACTTAGGAGTGGACATAACTGGAGATCTAACACCAGAGGCACACATCAGCAGGATAACGAGGGGCAGCACATGCCATACTGGCAAACTTTCAGTTATCCTTCAGGAACCTGGACAAAGATTCCTTCCCAGCGCTGTGTACATCCTTTGTCAGACCTGTTATTGGGTTCGTTGCCCCACCTGAAACCCCTACCTAAAAACACAGAACAGAACTAGAAAAGGTCGAAAAATATACAACAAGGCTGGTTCCTGAGCTAAGGGGACTGAGCTATGAAGAAAGACTGAGGGAACTGGACCTTATTACACTGGAGGAAAGAAGAAATAGAGCAGACATGATAACAACATAAAATATACTAAGATGTATTGATGAAGTACATATAGAGCATTATTCAAATTAAGGAACAGCTGAACGAAAGGACACGACTGGAAACAGGAAACATAAATGAGTCACGGGGAGGTCAGAGAGAGAGAGAGAGAGAGAACATTTTCAGTCAAAAAGTCGTAAATAAGTGGTACAGACTAGATGAGAACGTTGTCGAAGCCAATTCGATTTGTAACTTTATATGTAAACATTATGAGAAAAACGAGTGAAGAGTCACTGCATTCAACTAATGATGATCGAAAGGCGGGAGTTAAGAGTCGATGCTCGACATTGCAAGCTCAACTAAGTGAGTACAACTAGGTGACCATACTCATACAAAAAAAGGATGACAGGCAAGAGGCACTGAACTATGGGCCAGTTTCCCTAACTTATATACCATGCAAGGTGATGGAGAAGATCGTGAGGAAAAGACTCGTAGAACATCTGGAGGGAAGGAGCTTTGTAACACACCACCAGCATGGGTTCAGGGATCGTAAATCGTGCCTCACAGGTTTAATAGAATTCTATGACCAGGCGACAAAAATTAGGCAAGAAAGAGAAGGGTGGGCAGACTGCATTTTCTTAGACTGTCAGAAAAGCTTTGCCACAGTACCCCATAAGAGGCTGTTACAAAAGTTGGAGAAACAGGCAGGAGTAAAAGGTAAGGTGCTCCAGTGGATAAGGGAGTATCAAAACATCAGGAAAAAGCGAATAAGTCTATAGCCTGTGCTACATGAACATTTTGTTATGAGTAGCTAAATCTAAAACAACAACAACAGCGAATAATTGGGGGGGGGGGGGGGGAAGGAGACATCAGCGAGGCAAGATGTCACCAGTGGAGTCCCATAGGGTTCTGTACTCGGGCCTATCCTGTTTCTGATATACGTAAACGATCTTCCAGAGGGTATAGACTCATTCCTTTCAATGTTTGCTAATGATATTAAAATTATGAGACTGATTAAGACAGAGGAGGACAGCAAAAGGCTACAGGATGACCTGAACAGAATGAAGGGATGGTCCAACAAATGGCAACTAGAGTTTAACTCGGGCAAGTGCAAAGTGATAAAGATAGACGAAGGGAGCAGAAGGCCAAACACAAGATACCAGCTGGGAGAGCAAATCCTTCAAGAGTCAGGACGAGAGAAAGATCTGGGGGTTGATATCACACCAGACCTGTCCCCTGAAGCCCACATCATAAGGATAACAAATAACTAGTTAAAGCGGTCTAATCAATTGTCTCGGGATGAATTAAGACGACTGCTTCACAAACACATCAATGTACTTCATGACGGGGTAACGAAGATCAACAATAAAAATGGAACTCAAGTACCATCTTCTCCAGAAATATTCAACAGACTATAATGAGGTGAAATAACATTTAATAATCACTGATCACATGATTAATCTATACATGAATAATTGGGAATGCAAATAATGGTCTAACAAGATAATTAAGTTATGTTAACTGAACAAAAACAGGCAAAACTGTCTTATCTCACGATTACAGGTCCGACCTAGTCAGCTCCACCCTCGCTACTGGTTTACCTCCCGGGGCGTCATCACAGTACCAAAATTATGACACACAAGAATACTCTCAGATACTCTGCTATCAAAGAGTAATAATTATAAACACAATAATTAACAAAAGAATATACATTTATCACCAATAAAGTGTAATTTAAAAAAATGTACATACAATAACAAAGAATAATTACAGGGGTGAATCATGACGCTAAGTTGGGTACAATGCGTGCATCATCGCTGGTATCCTTATATGGGCATCTCCCCCACGAGACGCCAACTGACTCTTCTCACATACATAAACCCACAAAATCATCAAAGAAATATGTAGGTACACGACAGCATGCTACAGTTAATAAAACAAAGTACTCAAGAAAACTATAGGATGAAATGTCAGTCTCCAAAAACTGAGGAATGAAATAAGTAAAAATAATACTTATCATGATAAATGTCAGAATCAAGTATTATTGATTCGTAACAGAGAGGACAAGACGAGCAGGAAACAGAGTAGCCACCAGCAGCATTAGAAGCAGCAGGAGCAGTGTGAACCAGATTAGTACTCTGGTTCACACTTTCTCCACTATACACTGAGTGTATGTATAGTGGGGGAAGAGGGGGAGCGACTAAGATGCAGCCACATACTCAGCCGCAGATGCGGCCTTTATATCTTTAAGAAATTTGTTTGTCTGTCTGTCTGTCTGTCTGTCTGTCTGTCTGCCTGTACATGCAAGATGGGCAGATGCTTGGGGCTAGTCTCACAAAACTTTATTGCTTGCCTAATAACTATTGTTATTAATATTGTTGATGTCTCAGGATTCGTTAATCTACATGTGAAATTTGCATTATAATTATCCCATCCTGTTAACTAATCCAAATTAAACTGTTACATGGTGTAACCAATCCATAATATGTCATTCACTGTGTAACACCTCTATAGATATGAACTAATAATATAACACTACTAATTATTTGTAACACCACCATATAGCACCACTAATGGTGCTATATGGTGGTGTTACATCCACAATATGTGTAAACGACCTTAGACTGGAACCAAAGGTACCTTTCCAAGGAAATACTACATAGGATTAACTACGCTGCCACCATCTTCCTTGTTCATTAACTATATCAAGCAACGAGGCAAGAAACATTGCTTGACTTGGAGAGTCCTTTTTTTTCTTTAACTGTCATTAATTATGGGATGGTTGTTAGCAAATTATATCCAGAAGCTAAGGGGATTCAACTATTGACACAGATGGGAAGTTTAACATGAGTTTATTGAGAACAATTTATGTAATTCACCACTATAAAACCCTACTTTAACACTGGCAATTGTTATGGGATCCAGACATGGAAACATATCAAAGATCACACACATTACCTTAATTAAGACCACTCTCTGCCTCTCAGTCTGGTGGATTCACTCTGTCTCCTGAGGCTCGCCTGCTGAACTGCAGCCTCACACTGCCTCCGACACTCCAGGACTCTCTATCTCCTAAACTATCATACAGGGGTATATTTACAACTGAAACAGGTGGGGGTGTTTTACACTGTTGTGGGGAAGTCTGGTTTGGACCTGTTCCCAGCTGATTCAGCCTACTCGGGAAAAAGTGTTTTGCACACCTAAATAGTTGGTCAGCACATCAGGGCGTCAGCTTCCCATGATGTGCACAAAAGCAATCAAGATGTATCATTAAGTTGTTTGACCATCAGGATTATTCATAAACAGGAACAAGCTGACTAGGGAGGAGCCAGAAAATATTTCAATTAACTCTAGCTGAATCTGAGGTCACAGGCTGACCTTACCAGGACGTTCCCATGGTGAGTCACGGGTGTACTCTCCAGGCATTACAACTGGAGGGTTTCAGTGGGGTGGATGGTTCTTTTGTTATTACAATGCCATTACCATGTCACACTCACGAGGAGTCACAATAACCTGGCTGAAGATATGACGACCAAACCACTCATCAGAAGATGGAGAAATGACGACGTTTCAGTACGCCTTAGACCATTATGGAGAGACTGGACTTGGACCACATACAACTTGATCCAGGATGGACTGAAACGTCGTCGTTTCTGCATCTTATGATGTGTGGTTTGGTCATCATGTCACACACTTGTTTGTGTACATTCTTGACTTGGCCTGTGGCCGTGTTTTTGTGTTACAGAACATTGAACATATTCTCTCCCTAGCCTAGCAATATTCTTAAATTTACTTAGATTTACTTAGACAAATTTAATTTAATACTTTTTAGGGCTACTAAGAACATCTCCTCACTATTCCCTGCGTTATAGAAAGTGAACACATTCTTGTTTAGTAAGCACTCAGCTTACGTGCATGCTTTCGTTACTTCAAGAAGTGACAAAGAGTGAATTCGTTTTTGCAGGGATATTCCTTGTGGTGGCGCTGAACCTTCGGCTGCCACATGATGAAGTACTATTTCCATCTTAGACGGTGCGTGAATATTTATGACTTGTATCTTGGTTTCATAAAGGTTATGTTCAAAGTGTTTAACATATTTTACGTTGTTAAATTTCATGGTAATCCTAATTGGTTTGTAACTGCACTAATGATAAGTGCAGAGTTACAAACCAAATGTTAGATAAAGTGTTTTAGTGATCTGTTTGTCACTCCTCCGCAACGCTGAATTTTCCTTTCCTATTTCCCAAACATACGTGAACCCCATCCTGAGTGTTGTGTAAATGCACTTCTGTTCTTCTATTGTTTCCTTTCCGTAAATAAGTGGATCTCAACATTGCATGAGGTGTGTTATGATCATTGTTCACCTTCTGCATTACTCTTATTATTTTCTTAATCTGTGTTTTCTTAGACTCTTAGGTATGTAAATATTGACAGTTCTCCTCTTTGTTGCAAGTTTTGGAGCTTCATTTACAATGTCATTTCCTGGTGTTCCTACATGACTTGGCCCACAGTTGATATGTATTTGACGACCTTAGCGTTGGAATGTTTGCATTAATGCTATAATATTTGTGGACAGATTGGTGTTGTTACATAAGTGTTCTTGTTGCAAGGCTTCAGTGGCAGATCTCGAATCTGAATGATAATATATTGTCAGTATTCATCAAAAACATGTTCCAAAGCCTTTTAAATGGCTTGCACCTATTGAGAAGCTCCAACTATGGAACAGCCTGCCTTAACTGCAAATCCAGATTCTTGTCTTTGCTGATCTTCTGGTCCGTCTGTGAAGTATGTGAAGGTGTGAGATACCGAGTTAAGTTCTATATTCATCTCTGCAATGTTATGCAGAGCTGATCCCCAATCTGCTATACAGCATTGTAGTCTGCTATACAACATTGTTAGTCTGAATCTTTTTTCCTATAGGAGCCATAATCTTAAAGTCTGCTGGCAGAGATTCCCACTGTGGCCATAACGAAGTCTGCATGTAGTTCATCGACGCCCCTCTCAGTGATTGTATTTGTGTTCTCGATTGTACTGCAGGTGTTTACTGCACAACAGGTCCACCTGTTGCTGTTGGAAGCTCTTCAGTCCTGAGCTAATGCTCCATGGATTATATCTTTAAGTGAACTGTTTCTGGGTCTAGTCAATATCTTGACCAAAGAGTGATCATTTTTGCCTATGTAGCGACCAAGAAAGAGTGCATTTATATATATATATATTGTTCATGCCAAATATTCCCCTTGGAACGCAGATTCGGGGTTCCTGGATCTTCTGCATCAGCTGTTGCATTATCAAGGTCAGGACCCTAAATGTTAACAAGGCCAGTGTTAAGTAGAGGATACCGAACATCGCAAAAAGGTCGAGTTCATAGTAAACTATTACATTACATTATATTTAGATTGGCTTGTATGTCCAACTGTGTGACTTAGTATTTCAATGACTCTTAATTAACATTCCACGATTCCTCTTTGCTTTAATGAAGTAGTTTGTCTAAATACACCTAACGTTTACACGTATCGCTAGACTTAATGTAACCTTTCCTCATTATATATATTTACGTTCCCTTGCTATTGATCTATAACTATACTTATAAAAAATTGTTGATGTCAAACCTCTTATTTGTAGAGTCCATCTTCAAGGTTGCTATCAACAGACAGGAATCATCCTTGATCATTTGCATAGTGCAAGAGTCCTCTTAGGGCTGAATAATGCATAAAGAGGTATGAGGCTTCTTGTTTAAGGTAATCCCTTCATTAATCTTGATCGTTTCGTGCAGAGCAGTCCAACAAAACGTGGGATATGAATGGTCAACATTCAATCCTTATAATAAAACAAAGAAGTGATTTTTCTTTCTGTTGCGACTGAGAAAACAGTAGGAAACATTCGATTCTTCGCGGCAGGGGATCGTATTCCAGGGACCATAGGATTAAGGACCTGCCCGAAACGCTACGCGTACTAGTGGCTGTACAAGAATGTAACAACTCTTGTATATATCTCAAAAAAAAAAAAAATAAAAAAAAAAAACATATACTCATAAACATTGTGGTTCCACATCACGAATCACAGAGAAGAACACTGAGTAATCTAGTCGCCATTCTCCCCATGTTTACGAGAGTAAAACACTTTACACATTACTCATAACTACGTCTAACATTGTCTCGAACATTGCCTTGCTTGTTACACTTATTATGTGTAAGTGCTTTGCCCTAGTACTGTACACATGTGTAAGTGCTTCGCCCTCGTACTGTACACATGTGTAAGTGCTTCCCCCTCGTACTGTACACATGTGTAAGTGCTTCGCCCTCGTACTGTACACATGTGTAAGTGCTTCGCCCTCGTACTGTACACATGTGTAAGTGCTTCGCCCTCGTACTGTACACATGTGTAAGTGCTTCGCCCTCGTACTGTACACATGTGTAAGTGCTTCGCCCTCGTACTGTACACATGTGTAAGTGCGTCGCCCTCGTACTGTACACTAAACAAATTTGCTAATAGAACCAGATATAAAATATAATACCATTAAAATATATTTAATTAAATGCTATTGACTATTATAGTTTTATTTTCAGTACGGGATATTTGAGATATATACAAGAGTTGTTACATTCTTGTACAGCCACTAGTACGCGTAGCGTTTCGGGCAAGTCCTTAATCCTATGGTCCCTGGAATACGATCCCCTGCCGCGAAGAATCGTTTTTTCATCCAAGTACACATTTTACTTTTAAACAGAGTACAGTTAAGGAATTGAGCCCAGTAAATATACGAAGCCATGATCTCGCGGAACGCCAGGCGAGTGTCTTACCACTACACCACGGAGACTATTATTATATTATCTGAGAGTAAGCTCTATATAAGATATTATACGAGAGCAAGCACCGTATACGACATTATATGCGAGCGAGCACCATATAAGATATTATATGAGAGCAAGAACCATATAAGATATTATATGAGAGCAAGAACCATATAAGATATTATATGGATATTATATAATAATATATACATGAGTAAAATTATATTTCACTCATGTACTTTAAATACAAATAATTTCCAACAGACTTAACCTATCCTAGACAAAACTATAAACAAAATTATGATATATAATCGTATTTATTTACACTTGACAACAAAATATAAAGATTTACTATTAGAAGGCCTATGTCAAAATTTACGAGTGTCTTTGGGTACTGGCAAAGATAAGATGAACTTAGTCTGGGAATGTGTTAACAATAACTCACCCCAGTCATATACACAATGAGATATACCCTAAATTCTAGCAGATTATATATAGAGTTAATTTTGAGCTTTATATAGGACTAAAGTATACCTGCAGTCTGGTTAATATGGTATACACAATCTTAACCTGCGAGCTTTAGTAGCCTAATGTTAACATCATGCTTGACCATATAACTCAAGATATCTATAGACTTTAAAGAAAATCTTTTCAATAAAACTTTCATTGAATTATATTTTCTTTACCAATTTGCGACAGAAGACACATATCCGGTATTGTTCAGTCACATCACGAACAGTTAAACAACTTTTAATATAAAACTGAGTGTAAATTAGTATTTGCGCACTTGTCAACAACTGCCAGTTTTTCTGCTTCAAAAATATGAGGAATCGTCTTTGGCCAATGCCCATTTGTATCGTTAATAATGACTAGTTACTTCACGCTGTACTTAACAATGCATTAAAGTTCATATTAGGAAAAAATTGTAAAACAATTACAATTTTAGATTTCAGTCTGAACGTGAGGTTACTGTAATATTATTAATACGCTCTCTTGGTGAGTTTCGTTAAAACAAATCTCAATAGACTTCATATATGAATTAAAACTTAGTGTGATGATAGGCGATGAATTATGAAATCTGTTTTATATTAGATGAATCTGCAGACGATGAGTCACAATAACGCGGTTGATGACCTAACCACACATCAGAAAAGAAAAAACGCCGACGTCTCGGCCCTTTTTGGACCATTATCAAGTTGTGTAATGATCCGCAAGGGACCGAAACATCGGTCCGAAACATCCTCCTTTTCTGATGTGTGGTTTGTATATCATATGTGAATTTGATATACAAACCACAAAGCAAAAATACTGCCACTAGTTGAGGCAGCAGAGTTGACGTCTGACAGACGACGTCCTGGGATCTCTGACGTCTGACAGACGACGTCCTGGGATCTCTGACGTCTGACAGACGACGTCCTAGGATCTCTGACGTCTGACAGACGACGTCCAGGGATCTCTGACGTCTGACAGACGACGTCCAGGGATCTCTGACGTCTGACAGACGACGTCCAGGCATCTCTGATACGCCAAATTTTGTGGACATCATGAGCTGGACTGAGTCATGATGTTAGTGACATAAATATAATACAAATAATAAATTAGGAAGACATTTATTATTTCAAGGCACACTGCCTCTTCTGTACTTGTCACAGAGAAGAACATTGTTGTTCCACAGCACGTATCACAGAGAACATAGGGCTCGTACAGCACGTACCATGAACAAGAACGTAGAGCTTCCATAGCACGTACCATGAAGACGAACATAGAGCTTCCACAGCACGTACCATGAAGAAGAACGTAGAGCTTCCCCAGCACGTACCATGAAGAACATAGAGCTTCCACAGCACGTACCATGAACAAGAACGTAGAGCTTCCATAGCACGTACCATGAAGAACATAGAGCTTCCACAGCACGTACCATGAAGAACATAGAGCTTCCACAGCACGTACCATGAAGAAGAACATAGAGCTTCCACAGCACGTACCATGAAGAAGAACATAGAGCTTCCACAGCACGTACCATGAAGAAGAACATAGAGCTTCCACAGCACGTACCATGAAGAAGAACATAGAGCTTCCACAGCGCGTACCATGAAGAACATAGAGCTTCCACTGCACGTACCATGAAGAAGAACATAGAGCTTCCACAGCACGTACCATGAAGAAGAACATAGAGCTTCCACAGCACGTACCATGAAGAACATAGAGCTTCCACAGCACGTACCATGAAGAAGAACATAGAGCTTCCACAGCACGTACCATGAAGAACATAGAGCTTCCACAGCACGTACCATGAAGAAGAACATAGAGCTTCCACAGCACGTACCATGAAGAACATAGAGCTTCCACAGCACGTACCATGAAGAAGAACATAGAGCTTCCACAGCACGTACCATGAAGAACATAGAGCTTCCACTGCACGTACCATAAAGAAGAACGTTCTGTCTACTGAATGGATATATTTTCCAGCTTTAAACATGAGATATTATAAGTTTATACCTTGCCTGGCAGGCTATGAGGTTTAGAGTGGACCTTCATATCTCGTTCTCATTCACCGTAGTGTAGCTTCAGTTGCTGTGGCTTTGTTTTGGGCAACCCCCTAATATGGAGTCAACCTCACTTCCACCCCCCCCCCACACACTCAAACGCACGCACGCACGCACGCACGCACGCACGCACGCACATACACACACACACAAAGGCTTGATAGAATTCTACAATCAGGTGACAAAGATTAAGCAAGAAAGAGAGGGCTGGGCGGACTGCATTTTCTTGGATTGTCGGAAAGCCTTTGACACAGTACCGCATAAGAGGCTGGTACATAAGCTGGAGAGACTGGCAGGTGTAGCTGGTAAGGTGCTCCAGTGGATAAGGGAGTACCTAAGCAATAGGAAGCAGACAGTTACAGTGAGGAGTGAGACCTCAGATTGGCGTGAAGTCACCAGTGGAGTCCCACAGGGCTCTGTGCTTGGACCTATCCTGTTTCTGATATACATAAATGATCTCCCAGAGGGTATAGACTCATTCCTCTCAATGTTTGCTGACGATGCCAAAACTATGAGAAGGATTAAGACAGAGAAGGACTACTTGAGGCTTCAAGAAGACCTGGACAAACTGAATTAATGGTCCAACAAATGGTTGTTAGAGTTTAACCCAAGCAAAGGAAATATAATGAAGATAGGAGTAGGGAGCAGAAGGCCAGATACAAGGTATCATTTGGGAGATGAAATTCTTCAAGAGTCAGAGAGAGAGAAAGACCTGGGGGGTTGATATCACGCCAGACTTATCCCCTGAAGCAGATATCAAGAGGATAACATCAGCGGCATATGCCAGGTTGGCCAACATAAGAACGGCCTTAAGAGACTTGTGTAAGGAATCTTTCAGAACATTACATACCACATATGTCAGACCAATCCTGGAGTATGCAGCTCCAGCATGGAGTCCATATCTAGTCAAGCATAAGAATAAACTGGAAAAGGTTCAAAGGAATGCCACCAGACTAGTACCCAAACTGAGGGGTATGAGCTACGAGGAGAGACTACGGGAATTAAATCTCACGTCGCCGGAAGATAGAAGAGTTAGAGGGGGACATGATCCCCACATACAAGATTCTCAGAGGAATTGATTGGGAAGATAAAGACAGGTTGAGGAGTGGAGCCGGTGGATGAGCGGACAGAACACTGGATGAGTGATCCTGTGGTCCCGGCTTCGATCCCGGGCGCCGGCGAGAAACAATGGGCAGTTTCTTTCACCCTGATGCCCCTGTTACCTAGAAGTAAATAGAAGTTAGTCAGCTGTTACGGGTTGCTTCCTTGGGGTGGAGGCCTGGTCGAGGACCGGGCGGCGGGGACACTAAGCCCTGAAATCATCTCAAGATAGAAGCTCAAGATAGGCTATTTAACAGAAGGGGCACACGCACTAGGGGACACAGGTGGAAATTGAGTGCCCAAATGAGCCACAAAGATATTAGAAAGAACTTTTTTAGTGTCAGAGTGGTTGACAAATAGAATGCATTAGGCAGTGATGTGGTGGAGGCTGACTCCATACACAGTTTCAAGTGTAGATATGATAGAACCCAATAGGCTAAGGAACCTGTACACCTGTTGATTGACAGTTAAGAGGTGGGACCAAAGAACCAGAACTCAACCCCTGCAAGCACAACTAGGTGAGTACAACTGAATGAATAACTAGTAAACTGACTCAAAACATATGAAAGTGAAGAAAGGAAGTAGAAATAGCGAAATTGATAATAAGTGTTGAACACTTTGTGGCATTGTGAAATAGTGGAGCTGACTTCTCGCTGACCGTGACCTCACACTGGCCGCAAGTTTACCGGACACATCACGTGGAGAGACTTCTCGCTGACCGTGACCTCACACTGGCCGCAAGTTTACCGGACACATCACGTGGAGAGACTTCTCGCTGACCGTGACCTCACACTGGCCGCAAGTTTACCGGACACATCACGTGGAGAGACGCCTGGGTACTTGCTCGCTGTTTGTATAGCAGATCATGCAAGGTAACTGCAGCGCCTGTTGCTTGTTTATTGCAATGACGAAATCAGGAAGGGCCTCTAGGTCAAGCAGTAGCAGGAAAGAAGAGGAAGATAGGTTTGTAGACATGCTGATAGGGAAATTTGTTGAGTGGAGTTACATTTGGAAAGAGGATCTAATCCAGGATATTAAAGGTGAGGTCTTTCAACAAATACAAGACAAGGTTGAGAGACAGAAACAAGAGCCGGGGGGACTATATTCAGGGAGAAATTAGCAAGAGTAGAGAAGCATGGGAGAGTAAATGTACACAGCTTGCAAATGAATTAGGCAGGACTAATAGCATGGCTAGGGGACAATGGATTAGTGGGGGATGGATTAGTAAGTGTGGGAGGGACGGGGGTGTGGGAGGGGCTACCAGCATGAGAGTGAATCACTGAGAAAGTGGTCAATTATCCTCCAAGGATTATTCGAATCTAGGGCAACATCGAGGCATGGAAGGATAGAAATGGAAAAATTTGAATTAGATGAGATTTTGAGATGTATTAGGGCCGAGATAGCAGGAAACGAGGTGGAACTTAGCCGCCCGACTGGACCTTACAATTGTAACAAGAATCGACCTGTCCTGGTACAATTTTTAATGAAGAGGCAGTGGATTACATAATGAAGAACAAACATTTACTCAGAGGCAGCAAAGCCCATTACAATGTGTTTATTAAGAGGTATATGACGGAAGATGAACAGCTAACTTGCAAGGTGAACCAGCCTGCATGCCACCGAAACCCTACCCTCTATACTAGTCTCACCACTCCTTTCCAAGGTGAAGGGATAGCCTTCCACTCCTTCCCAAGCCAAACCACTCCACCTCAAGGTTTCCCTTACAGGGAGGAAAGCCAAGGTCTGCTTCAATGGAGCAATCTCAAGAACAGTGAATATGGAACGCGGTACCCTCCAAGGAGGAGTCTTAAGCCCCACACTATTCAATGTACTTATGAACGCCATTGCAAATATTGTCTTTCCGGAAGGAACACAACAAGTGGGATATGCAGATGATGTCCTAATACAAGCCCCAACCTTGGGAAAAATTAAACAGTCTATTGAACTCCTCGGAAGGAAATGTGTTGAACTCGGTTTCACTCTCTCCACAAACAAGACAAAAACATACTCCCATCACAAGCGGAGAGAAAATGATGAACTACAAATTAATGGTGTAACACTTGAATGGGTTGACCACTACCGGTACCTTGGCGTCACTGTCGGCTCTAACAAGGGGAAGAAAGAGGAGCTCAACCAACTCATAAGAACATGCAAAAGTCGACTCAGGCCACTGAAAGCTATGACCTGGAATGGGCATGGAGCCTCTATTGCCGTCCTTAAAATGATGTACACAGCCTATGTGCGCTCCGTCATAGACTATGCCGCACCAGTTTTATGCACCTACTCCTAAAGCAATATGAAAAGGCTCGAGAGCATTCAGAATGAAGCCATGACAATCATTCTTGGAGTTCCAAGAACTACCAAAACGTCTAATCTACGAGAGGAGTTGTTGTGGGAACCGACCTGTGAGATTTATATTTATTTAATTTATATGAATATATATAGAATTTATATTTACATTAATTTATATACTTCGATAGCAATTTGTATAATGATAAGTGGACTGTATTTCTGCAATAATCTCATAATCTCACAAATCGATCCTCTACACATTAGGGGGGTTTATATTATTTATATATATATATGCAGCCAATCAAATTACAGTATTAACTACATACATTGAAAAGGTTCCTTATCTTATAGTACAGCAGGCCTTAGTCCAAACAGGTATAACTAGGATGTAGACACCACATTTTCCCTCTTTGAGGTAGCTTCCATCACCCTGGTAATTGATGCACAAAAGATACTTCCTCGTCTTGACCTGTTAAAAGGGCGCTAGCTGTAAAGCCAGATACCTATATATGACAGGTATATCAGAGAAACACTGTACATGTAACAATAAAGACCTGGCTTAATTACCTTTAGTTTGAGGCTATCTCGTGCTCTAACCGGCTAACCCTACCCAATGACATTAATGGCCACTAATGATAGATAATGGGTTTCGGAAAGAACACTTAACTTGATTTGTTGACAGCGTGTTGAAGATGGTACACCTTTGGTTTCCATAGCACTACGTCCAAGTAAAATTAACAAGAGCCGTATTTGCTCCCGTGAGCCTCTGGTCTAGTATAAACAATGGCAATGTCTAACACTCCATACTATTGACGCTACTGGCCTACATTGTCCAGATATCATAGGAGCCGAATTTGCTCCAAGCGTCTCGAAGGTGACACAACAATGGCTGCCCTCCTTCCCCACTGACGCCTGGCCTACATTGTCCAGATGTCAATAAGTGATAGAAGGGTCACATTTACTCTACTTTAATACTGATAATTAAGTTAATTTATATGAGATGTTTTTATGATGGTAAAGTCCAAAGACTAATGTATTTAAGAATAATTCCCAGCAGAATAGCTGGTGAATTTATAATGGTATGTGGTGATGATATCCCGTTTTCTTTAGACGGTAATTCCACTACAAGTTACGTTTTCTATGGGTTAACTTGTTTATACAACACAGCTATTATCTGTATGATTATTAAATGGTGTCGGATTTTCCGACATAATTCCCCAGGGGCTGCTCACGGGTCGAAGTCCTAATTAGAACAGATGAACACCGATACTCCTCCTTCGAATTATTAGATTAATTTGATGTTAGTAGTTAGTAATCACACATTTGTACACACAATCACACAAGAACATAGAGCTTCCACAGCACGTACCATGAAGAAGAACATAGAGCTTCCACAGCACGTACCATGAAGAACATAGAGCTTCCACAGCACGTACCATAAAGAAGAACATAGAGCTTCCACAGCACGTACCATGAAGAAGAACATAGAGCTTCCACAGCACGTACCATGAAGAACATAGAGCTTCCACAGCACGTACCATGAAGAACATAGAGCTTCCACAGCACGTACCATGAAGAAGAACGTTCTGTCTACTGAATGGATATATTTTCCAGCTTTAAACATGAGATATTATAAGTTTATACCTTGCCTGGCAGGCAGTTTATACCTTGCCTGACAGGCAGTTTATACCTTGCCTGGCAGGCTGTTTATACCTTGCCTGACAGGCAGTTTATACCTTGCCTGGCAGGCAGTTTATACCTTGCCTGGCAGGCAGTTTATACCTTGCCTGGCAGGCAGTTTATACCTTGCCTGGCAGGCAGTTTATACCTTGCCTGACAGGCAGTTTATACCTTGCCTGGCAGGCAGTTTATACCTTGCCTGACAGGCAGTTTATACCTTGCCTGGCAGGCAGTTTATACCTTGCCTGGCAGGCAGTTTATACCTTGCCTGGCAGGCAGTTTATACCTTGCCTGGCAGGCAGTTTATACCTTGCCTGGCAGGCAGTTTATACCTTGCCTGGCAGGCAGTTTATACCTTGCCTGGCAGGCAGTTTATACCTTGCCTGGCAGGCAGTTTATACCTTGCCTGGCAGGCAGTTTATACCTTGCCTGGCAAGCAGTTTATACCTTGCCTGGCAGGCAGTTTATACCTTGCCTGACAGGCTATGAGGTTTAGAGTGGACCTTCATATCTCGTTCTCATTCACCGCAGTGTAGCTTCAGTTGCTGTGGCTTTGTTTTGGGCAACCCCCTAATATGGAGTCAACCTCACTTCCACCCCCCCCACACTCACTCAAACGCACGTACGCACGCACGCACGCACGCACGCACGCACGCACACACACACACAAAGGCTTGATAGAATTCTACGATCAGGTGACAAAGATTAAGCAAGAAAGAGAGGGCTGGGCGGACTGCATTTTCTTGGATTGTCGGAAAGCCTTTGACACAGTACCGCATAAGAGGCTGGTACATAAGCTGGAGAGACAGGCAGGTGTAGCTGGTAAGGTGCTCCAGTGGATAAGGGAGTATCTAAGCAATAGGAAGCAGACAGTTACAGTGAGGAGTGAGACCTGAGATTGGCGTGAAGTCACCAGTGGAGTCCCACAGGGCTCTGTGCTTGGACCTATCCTGTTTCTGATATACATAAATGATCTCCCAGAGGGTATAGACTCATTCCTCTCAATGTTTGCTGACGATGCCAAAACTATGAGAAGGATTAAGACAGAGAAGGACTACTTAAGGCTTCAAGAAGACCTGGACAAACTGAATTAATGGTCCAACAAATGGTTGTTAGAGTTAAACCCAAGCAAAGGAAATATAATGAAGATAGGAGTAGGGAGCAGAAGGCCAGATACAGAGTATCATTTGGGAGATGAAATTCTTCAAGAGTCAGAGAGAGAGAGAAAGACCTGGGGGTTGATATCACGCCAGACTTATCCCCTGAAGCCCATATCAAGAGGATAACATCAGCGGCATATGCCAGGTTGGCCAACATAAGAACGGCCTTAAGAGACTTGTGTAAGCAATCTTTCAGAACATTACATACCACATATGTCAGACCAATCCTGGAGTATGCAGCTCCAGCATGCAGTCCATATCTAGTCAAGCATAAGAATAAACTGGAAAAGGTTCAAAGGAATGCCACCAGACTAGTACCCAAACTGAGGGGTATGAGCTACGAGGAGAGACTACGGGAATTAAATCTCACGTCGCCGGAAGATAGAAGAGTTAGAGGGGGACATGATCCCCACATATAAGATTCTCAGAGGAATTGATTGGGTAGATAAAGACAGGTTGAGGAGTGGAGCCGGTGGCTGAGCGGACAGAACACTGGATGCGTGATCCTGTGGTCCCGGCTTCGATCCCGGGCGCCGGCGAGAAACAATGGGCAGAGTTTCTTTCACCCTGATGCCCCTGTTACCTAGTAGTAAATAGGAGTTAGTCAGCTGTTACGGGTTGCTTCCTTGGGGTGGAGGCCTGGTCGAGGACCGGGCGGCGGGGACACTAAGCCCTGAAATCATCTCAAGATAGAAGCTCAAGATAGGCTATTTAACAGAAGGGGCACACGCACTAGGGGACACAGGTGGAAATTGAGTGCCCAAATGAGCCACAGAGATATTAGAAAGAACTTTTTTAGTGTCAGAGTGGTTGACAAATAGAATGCATTAGGCAGTGATGTGGTGGAGGCTGACTCCATACACAGTTTCAAGTGTAGATATGATAGAACCCAATAGGCATCATGAACATGTACATCAGTTGATTGACAGTTAAGAGGTGGGACCAAAGAACCAGAACTCAACCCCTGCAAGCACAACTAGGTGAGTACAACTGAATGAATAACTAGTAAACTGACTCAAAACATATGAAAGTGAAGAAAGGAAGTAGAAATAGCGAAATTGATAATAAGTGTTGAACACTTTGTGGCATTGTGAAATAGTGGAGCTGACTTCTCGCTGACCGTGACCTCACACTGGCCGCAAGTTTACCGGACACATCACCTGGAGCTGACTTCTTGCTGACCGTGACCTCACACTGGCCGCAAGTTTACCGGACACATCACGTGGAGAGACTTCTCGCTGACCGTGACCTCACACTGGCCGCAAGTTTACCGGACACATCACGTGGAGAGACTTCTCGCTGACCGTGACCTCACACTGGCCGCATGTTTACCGGACACATCACGTGGAGAGACTTCTCGCTGACCGTGACCTCACACTGGCTGCAAGTTTACTGGACACATCACCTGGAGCTGACTTCTTGCTGACCGTGACCTCACACTGGCCGCAAGTTTACCGGACACATCACGTGGAGAGACTTCTCGCTGACCGTGACCTCACACTGGCCGCAAGTTTACCGGACACATCACGTGGAGAGACGCCTGGGTACTTGCTCGCTGTTTGTATAGCAGATCATGCAAGGTAACTGCAGCGCCTGTTGCTTGTTTATTGCAATGACGAAATCAGGAAGGGCCTCTAGGTCAAGCAGTAGCAGGAAAGAAGAGGAAGATAGGTTTGTAGACATGCTGATAGGGAAATTTGTTGAGTGGAGGAACATTTGGAAAGAGAATCTAATCCAGGGTATTAAAGGTGAGGTCTTTCAACAAATACAAGACAAGGTTGAGAGACAGAAACAAGAGCCGGGGGGGGGGGGGACTATATTCAGGGAGAAATTAGCAAGAGTAGAGAAGCATGGGAGAGTAAATGTACTCAGCTTGCAAATGAATTAGGCAGGACTAATAGCGTGGCTAGGGGACAATGGATTAGTGGGGGATGGATTAGTAAGTGTGGGAGGGACGGGGGTGTGGGAGGGGCTACCAGCATGAGAGTGAATCACTGAGAAAGTGGTCAATTATCCTCCAAGGATTATTCGAATCTAGGGCAACATCGAGGCATGGAAGGATAGAAATGGAAAAATTTGAATTAGATGAGATTTTGAGATGTATTAGGGCCGAGATAGCAGGAAACGAGGTGGAACTTAGCCGCCCGACTGGACCTTACAATTGTAACAAGAATCGACCTGTCCTGGTACAATTTTTAATGAAGAGGCAGTGGATTACATAATGAAGAACAAACATTTACTCAGAGGCAGCAAAGCCCATTACAATGTGTTTATTAAGAGGTATATGACGGAAGATGAACAGCTAACTTGCAAGGTGAACCGGCCTGCATGCCACTGAAACCCTACCCTCTATACTACTCTCACCACTCCTTTCCAAGGTGAAGGGATAGCCTTCCACTCCTTCCCAAGCCAAACCACTCCACCCCAAGGTTTCCCTCACAGGGAGGAAAGCCAAGGTCTGCTTCAATGGAGCAATCTCAAGAACAATGAATATGGAACGCGGTACCCTCCAAGGCGGAGTCTTAAGCCCCACACTATTCAATGTACTTATGAACGCCATTGCAAATATTGACTTTCCGGAAGGAACACAACAAGTGGGATATGCAGATGATGTCCTAATACAAGCCCCAACCTTGGGAAAAATTAAACAGTCCATTGAACTCCTCGGAAGGAAATGTATTAAGCTCGGTTTCATTCTCTCCACAAACAAGACAAAAGCATACTCTCATCACAAGAGGGGAGAAAATAAAGAACTACAAATTAATGGTGTAACACTTGAATGGGTTGACCACTATCGGTACCTTGGCGTCACTGTCGGCTCTAACAAGGGGAAGAAAGAGGAGCTCAACCAGCTCATAGGAACATGCAAAAGTCGACTCATGGCACTGAAAGCTATGACCTGGAATGGGCATGGAGCCTCTATTGCCGTGCTTAAAATGATGTACACAGTCTATGTGCGCTCCGTCATAGACTATACTGCACCAGTTTTATGCACCTACTCCTAAAGCAATATGAAAAGGCTCGAGAGCATTCAGAATGAAGCCATGACAATCATTCTTTGATTTCCAAGAACTGCCAAAACGTCTAATCTACGAGAGGAGATGTCCCTTCCCAGTGTTAAAAGCAGAATTAAGGAGCTGAATGTTAAGCTTGCAATTAGGATAGCCAGAGATCCCCATTACAATGATATCGATAAGAAAAAACTGAGTTCTGTGCTACTTTCAGGGGGAAACAGGAGAAGCAAAAAATGACATCACAGACAGTCTGCTACCTGGAAGAGCTTCACCTGCTTGAGCAAGCCCGTGAGCTCCTGCCTGTAGAGAGGTTACCTCCCTGGGAGGATGACTCATGCAAGATTATCATCAATGAAATGACAATGAAGAAATCCATCATGATACCACAAGAAATGAGGCACAAGTATCTCGAAGAAATTTATATAGAAGCCGGAGATGAACTAGATCAAATCTACACTGACGGGTCATCTAACCCTGTCAATGGCAGGGCTGGTGCAGCATACACTGTAAGTAAGGATAATTAAGGCATTTCTGCTTTCCAACGCAGAAACGAAGAAAAAGTGCGTATTGAGAACTATGCCTCTTCAACGCAAGCAGAGCTAACTGCCATTGTTATGGCGTTAAGGTTTCTTGAACGGAACACTAATGGTGCAGTGATTTACACCGATTCAAAAGCAGCACTGCAAAGCCTAAGTAAAAATCGGACAGAAAATCTTGCGATAGTCGCTGAAATTATGAGAGCTGTAAGGGTACTAACCAATCAGGGAAGAGTCATCAAGTTTCTGTGGATCCCCTCCCATGTTGGAACATGTGAGAATGAACGAGCAGATGTGCTGGCTGCTGAAGGCGTTGAAGGAGACCATATTGAATACTTCATACCCAAGACCCTACTACAAATTTGAGGTATTGTCAGGCAACATCACCGTGACAAGGTAACTGAGGAAAGGAGGATAGAAGCACAAACCAGTGAATCTGTATGATGGTACAACATAGTTGCAGCTGGCAATCCCAATCATTATGGCCGAAGAGGAGGAGGACGAGGGAGTGAATCAGTAATAGTGAGAATCTGTCTTGGATACAAATATCCATGGAGATATGGAATGGAAATAACAGTTGATCAGCGAAGTTGCAGAATCTGTGGTGAGAGTGATGGATACCGCCTTGACCACTATCTACGTGAATGTGAACACCTGAGAGACATTATAAATATATGCAAAATAATAAACCCCATATTGTTTGAGTTAGGAAAACACTATTTGTCAAATATTGATACTGTTCTTAAAAGATTCTCCCATTTTGCACCCGCAAGATAACGTAAGCTTTTAAGGGTTGATAGATGTTAATCTACTTGTTTGAGGAGCTGTTCACTTAAGACAGTTAAGCAAGTCCCAGCTGTGTCTGGGTACAAGTGACAGGATGAACAACCCAGCGGGTTTTCTTCCTATTGGGGAGTGTTGTACATGCTGCTATGGCGGTGTGTCCACTCACAGGATGAGTGGCGCTGCCCAATAAACTCGCCCCTCGGGGCAAAATTTAAATTTTAATTTCCTTCCCAAGTCACACCTTCTCCGACTTAGAACTCTGCTTCAACCCCCAATAACTCTCCTGTCCCTTCCTCCACACTTGCAACCAACTCAACCTGCTACATCGCCCCTTTCAATGACCCTATTGAGCCATACCAAACCATACCCTCCCTAAACCAACCTTCCCACCTCTCCTCCCCTACTAACCCCCTGCAACTCTCCTGCCTCTTCTATCCCATTGCATTCAATTCCATCTGCTCCATCCCAGCTCCCAATGCCCCCCCTCTTCCCCTCACCTCTAAACCCCACACAACGCTCACCTCTTCTCTGCACCCCATCTCCCATATGACCCCCTCACCTTATGACCTCCCCCCTCACCTATTCCCCTATCTCCCTCTTCCTCTTCTCTACCACAAAACCCACACCTACCCTTGATTCCTCTCTTACTAATACAACCTCTCTTCCACTCTCAACACCCATGCTCCATTCTCCCCCTCATCCCCCCACCCCCCACTATTCTTCTCCCCTCCCCCCAACCTCTTAACCTCTATCTGACTCCCAGCATTACACAACCTCTCAACCCCCCTATGCCATTCAAACCCTAATTTTCAGACCCGTTATGCCTTTCTACCCTCCCCCCCTCCTTACAGGTTCCCAGTCCCCACTCGCCCCCCCCAAGCACCCCCTCCCAGCCCCAGCCCCCATTTGCCTCCAGACACCCACCATACGCCCCAGAGAAAGGATGAACTCTGGTACCAGAGTTTCCAAGAAGAGCCTCATGGTTTGGTACACCAATGCTGATGGGGTATCTAATAAAGCAGAAGAGATAAAAGAAAGAGTTAATGAGGCAGATCCAGAGATAGTTGCTACAGTAGAAACTAAAATAAATGACATAATATCGGATGCTATCTTTCCAGAGTGGTACCAAATGATAAGAAAAGAAAAGAAAGGACAAAGAGACAGGGAGGGAGAATGGCACTCGTAATAAAGTGGAAATGGAAGTTTGAAGACCTGGAAAATCGGGGTACCAATGAGTGCACAAGCTCCATACATAGAACTCTGACCGCAGATGGGAAGAAGATTGTGATCTTGGTAATCTATAATCCCCCCACCAAGCAGTAGAAGACCCAGGCAGGAGTGTGGTGACAACAACAAGGCATCTATTGAGGAAGTGTAGAGAGCAGCAACAATAGCTCACAGAATGAGAGCTCAATTGGGAATCAAGGAATCGCCATGCCGGGGAGGAAACGTGGGGAGCAAAGTTAGTAGACGTTAATGACAGGAATTTCCAATTACACCCTGTGAAGGAAGACACAAGGGAAAGAGAAGGGGATACACCGAGTCTATTAGACATGATTTTCACCCAGAATGTAGAAGACATCGAGAATTTGAAACATGAAATACCACTAGAGCCAGTGAGCATTGTGTCCTAGTCTTTGACTACATGATGGAACTTAAAATTTTGACACAGGGACAAGAGGTCTGGGGAAAGGAGAGTTGACTACAGGAAAGGGGACTACAGAAGCATAAGGGATTATCTGGGAGAAGTGCAGTGGAAGGAAGAAATTAGAGGAAAAACAGTGCAAGATATGATGAACCAAGTCATATGGAAATGCTGGGAGGCCGAAGAAAAATTTATGCCAACAGTAAAGGAAAAAAAGCAGGAGTGAATATAATAACCCATGGTTTAATAGACAGTGTCAGGAAGCAAAAATGTGAAACAGGAGGGAGTGGAGGAAGTACAGAAGACAAAGGACAGAGGACATCAGTATTAGATGCCACAGAGCTAGGAACGATTACATTACCATACAAAGAGTATCGGAAAGCTATTATGAAAATGATATTGTGATCAAAGCAAAAAAGCAACCTGAATTACTACATAGCTATAGAGGAAAAAAAAATGTCGGTGAACGAGCAAGTGACAAGACTAAGGAAAACAGCGAGGACATATACAGAAAGTGACAAGGAAATCTGTGAAGCACCGAATGTCAGTTTCCATGGAGTGTTCACAACCGAGCCTAAGCAGCTCCCATTGTTAGAAGAGATTACCCTAGATGAAAGACTATCAGATATAGAGGTGACAGCAGAGGAGCTAATGAAACAGTTGACAACACTGAATGAAACTAAAGCAGTTGGACCAGGCAAAGAATCACCGTGGATACTAAAAGAGGCAGCACAGGCCCTCAGCGTGTCTCTTGCAATGATCTTTAATGAGTCACTTATCTCGGGAGAATTATCCAGTTGCTGGAAGAAGGCAGATGTCGTTCGGATTTTCAAGAAAGGAGATAGGGAGGAGGCACCTAACTATAGACCTGTATCACTGACTAGCATCCTCTGCAAAATACTTGAAAGAATAATTAGGGTAAGACTTATTGCACACCTGGTGAACATTAGGTTTGTAAACAAACATCAACATGGGTTCTGGAAAGGGAAATCATGCCTAACAAACCTTTTGGAATTCTATGATAAAATAACAAGGTTAAGGCAGGAGAGAGAAGGAGGGGCAGACTGCATATTTCTGAACTGGCAAAAAGCCTTTGATACAGTACCGCACATGAAACTGCAATTCAAACTTGAGAGGCAGGCAGGAGTAAGTGGAAAGGCCCTAGCATGGGTAAGGACCTACCTAACAGGAAGGAGCCAGAGAGTTACGGTAAGGGTAGGGGCCTGCCAGCTGAGTGGACAGCGCTTCAGATTCGTTGTGCTGAGGTTCCGGGTTCGGACCCACGGTGGAGGCGGAAACAAAATGGGCAGAGTTTCTTTCACCCTGATGCTCTGTTCACCTAGCAGTAAATAGGTACCTGGAAGTTAGACAGCTGCTACTGGCTGCTTCCTGGAGGTGTGTAACAAAAAGGAGGCCTGGTCGAGAACCGGGCCGCGTGGACGCTAAGCCCCGAAATCATCTCAAGATAACCTCAAGAAGGGGCGAAAAGTCAGACTGGCAAACAGTAACAAGTGGAGTACCTCAAGGATCGGTACTGGACCAATTCTATTTCTAATATACGTAAATGACATGTTTACCGGAGTAGAATTAAACTTGTTGACGTTCACAGATGACGCAAAACTAATAAGAGTTGTGACAGATGAGGATTGTAGGACTTGTTCAGGTTGAAGAGATAGTTAGAGAAATGGCTACTGGAGCTCAGCATGAGCAAATGTAATGCTATGGAAATGTTATCAGGTGATTGGAGACCAAAGGAACAGTACACAATGAAGGGGAACTGCCTACCAGTGTCGACTCGAGAAAGAGACCTGGGAGTGGAAGTAACACCTAATCTAACTTCTGAGGCACAAATAAATAGGATAAAGACAGCAGCGTACTCGACACTGGCAAAAGTTAAAACATCATTCAGAAACCTAAGTGAGGAGGGGTTAGGGCGCCTTACACTGCCTATGTGAGACCAGTTTTAGAGTATGCCGCCCCATCAGGGAGTCCCCACCTGAAGAAACACATCAGGAAATTGGAAAAGGTTCAGAAATTTGCGACGAGGGTCGTCCCAGAGTTACGAGGGAAGGGATATGAAGAGTGCCTGAAGGAACTAAACCTTACAATACTAGAAAATAGAAGGGAGAGAGGAGGGGGGAAGGATATGATAGGAATGTATAGAATAAATACTCAGGGGAATTGACAAAGTGGAACTAGATGAAATGTTCACACGTAATAATAACAAAACGAGGGGACATGGGTGGAAACTGAAAACTCATTGAGTCACAAAGATGTTAGGAAGTTTTCTTTTAGCATGAGAGTAGTGGAAAAATGGAATGCACTTAAGGAGCAGGTTGCAGAAGCAAACTCTATTCATAATTTTAAAACTGTATATGATTGGGAAATGGGACAGGTGTCATTGCTGTAAACAATGGCTAGAAAGGCGGGATCCAAGAGTGAATGCTCGATCCTACAGGCACAAATAGGTGAGTCCAAATAGGTGAGTACACACACACACACTCGCAGAAACACACACACTCGTAGAAACACACACATAAATATGTGTGGGAACTCTTGTGGGATCTCTCGTGGGATATATATGAATTGGATCTCTTGCAGGATCTCTCGTGGGATATATAAGAGTTGGATCTCTTGCGGGATCAACGAGTCGGTCCTGCAGGCACAAATAGGTGAGTACACACACACAATACACACACTTGGCGGGATCCAAGAGTCAATGCTCGATCCTGCAAGCACATATAGGTGAGTACACACACACACACATGCGACACATGCGCGCGCGAGAAGGTAGGGGACACACGCGATTAGTGAGGTCCGCGGAAATTCGTCAATTTCTCGGGACATTGAAGGAGTATAGAGGCTAGATCATAGTATTTGGCCTCTCGCAGTGTGTAGCTAGCAGGGTGCAACATAGCATAGTCATATCGCTAGTGATAGTGCGAAGATTTGGCGAAGAAACCAAAAGTGGAGCTAGGGCATCACCGGTGCATGTAAGTGTGTGACCTGACCGGGTGGGACGACCCGCCGTGGAGCTACCTGATTGTGCTGTTGAGTGGTGACTGTGATCAGTGGTACAGTGAATTAGTGAACTGTCACATAACGATACAGTGACTGACTCCAGAGCTTTGTGTTGAAAGAGAAGAACGACCTCATCAATCTACCAGCACTTAGTGAATCACCTAGTGGGAGACAACGACGGATAACCATCGTCATCATACATCGCTCATCTGGTTGTGTGAGCGGGAGGCAGACTGGTATGTACCCC
The DNA here is from genome assembly GCF_020424385.1 of Procambarus clarkii. NCBI lineage: Eukaryota > Metazoa > Arthropoda > Malacostraca > Decapoda > Cambaridae > Procambarus > Procambarus clarkii. The sequence goes on from NC_059616.1 coordinate 21,820,743, forward strand.
TCTCTGGTCAATTAATCAGGTGTACAGATTGAGGTAAAAGATTATCAAATTCTCGTTCAGGATATCATATATATTTAAAAATCTCAGAGTGGCTCCTTTAGGCAGAGGTAACGCATAAGGGATATCTTGACACATACACGCACACAAGTGTGCACACGCTAAAACAGACACACACACGCGTGCACACACACACACACACACAATTGTCCAGTCAGGGGAAAAGGCATCTGGGATAGGACCTTACTATCCCCCCCCCCATCTTGACTGCACCATCGGACCTGACCTGACTTAGTCGCCATCTCCCCCCCCCCACCCCCAGTCCCCCGCATCGCCCATACACGCACTCTTCCCCTCCCCACTCTCCCTCTCTCCCACTCCCTCTCTCCCTCTCTCCCTCTCTCTCTCCTGCTCTCTCTCTCCTGCTCTCTCTCTCCTCTCTCTCTCTCTCTCTCTCTCTCTCTCTCTCTCTCTCTCTCTCTCTCTCTCTCTCTCTCTCTCTCTCTCTCTCTCTCTCTCTCTCTCTCTCTCTCTCTCTCTCCCTCTCTCTCTCTCTCCCTCTCTCTCTCTCTCTCTCTCTCTCTCTCTCTCCTCCCTCTCTCCCTCCCTCCCCCTCTCCCTCCCTCTCTTTCCTTCCCCCTCCCTCTCTGCCCACACACACACACACACACCTCACCCGCTCTCTCCCTCACCCGCTCTCTCCCTCACCCGCTCTCTCCCTCACCCACTCTCTCCCTCTCCTCTCTCTCCCTCCCGCCTCTCTCTCCATCTCCTCCCCCCCCCTCCCCTTCTACTTTCTTCTCACTTCAGTGGAAGGGTCGGATCCCCCCCACCCACCCATTTATCTCTCCCTTTATCACTCCCTTTCTCTCTCTCTCTTTCTCTCTCTCTTCCTCTCTCTCTCTCTCTCCCTCCCCCATCCCAACAGGGTCAAGCATGGCAGCCAGAGGTCCCAGGGGAACAGGAAAGAGCCAAGGTGACGAGATGAAGGAAATGTTCGCCCAGTTTCTGGAGGACATCAAGAGTGAGATGCAAGAAATGATGCAGGAAATGAAGAACGAAATAAGCAACCTGAAAAGAGAGCTGACAGCAGCAAAGGAGGAGATTAGAGCCCTCAAAGAAAATGGTATCGAGGCTGAGAATCAGAAAACCACCCAGGGAGAAGGTGGTAATAGTTTTCTGGATGAGAATGCCACAATAAAAGCAACATTTGCGGAAATACTAAAAAAAAATAACTCTGAAGTAATGACTGCAGTGATGGAGGTGGCCATGAAAGCAGCCACCTCGCAGGAGGCGGCACGCTCCACTAGCCAACTGCTGGAAAGGAACAGATCAGTGGTTGCTGTGGGTATTAAGGAGCAGGAAGGATCTAATAGGACAGAGTGGAGTGACAAGGACAAAGCAGCAGTGAATGAAGTACTAAAGGCACTAGACATGGAAGGGGCTGAGCATAGCATTGAGAAGGTTTTCAGGCTAGGCCGGTACAACAAAGACCGAGACCGAATGATAAAGATAGTGTTTGCAAACGAGAACACAAAGGAGAAGATCCTATCAAGGAAGAGCTCCCTGAAAAACGTGGGAAAATTAAAAAATGTATTCCTCCAGAGAGACATGACAAGGGAGGAGAGAGCCGTGGCGGCAGAAGCAAGGAAGAGGCGCAGGGCGAGAGGGGAAAACCAGGAAGTCACAGCTCCCAACCCAACACCCCCAGAGGCGAGGGGGGAACCCACAACCAGCTACCCAGTAACACCAGAAGGGAGGACAACCCCGCCTCCCTCCACTGCATAGAAAACCCCCCTACCCCAAACCCTCCCTGCCCCCACTCAAATGTTCAGCAAAATCTCCCTCCCCCCACACCCAATCCCCACCCTTCTACCCCTCCCCTCCTCCCGAGTCCTCCCTCCCCCCCTTTCCTTCCCGTCCTCCCTCCCCTTTCACCCCATACCCTCCCTGTCCCTCCCCCTTCACTGGATCCCCCGCCCCTCATCCCAGTATCCTCTGAGACCCTGTTATCCACCTCACAGGTCCTCACACCCATGGAACAGCCTCCCCCACCAGCAGAACACTCACCAAGGAGGCGATTTGAGAAGGGACAGAAGAAAGTGAGCCTCAAAGCGATGTACACAAACATAGATGGAATTACAAATAAAGCAAATGAGCTTGGAGAACTGGTACTAGAGGAAAACCCAGACATAATAGCCCTCACAGAAACAAAGATCACGAAAACGATAACAAATGCAGTGTTCCCACAGGACTATTATGTTATGAGGAAAGAGAGGGAAGGAAGAGGTGGGGGTGGTGTAGCTCTGCTGGTAAGACAAGGCTGGGATTTTGAGGAGATGGATATTCAGGGCTGCGAAGGTTTCAGTGACTACATAGCAGGTACTGTAACAAATGGAGGGAAAAAAATTATAGTCGCAGTCATATATAATCCACCACCAAATGACAGAAGACCTAGACAGGAATATGATAGAAACAACATGGCCACCATTAACATAATAGAAAGAGCAGCTTCTGTTGCTAGCAGGAATGGATCTGGACTACTAATTATGGGAGACTTCAACCATGGGAAGATAGATTGGAAGAACAGAGACCCGCATGGAGGACCAGAAACATGGAGAGCTAAGCTGCTGGACGTGGCAACAAGAAACTTTCTAAGCCAGCACACCAAAGAACCAACAAGAATGAGAGGAGAAGATGAACCAGCAATGCTTGATTTGATATTTACCCTAAATGAATGGGATATAAGGGAAGTTAAGATGGAAGCGCCCTTGGGAATGAGTGACCACAGTGTATTGAACTTTGAGTACCTGGTAGAGCTAGGACTTATCTCCCCCCAAAAAGAACTAGGAATCAAAAGGCTGGCATACCGAAAGGGGAATTATGAACAGATGAGAAGTTTCCTAAGTGAAATACCTTGGGACACAGACCTCAGAGACAAGTCTGTACAGGGTATGATGGACTATGTTACCCAAAAGTGTCAGGAGGCAGTAAACAGGTTCATCCCGGCCCAAAGGGAAAAATCCGAGAAGCAACAGAAGAATCCATGGTATAATAGGGCATGTATGGAAGCGAAGAAACTGAACAAAAAGGCGTGGAGGAACTTCCGGAATAACAGAACACCAGAAAGCAGAGAGAGATACCAGAGAACCAGGAATGAGTACGTCAGGGTGAGAAGAGAAGCAGAGAAAAATTTTGAAAATGATATAGCAAACAAAGCCAAGACCGAACCAAAGCTACTCCACAGTCACATCAGAAGGAAAACAACAGTGAAAGAACAGGTATTGAAACTTAGAACAGGCGAGGACAGGTATACAGAGAATGACAGAGAGGTGTGTGAGGAACTCAACAAGAGGTTCCAGGAGGTCTTCACAATAGAACAGGGTGAGGTCACTGTGCTAGGAGAAAGGGAGGTAAACCAGGCGGCCTTGGAGGAGTTCGAAATTACGAGAGAGGAGGTCAAGAGACACCTGCTGGATCTGGATGTTAGAAAGGCTGTTGGTCCAGATGGGATCTCACCATGGGTACTGAAAGAGTGTGCAGAGGCACTTTGCCTGCCACTCTCCATAGTGTATAGTAAGTCACTAGAGACGGGAGACCTACCAGAAATATGGAAGACGGCGAATGTGGTCCCAATATACAAAAAGGGCGACAGACAAGAGGCACTGAACTACAGGCCAGTGTCCTTGACTTGTATACCATGCAAGGTGATGGAGAAGATCGTGAGAAAAAACCTGGTAACACATCTGGAGAGAAGGGACTTCGTGACAAATCGCCAACATGGATTCAGGGAGGGTAAATCTTGCCTTACAGGCTTGATAGAATTCTACGATCAGGTGACACAGATTAAGCAAGAAAGAGAGGGCTGGGCGGACTGCATTTTCTTGGATTGTCGGAAAGCCTTTGACACAGTACCGCATAAGAGGCTGGTACATAAGCTGGAGAGACAGGCAGGTGTAGCTGGTAAGGTGCTCCAGTGGATAAGGGAGTATCTAAGCAATAGGAAGCAGAGAGTTACGGTGAGGGGTGAGACCTCCGATTGGCGTGAAGTCACTAGTGGAGTCCCACAGGGCTCTGTACTCGGTCCTATCTTGTTTCTGATATATGTAAATGATCTCCCGGAGGGTATCGATTCATTTCTCTCAATGTTTGCGGACGATGCTAAAATTATGAGAAGGATTAAAACAGAAGAGGACTGTTTGAGGCTTCAAGAAGACCTAGACAAGCTGAAGGAATGGTCGAACAAATGGTTGTTAGAGTTTAACCCAACCAAATGTAATGTAATGAAGATAGGTGTAGGGAGCAGGAGGCCAGATACAAGGTATCATCTGGGAGAGGAAATTCTTCAGGAGTCAGAGAAGGAAAAAGACTTGGGGGTTGATATCACGCCAGACCTGTCTCCTGCAGCACATATCAAGCGGATAACATCAGCGGCATATGCCAGGCTGGCCAACATACGAACGGCATTCAGAAACTTGTGTAAAGAATCATTCAGAACTTTGTATACCACATATGTCAGGCCAATCCTGGAGTATGCAGCCCCAGCATGGAGTCCATATCTAGTCAAGGATAAGACTAAACTGGAAAAGGTTCAAAGGTTTGCCACCAGACTAGTACCCGAGCTGAGAGGTATGAGCTACGAGGAGAGACTACGGGAATTAAACCTCACTTCGCTGGAAGACAGAAGAGTTAGGGGGGACATGATCACCACATTCAAGATTCTGAAGGGGATTGATAGGGTAGATAAAGACAGTCTATTTAACACAAGGGGAACACGCACAAGGGGACACAGGTGGAAACTGAGTGCCCAAATGAGCCACAGAGATATTAGAAAGAACTTTTTTAGTGTCAGAGTGGTTGACAAATGGAATGCATTAGGAAGTGATGTGGTGGAGGCTGACTCCATACACAGTTTCAAGTGTAGATATGACAGAGCCCGATAGGCTCATGAATCTGTACACCTGTTGATTGACGGTTGAGAGGCGGGACCAAAGAGCCAGAGCTCAACCCCCGCAAACACAACTAGGTGAGTACAACTAGGTGAGTACACGACCTACAGGATGAGCTGAAGGAGGCAAAGGAGGAGATAAAATGTCGGAAAATCCGACACCATTTAATAATCATACAGATAATAGCTGTGTTGTATAAACAAGTTACCCATAGAAAACGTAACTTGTAGTGGAATTACCGTCTATAGAAAACGGGATATCATCACCACATACTATTATAATTCACCAGCTATTTTGCTGGGAATTATTCTTAAATACATTAGTCTTTGGACTTTACCATCATAAAAACATCTTATATAAATTAACTTAATTATCAATATTAAAGTAGAGTAAATGTGACCCTTCTATCACTTTCTGAAATCTGGACAAAGTAGGCCAGGCGTCAGTGGGGAAGGAGGGCAGCCATTGTTATACGAGACCAGAGGCTCACACGGGAGCAAATTCGGCTCCTGTTAATTTTACTTGGACGTAGTGTTATGGATACCAAAGGTGTACCATCTGTCAACACGCTGTCAACAAATCAAGTTAAGTGTTCTTTCCGAAACCCATTATTTATCATTAGTGGCCATTAATGTCATTATATAGGGTGACCCGGTTAGATCACATGGAAGCCTCAAACTAAAGGTAATTAAGCCAGGTCTTCATGTTCCATGTACTGTTTTCTCTGATATACTTGTCATATATAGGTATCTGGCTTCACAGCTAGCGCACTTTTGACAGGTCAAGACGAGGATGCAAGATTTGTGCACCAGTTACTGGGTGATATGGAAGCTACCTCAAAGAGGATAATTTGGTGTCTACACCCTAGTTATACCTGGTGGACTAACCTGCTGTACTATAAGATAAGGAACCTTTTCAATGTATGTAGCTATTACTGTAGTTTGATTGGCTGCATATATATAATTTAATAAACCCCCCCTAATGTGTAGAGGATCGATTTGTGAGATTATGAGATTATTGCAGAAATACAGTCCACTTATCATTATACAAATTGCTATCGAAGTATATAAATTAACGTAAATATAAATTCATATAAATTAAATAAATATAAATCTCACAGGTCGGTTCCCACATTATTTGGACCTTCGGAACCGGAATATTCGGTCCTATGAACCCACATTTGGTCATCTTAGTACCGGATGAACCAGTTATCCAGTGGATTCATTAAATATACTAGTGCAGTGTTATTTAAACAAAGCCAGCAGTCAAGACGGCAGCGTAGCCTCGAGGGAGCTCAGGAGCCTCCCTCAGCCCAGTTCAGCTTCGTCAGCGGTTTCATGCACACCCACAGATATTTGGTGGCGTGTTATTTCGTGAAATGACAGCGCTAATATAGAATCCAGCCAAATTAGTGACTGTGTCTTCGCGAGATTGTTCACGGATTTCGTGGTGTTACATTTCGCGAGAGATTATCTACGAATTTTGTGGACTTTATTTCGCGAGGTCACTAATAATATTTAATACTTCTAGATAATATTAGAAGTTTCATAGAGGCTAATTAAGAGGCTATTATCAATAATTGTGTATATTATTTCTCCAAAATAGAGAATTATTTAATATATATTGCACTAGTGATCACAGTATAATATTTACTAATTGCCAACCCACAACAGGGTAGGATATTACCATTGACTAGTTGAACTATTATCGTTCATCCTAGTCCCATTATTACCATAGTCAGTTGTACTATATTGATCAACCTAACACCATTAATGAATGGTCCAGACCCTATTTTGGGTGTAATTTTTATCAACTCGAGTTGAGTTGTATATATAATAATTTACTTATGATCATTACACCTTTGAGTGATTAATTAGTGTCTCTACCATCCTAGGGTGATATAGAAGAGCTAACCTAAAGGTACTTCCAGTGACACTGGTTTATCACTCAAATCATTAGTGTGGATGATTGTATATATATAATGTGTATTAATTTTAAGTGCTAACCTCTAGTAGAGGTAGGATTATTGCCTAGTGAGTTCAGAATTTACCCTAGGCTACCATTAGTGCTTGTTCAGTATTATGAGCAGCCCAAGTACAAGTCCCACAAGGCTTCACCAACGAGCCAGTATGGATAATGCAGGGAGAATGAAAAGAACCCTTGCAGGTCTTAAAGGCCACTTAACAAGACAGATCAAGAAATGTGAAGATTTGTCACAACAATCTCAAGTTGATTATGCTGACCTGGAAAGCTATTATCAAGCAGCTGCAGGTAAATTTGAGCAAATCAAATGTCAAATAGCAACATATGTGGCTGAACTTGCCAACACCAATTTATCAGAAACAGAAATAGACGACATTATGGTTGATCTTGCGAATTATGAAGATCACACTCAGGCCACGTTACAGCCTTATGTCAAATTAATTGCCCAGAACAAGGCAACAGCAACAACAACAACAGTTGCATCTAATACGAGTCAAGCAGAAGCTCGACTCCCTCCAATTAATTTACCCACTTTCTCAGGAAAAGATGAGGAAGATTGGGACGAATTTTGGAACAAATTCGTTGACCTTGTAGACTCAAAACAATCTTTACCAAAGAGTAGTAAATTCTCTTATTTGCAAGGCCAATTATCAGGTGAGGCTAAAACAGTAGTATCCCATCTGAGATTAACTAATGACGGCTATGATCTGGCAGTAAAACTCCTCAAGGATAATTATGCTGATCCAGAAGTAAGAACATCACATTTAGTTCATGAGCTGTTGCATTTACCCCCACCGGAGGCTTCAGCTGATTCACTCCAAGTCTTCAAGCTGGAGGTAGAATCATTGATCAATGCCCTCAGCCTGACAGCAGATACAAACGGGGCTGAGTGGGTCTTGAAAATAATTGTCCAGGAGAAAATACCTAGGGACATATTGAGACAAATGAGTGCTCATTACAATAAAAGTATCTTATCCATGAATGAAATATCTGAAGGTTTAAAGTCAGTAGTTCATCAATTACGAACACATGACAAATTAAAACCACCAAGTAAACCCTCAGAAACCAATAATAGTAAACCACAGAGTACCAAAGGTACTCCAAATCAATCTAGACAATATAATTCAACACCAAAGTGGAACAGTAGCAGTGTGGGCGTATATGCAGTGGGACCCTCCAAGCCTATAGTTACTGTGTCACCCAAGAACGTGACACCAAAGGGTACTGGAAGCTATGGAACATGTTTGTTCTGCAATGAGAAACATTCAATGTACCACTGCTCTAATTTTCCTGATAGTGACGCCCGTGTTGAGCGACTCAAAGATTTGCAACATTGCACGAGGTGCCTCAGGAAACATAACATCAAGGACTGTGATACCCAATTACACACCTGTAATAGGTGTAACAAAGGTCAGCACCATGCAGCATTGTGCAGAGACACCAAAACAACGTCTCCAAACCCCAAGGTGGAAGATAGCATTCCCACCACAGTACAGTACTGCAAGGTGCAACCAACAAAGAGTGTCCAATCGGCAAAGTCTAAAGGTAATACGACTTTGCCTACTGCCCAAATTACCATCCTGAATAAGAGGGCCAAGGTCCATACCCGTGGGTTGTTTGACCAAGGATCCCAGAGAACATATATCACTAAAAAGTTGGCAGATGAATTACAATTAAGGCCTGTAGCCCAGATGTCATTCAACATCTCAGGGTTTGTAACAGATGCAGGACCTCAAGTCTACCAGGTGGTACAACCATCAGTACGTTTAGGCAGGTACGTCTGTCGAGTACAAGCCATTGTGGTGGACAAAATACCAGTAGACCTACAAGTTCAAGGTCTGAGAGCAACAGCCAAATTCCTGAGAAATAGAGGAATAAAATTGGCAGATAATATTAAGTCTGATCACCTCACCGACTTCGGTCTCCTTGTAGGGACAGACTATTGCCATCGATTCATCGGTAGCCCTACTAAATATCAGGGTATAACCATGTTAAACTCTGCAGGAGGTAAATTACTCTCAGGCCCAGTATCAAGCCTGAGGAGACCTATGCCTGCAGATAAACAATACCAGTAGAAATCTAAATTTGTCAGCTGATTATATTTCTCCAGTAGCATTATACTAAGGAGATTACAGCTGACTATAGTAACAGAGGTTGATGTTAGTATCATCATTTGAAGCTGAAGATGAGTTCATGAGGCCTCAGTGGCAAATCAGTGAACAGTAGCCTAAAACAGCTACAAGTCACTGCGACCAATGTCACTGAACCCACTGCAGTCTCAGAACCATACTTTACTTTAATGATGAGCTATTCAATCTTCTGAATCAATTAACTAAATTAAACCCCAATAAATCTGATGACTGATTTGATACATTTATTATTTAATCAAGATGTATTCCATGGGCCTCAGTGTTTATATATCAGTGACCAGTTACCTGAAGAAACTTCAAGTTATATCTAATGTCACTGATCTCACTGCAGTCCCTGAATCATACTTGACTGTAGTACTTGATCACATCCAGTCTTCTGGGTTAAATAATATGTAATAAGGCTTGAATATTAGCCTTTCAAGAGTTGACAGGGAAATGAAATCGCATTAGACTTCTAACCCCTGCAACTCTAGTACGGGACATCCGTCCTGTACGAACAGACGCACAAATGTGTGATTACTAACTACTAACATCAAATTAATCTAATAATTCGAAGGAGGAGTATCGGTGTTCGTCTGTTCTAAATAGGACTTCGACCCGTGAGCAGCCCCCTGGGGAATTATGTCGGAAAATCCGACACCATTTAATAATCATACAGATAATAGCTGTATTGTATAAACAAGTTACCCATAGAAAACGTAACTTGTAGTGGAATTACCGTCTATAGAAAACGGGATATCATCACCACATACTATTATAATTCACCAGCTATTTTGCTGGGAATTATTCTTAAATACATTAGTCTTTGGACTTTACCATCATAAAAACATCTTATATAAATTAACTTAATTATCAATATTAAAGTAGAGTAAATGTGACCCTTCTATCACTTTCTGAAATCTGGACAAAGTAGGCCAGGCGTCAGTGGGGAAGGAGGGCAGCCATTGTTATACGAGACCAGAGGCTCACACGGGAGCAAATTCGGCTCCTGTTAATTTTACTTGGACGTAGTGTTATGGATACCAAAGGTGTACCATCTGTCAACACGCTGTCAACAAATCAAGTTAAGTGTTCTTTCCGAAACCCATTATTTATCATTAGTGGCCATTAATGTCATTATATAGGGTGACCCGGTTAGATCACATGGAAGCCTCAAACTAAAGGTAATTAAGCCAGGTCTTCATGTTCCATGTACTGTTTTCTCTGATATACTTGTCATATATAGGTATCTGGCTTCACAGCTAGCGCACTTTTGACAGGTCAAGACGAGGATGCAAGATTTGTGCACCAGTTACTGGGTGATATGGAAGCTACCTCAAAGAGGATAATTTGGTGTCTACACCCTAGTTATACCTGGTGGACTAACCTGCTGTACTATAAGATAAGGAACCTCTTTAATGTATGTAGTTATTTCTGTAGTTTGATTGGCTGCATATATATATAAATATAAACCCCCCCTAATGTGTAGAGGATCGATTTGTGAGATTATGAGATTATTGCAGAAATACAGTCCACTTATCATTATACAAATTGCTATCGAAGTATATAAATTAACGTAAATATAAATTCATATAAATTAAATAAATATAAATCTCACAGGTCGGTTCCCACAGGCGCGGAGAAACTATAGAAATAACAGGACACTTGAGAGCAGAGAAAGATACTAGACTGCCAGGAATGAATACATATGGGTGAGAAGAGAGGCTGAAGGGTAATACAAAAATGATATAGCAAGCAAGGCAAAGACTCAACCTAAATTGCTGCACAGCCACATCAGGAGAAAAACAACAGTGAAGGAACAGGTAATGAAATTGAGAGCAGGGACGGACAGATTCACTTCAAACGACAAGGAAGTGTACGAGGAACTAAATAAGAAATTTCAGGAGATCTTCACATTAGAGCAAAGAGAAGTTCAAGAGATAAGAGTGGGAATAGTTAACCAGGCACCACTAGAAGAGTTTGGGATTACCAGTGGGGATGTAAGGAAGCTTTTGCTAGAGTTGGATGTGACAAAAAGGCTATAGACCTGGATTGAATCTCACCATGGATACTAAAGGAAGGAGCAGAAGCACTGTGCCTGCCACTCTCCATGGTGTATAACAAATCACTGGTAACAGGTGAACTGTAAACAATTTGGATGATGGCTAATGTAGTCTCAATATACAAGAAAGGGGATAGACAGGAGACACTGAACTACAGGCCAGTGTCCCTAACTTGCATACCATGCCAGTTGATGGAGACGATTGTGCGAAAAAAAGCTAGTGGAACATCTGGAAGGAAAGAACTTTGTAACACAGCATCAACGAGGGTTCAGGGATGGCAAATCGTTCCTCACAAGATTAATTGAATTCTACGACCAGGCTATCTTGAGGTTATTTTGGGGGCTTAGCGTCCCCGCGGCCCGGTCCTCGACCAGGCCTCCTTTTTGTTACACATCCCCTAGGGAGCAGCCCGTAACAGCTGTCTAACTCCCAAGTACCTATTTACTGCTAGGTAACAGGGGCATCAGGGTGAAAGAAACATTTTGCCCATTTGTCTCCGCCTTCACCGGGGATCGAACCCGAAACCTCAGGACTACGAATCCGAAGTACTGTCCACCCAGCTGTCAGGCGTCCCCAGGCAACAAAAATTAGGCAAGAATGAGAGGGGTGGACAGACTGTATATTTTTGGATTACCAGAAAGCATTTAACTCAGTACCACAGAAGAGGATAATGCAAAAGCAGGAGATGCAGGCAGGAGTGAAAGGGTAGGTACTCCACTGGATAAGCGAGTAAGCAATAGAAGACAGCGAGTCACTGTGAAGGGTGAGGTCTCAGATTGGCGAGGCGTCACGAGTGGAGTGCCGCAGGGTTCACTCCATGGACCTATAATGTGTCTGATATATGTAAATGATCTACCAGAAAGTAGATCATTTACATATATGAATGCTCTTCTCTAGACACCACTAGAGGATTTTGAGATTACCAGTAGGGATATAAGGAAGCTTTTGCTAGAGTTGGATGTGACAAAGGCTATAGGCCCGGATGGAATATCGCCATTTATACTAAAGAAAGGAGCAGAAGCACTGTGCCTGCCACTTTTGACGGTGTATAACAAATCACTGGAAACAGGTGAACTGCCAAAAATTTGGAAGACGGCGAACGTAGTCCCGAAATACAAGATAGTGGATAGACAGGAGGCACTGAACTACAGGCCAGTGTCCCTAATTTGCATACCATGCATGTTATTGGAGAAAATTGTGTGAAAGAAGTTAGTCGAACATCTGGAGCGAAGGAACTTTGTGTCACAACACCAACATGGTTTCAGAGATGGCAAGTCATGCCTCACAGGATTAATGAAATTTTACAATCAGGCAACAAGTATCAGACAAGAAAGAGAGGGGTGGACAGACTGCATATTTTTGGATTGCCAGAAAGTCTTTGACAGATTTCCACACCAGAGACTATTGCGAAAGCTAGAGATGCAGGCAGGAGTGAAAGGGAAGGTACTCAATTGGATATGGGAGTACCTAAGTAACAGAAGACAGTGAGTCACTGTGAGGGGTGAGGTCTCAGATTGGCGAGACGTCACCAGTGGGGGTCCTGCAGGGTTCAGTCCTTGGACCCATACTGTTTATTATATATGTAAATGATAGAATCATTCTATAGAATCATTCCTCTCATTGTTTGCTGATGATGCAAAAATTATGAGGAGGATTAAGACGGAGGAAGATAGCATGAGGCTATAAGATGACCGAGACAGACTGAATGAATTGTGCAACAAATGGCTACTAAGGTTCAACTCGAGTAAATGTAAGGTAATAAAACTAGGCAGTGGAAACAGGAGGCCAGACATGGGACCGAATGGGGGAGGAAGTCCTTCATGAAACGGACAGAGAGAAAGATCTGGGAGTTGATATTATACCAACCCTGTCTCCTGAAGCCCACATGAAAAGAATAACATCTGCGGCATATGCGAGGCTGGCTAACATCAGAACAGCCTTCAGGAACCTGTGTAAGGAATCAATCAGAACCTTGTGTACCACATATGTAAGACCAATCCTGGAGTATGCGGCCCCAGCATGGAGCCCGTACCTTGTCAAGCACAAGACGAAGCTGGAAAAAGTTCAGCGGTATGCCAATAGGCTAGTCCCAGAACTAAGGGGCATGAGTTACGAGGAAAGGCTGCAGGAAATGCACCTCACGACACTGGAAGACAGAAGAGTAAGGGGATACATGATCACTACCTACAACATTCTCAGAGGAATTGACAGGGGTAGATAAAGATAAACTGTTAACACGGGTGGTATGCGAACAAGGGGACACAGATGGAAACTGTGTACCCAGATGAGCCACAGGGACGTTAGAAGGAACATTTTCAGTGTCAGAGTAGTTAACAAATTGAATGTATTAGGCAGTGATGTGGTGGAGGCTGACTCCATACACAGTTTTAAATGTATAACACCAGTTAATTGACAGTTGAGAGGCGGGACCAAAGAGTCAGAGCTCAACCCCCGCAAGCACAACTAGGTGAGTACAAATGAGTACAACACACACACAAACACTCTCAATTGAAGGAGCAGAAGCACTGTGCCTGCCACTCTCCATGGTGTATAACAAATCACTGGTAACAGGTGAACTGCCAGAAATTTGGAAGGCAGCAAATGTAGTCCCGATATACAAGAAAGGGTGATAGACAGGAGGCACTGAACTACAGGCCAGTGTCCCTAACCTGCATACCATGCAAGCTGATGGAGAAGAGTGTGCGAAAAAAGCTAGTTGAACACCTGGAGCGAAGGAACTTTGTGTCACAACACCAACATAGTTTCAGGGATGGCAAGTCCTGCCTCACAGGATTAATTGAATTCTACGATCAGGCAACAAGAATCAGACAAGAAAAAGAGGAATGGAATGGAATTCCTGTTTGTGTAACGGATGGAATGCATTAGGCAGTGATGTGGTGGAGGCTGACTCCATACACAGTTTCAAATGTAGATATGATAGAGCCCAGTAGGCTCAGGACTACTGAGTACATCGGTTAATTGACAGTTGAGAGGCGGGACCAAAGAGCGAGAGCTGAACCCCCGCAAGCACAATTAGATGAGTACAATTAGGTGAGTACACACACACACACACACACACACACACACACACACACACACACACACACACACACACACACACACACACACACATAGCATATGATATGTTCGCATATCACGCCAGACCTGTCCCCTGAAGCTCATATCAAGAGAAAAACATCAGCAGCATATGCCAGGTTTGCTAACATAAGAACGGCCTTTAGAAACTTGTGTAAGGAATCTTTCAGAACATTATATACCACACATGTCAGACCAATCCTGGAATATGCGGCTCCAGCATGGAGTCCATATCTAGTCAAGCATAAGACTAAACTGGAAAAAGTTCAAAGGTTTGCCACCAGACTAGTACCCGAGCTGAGAGGTATGAGCTACGAGGAGAGACTACGGGAATTGAACCTCACTTCGTTGGAAGACAGAAGAGTTAGGGGGGACATGATCACCACATTCAAGATTCTCAAGGGAATCGACAGGGTTGATAAAGATAGGTTATTTAACACAAGGGACACACGCACTAGGGGACACAGGTGGAAACTGAGTGCCCAAATGAGCCACAGAGATATTAGAAAGAACTTTTTTAGTGTCAGAGTGGTTGACAAATGGAATGCATTAGGAAGCAATGTGGTGGAGGCTGACTCCATACACAGTTTCAAGTGTAGATATGATAGAGCCCAATAGGCTCAGGAAACTGTACACCTGTTGATTGACGGTTGAGAGGCGGGACCAAAGAGCCAGAGCTCAACCCCCGCAAGCACAACTAGGTGAGTATAACTAGGTGAGTACACACATTAGGCAGAAAGAGAGGAGACAGAAAGAAATTTTTAGAAAGGGATAAAGAAGAAATGTAAAACAGAGCGAAGCCTATTCTATAAATTCATCAAGAACAAATTGCATGTTAAGGATTATATTCAGAGGTTGGAAATGGGGAACAGATTCACAGAAAATGAAAAGGAAATGTGTTATACAATAAACGAAAAGTTCCAAAGTATGTTTGTATAAAATCAAATCTTCAGAGAAGTGGAAAAAATGCTCAAGGAGCTACGTAAGAACAAAGTAGATGGTCCAGATGGAGTTTCATTATGGGTTCTGAGAGAATGTCTACCTAAGTTTAGTATTACACTTCAACTAATTTTTCAGGCATCCCTGTGTACAGGAGTTGTAGCTGACGTGTGGAAAAAGGCTAACGTGGTTCCAATCAACAAAAGTGGCGGCAGGGAAGACACCCTCAATAATAGACCCGTACATTACAGGGGCCTGACAGCTGAGTGGACAGCGCTCGGGATTTGTAGTCTTAAGGTTCCGGGTTCGATCCCCAGTCGAGGCGGAACCAAATGGGCAGAGTTTCTTTCACCCTGATGCGCCTGTTGACCTAGAAATAAGTAGGTACCTGGGAGTTAGACAGCTGCTACGGGCTGCTTCCTGGGGGATATGTAAAAAAAAGGAGGCCTGGTCGAGGACCGGGCCTCGGGGACGCAAAGCCCCGTAATCATCTGAAGATAACCTCAAGATCACTAGCAACCTTGTCAATGTCCACTGGACATTGACAAGTGTAATAGTCAAAATATTGGAAAAATAATTAAAACTAAATGGGTAGAACACCTATCTTGAGATTATCTTGAGATGATTTCGGGGCTTTTAGTGTCCCCGCGGCCCGGTCCTCGACCAGGCCTCCACCCCCAGGAAGCAGCCCGTGACAGCTGACTAACACCCAGGTACCTATTTTACTGCTAGGTAACAGGGGCATAGGGTGAAAGAAACTCTGCCCATTGTTTCTCGCCGGCGCCTGGAATCGAACCCAGGACCACAGGATCACAGATCACAGGATCACCACAGGATCTTCAGTCACCTGGAGACAAACGATATAGCAACAGACAGTCAGTATGGTTCTCGACCTGGAAGATCCTGAGTAACGAATTTACTCAGTTTCTATGATCGAGCAACAGAGATTTTACAGGAAAAAGTTGGTTGGGTTGACTGCATCTATCTGGACCTAAAAAGGCTTTCGACAGAGTTCCACATAAGAGTATCTGAATATCTATCAGCTGAAACCACTGGAAAAGGGCATGAGTGATTGAAGGATGAAGAGAAGGCTGTGAAAGAGGGGGGTGTGGGGGGATGGAGAAAGAAGGAGCGGAGAAAAGAGTGAGGTAAGGAGGAGAATGTGAGGTAGGTGTGGTTGGGCGGGCTGGGGAGAATACAGATGAGTTGTGAGGTACGTAAACACGGAAAGAGACACGACAGTCAGCAAGAGCCAAGAGGGAGACATAGGTAAGGAGAGAGGTTGATACATGAGGAAAAGAAGGTAGGAAAGGGGAGATGGGAAGGGAATAGAGATGGGAAAGGGAGCATTTGGTGGGTGTGGAAAATGCAACCCATCCTCCTGGAATGAGAGTACTGTACTTATAGAACTATTTGGTCGGAAGTGCCAATATTTAGCGAGGCAACACCAGTAAACCACTTCGTGTTCAATTAATTTTATAGTCTTGAAAAAAAAGCTGAAAACCAAACTTAAATATTCCTATGCCTAGTATAATACATATATTCTAAATTAGGCCTAAGATACGTTTATCAAGCCTAGAATTACTAGGAGAGCTTAGGTTAGGTCTTATATTCATGTTATGATTACAAAGTTTCTGACTTGTCAAAATACAATAAAACTCAACTTTCTGGTGGTCCATATTAGTACTTTCGACAAAAACACCTATTGTAAATAGTTTTATTTTAGGAGGGTGGGCTGGGAAGGTGTGTGACGAGGGTTGAGCGGCCACACACTGGACAGGTAGTGTAGGAGACCTGAGTTACACCCTCCTTAAGAAGGGAAAAGTTATGTTTATAACAAACTTGAGACCAGTTTGTGGAGTGTAACCGACCCACCGCGCTTGGAGGTAAATGCTGAAATGACTCACACATATCCAGCTAGATGAGAGATATAACCCAGGCCTGTTCCACTGGGTGCGGCTCCTGTTCCACTGGGTACGGCTCCTGTTCCAAGGGGCGCGGCTCCTGTTCCACTGGGTACGGCTCCTGTTCCAAGGGGCGCGGCTCCTGTTCCACTGGATGCGGCTCTTGACCCAGTGAGTGGGGTCACCAGCAACACTCCCAAGCACTGAACTAGGCAACTTTGCTCTAGCTGGTGACCGAACACATGGAGGGGTGAGGAAGGAGAGAAGGGAGGGGGGGGGGGTTGAGGGAGACATTTAAGCGAGGGAGGGAAGTGAGGTGGTGAGTGTCGAAGGAATGGAGTGACAAGGGAGTGTAGGGAGGGGAACAGGTGTGGAGGGACGGAGGAAGAGACACAGGTGTGGAGGGACGTAGGGAGAGAGGCAGGTGTGGAGAGAGGGAGGGAGAGAGACAGGTGCGGAGGGACGGAGGGAGAGAGGCAGATGTGGAGGGAGGGAAGGAGAGAGACAGGTGTGGAGGGACGGAGGGAGAGACACAGGTGTGGAGGGACGTAGGGAGAGAGGCAGGTGTGGAGGGAGGGAGGGAGAGAGACAGGTGCGGAGGGACGTAGGGAGAGAGGCAGGTATGGAGGGACGGAGGGAGAGAGACAGGTGTGGAGGGAGGAAGGGAGAGAGGCAGGTGTGGAGGAACGGAGGGAAAGGGGCAGGTGTGGAGGGAGAGAGGCAGATGTGGAGGGAGGGAGAAAGGGAGATAGACAGGTGTGGAGGGACGTAGGGAGAGAAGCAGGTGTGGAGGGACGTAGGCAGATGTGGAGATGGAGGGAGGGAGAGAGACAGGTGCGGAGGGACGTAGAAAGAGAGGCAGGTGTGGAGGGACGGAGGGAGAGAGACAGGTGTGGAGGGAGAGAGGCAGGTGTGGAGGAACGGAGGGAGAGGGGCAGGTGTGGAGGGAGAGAGGCAGATGTGGAGGGAGGGAGAAAGGGAGATAGACAGGTGTGGAGGGACGTAGGGAGAGAGGCAGGTGTGGAGGGACGGAGGGAGAGACAGGTGTGGAGGGAGGGAGGGAGAGAGGCAGGTGTGGAAGGAGGGAGGGAGAGGGGCAGGTGTGGAGGGAGAGAGGCAGGTATGGAGGGAGGGAGGGAGGGAGAGAGACAGGTGTGGATGGACGTAGGGAGAGAGGCAGATGTGGAGGGAGGGAGATAGACGGGTGTGGAGGGACGGAGGGAGAGGGGCAGGTGTGGATGGAGGGAGGGAGAGGGGCAGGTGTGGATGGAGGGAGGGAGAGGGGCAGGTGTAGAGGGAGGGAGGGAGGGAGGCGTCAAGTGAAGGATGTGAAGAGGGAGGGGGACAATAACGGTATAAGGGGAACGCGGTCAACACAACATTAAATCTCCAAATAAACTTGCTGAGGAGTGTTGATACTGGTGTTGTGGCCACTCCTGCTCCCTCGCCGCCTTCTTCACCTCCACACTTGTGGCCAAGCGGTTCCTTCCTCTCAAACCTGCTTCTTTCCTTCAGTAATATATTATCTCTTTCTCTCACGACACACACACACACATATATATATATATATATATATATATATATATATATATATATATATATATATATATATATATATATATTTTGTGACGATAATATCTTTCAAGAGAGATTGAGCCTGCTCTTCCCTATATCATTTATGTCATTCTACAAGTACAAGATGCTATATTAAAGATACATCCACCAGTATCACAAAACGTTTTGCCCAGGAAGCAAAGCGTACCTTGCACCCCCCGACACGCCGGCTCTCCACCCGTCGTCAACGAGCAAACTACCCATTCTCCGCCTGCCTGCTCCTGATTGGCTGGTGTATCGCCGACAGCACACCTGCACCTGCACTCACGCCCTCTACCTGAGTCGACGTCTGGGCCAGCTCACGCCGTCCTCCTCAGAATATCTTTGTGCTCTTAGAAGTTGACATCTCTCTCTGGTATACTAAGCCCTGGCTGTCGTGTCCTAAGGGAGGTGGCAGCTCTAGCCAATATTCTCAGCACATTATTATTGTCTTGCACATTATTTTATATTAAAGTAAATTTTCACATCTATTAATTATTCATGTTGTTTTGTTTGTTGACTTGTTTTGAATTTTACGTAAGCCAAGGGATTGTCTTTGTTCATATCTTGTTTTCTAAAGTAATTAAAATTTCATTGTTTATATTTTATGTTTTGCGTGTCTTCCCATTACCTTACCACAGACAAACAGGCAAGCAGTCTCTTTTTTTTATGTAAGTGTGACAAGGCTTTGACACCTGCCATTGGAAGACTGCCGAACATCAACACTCCAATACTTTACCGTGTTGGAGCGTTTACAACACCGTGTTGGAGTAAATATAAATATATATATATATATATATATATATATATATATATATATTAGTATATTTTGGTAGCAGTCTTTCCTGTAGACATATATTATTAAATATGACCGAAAAAGTAAGATTAATAATTCTAACACGAATTTTCTCAATCTTTCGTACATTTATTTTCACTGCTGGTGGTAATTCAAAAATCAATTCCCCAAAATTCATTTTTATTTCTAGTCTGACGCGACACTTGAGCGCGTTTCGTAAAACTTATTACATTTTCAAAGACTTTAGTTTACACATACACAACTGAATAGAACTTACACATCTCCGATTTGTTTATATCTACATTTGAGTGAGGTGGATGGGGTGAGGTGGTATTAATAGGGTATTAAATTCATCAACACAAGACAGAACACGAAACAATATGTATTGAATGGAAGTGATTGTAGAGAGCCTATTGGTCCATATTTCTTGATGCTTCTATATTGGAGCGGAGTCTTGAGGTGGGTAGAATATAGTTGTGCATTAATTGGCAGTTGATTGCTGGTGTTGACTTCTTAATGTGTAGTGCCTCGCAAACGTCAAGCCGTCTGCTATCGCTGTATCTATCGATGATTTCTGTGTTGTTTACTAGGATTTCTCTGGCGATGGTTTGGTTGTGGGAAGAGATTATATGTTCCTTAATGGAGCCCTGTTGCTTATGCATCGTTAAACGCCTAGAAAGAGATGTTGTTGTCTTGCCTATATACTGTTTTTTTTGGAGCTTACAGTCCCCAAGAGGGCATTTGAAGGCATAAACGACGTTGGTCTCTTTTAAAGCGTTTTGCTTTGTGTCTGGAGAGTTTCTCATGAGTAGACTGGCCGTTTTTCTGGTTTTATAGTAAATCGTCAGTTGTATCCTCTGATTTTTGTCTGTAGGGATAACGTTTCTATTAACAATATCTTTCAGGACCCTTTCCTCCGTTTTATGAGCTGTGGAAAAGAAGTTCCTGTAAAATAGTCTAATAGGGGGTAAAGGTGTTGTGTTAGTTGTCTCTTCAGAGGTTGCATGGCGTTTCACTTTCCTTCTTATGATGTCTTCGATGAAACCATTTAAGAAGCCGTTGTTGACTAGGACCTGCCTTACCCTACAGAGTTCTTCGTCGACTTGCTTCCATTCTGAGCTGTGGCTGAGAGCACGGTCGACATATGCGTTAACAACACTCCTCTTGTACCTGTCTGGGCAGTCGCTGTTGGCATTTAGGCACATTCCTATGTTCGTTTCCTTAGTGTAGACTGCAGTGTGGAAACCTCCGCTCTTTTCCATGACTGTTACATCTAGAAAGGGCAGCTTCCCATCCTTTTCCATCTCGTAAGTGAAACGCAGCACGGAACTCTGCTCAAATGCCTCCTTCAGCTCCTGCAGATGTCTGACATCAGGTACCTGTGTAAAAATGTCGTCAACATACCTGCAGTATATGGCCGGTTTCAAGTTCATGTCGACTAAGACTTTTTGCTCGATGGTACCCATGTAGAAGTTTGCAAACAGGACACCTAGGGGAGAACCCATGGCGACCCCATCTACTTGCTTATACATCTGCCCATCCGGGCTCAAGAAGGGTGCCTCTTTAGTACAAGTTTGGAGTAGTTTCCTTAGAATGTTTTCTGGTATGTCAAGAGGAGTACAGGCTGGATCACGATACACTCTGTCGGCTATCATCCCGATTGTCTCGTCCACAGGTACATTGGTGAACAGTGATTCTACGTCCAACGAGGCTCTTATCCCTGTGGCCCGTGTGCCCCGCAGTAAGTCAACAAATTCCTTTGGAGACTTCAGGCTGAAGGCGCAAGGGACATAAGGAGTCAGCAGGCCGTTGAGTCGCTTCGCCAGTTTGTACGTGGGTGTGGGTATCTGGCTAATGATTGGCCGAAGTGGGTTTCCAGGCTTGTGTGTCTTGACATTTCCATACGCATATCCAGGTTTATATTCCCCAATAATTTGACGACATTTTTACACAGGTACCTGATGTCAGACATCTGCAGGAGCTGAAGGAGGCATTTGAATGGAATTCTGTGTTGCGTTTCACTTACGAGATGGAGAAGGATGGAAAGCTGCCCTTTCTAGATGTAACAGTCATGGAAAGGAGCGGAGGTTTCCACACTGCAGTCTACACTAAGGAAACAAACAGAGGAATGTGCTTCAATGCCAACAGTGACTGCCCACACAGATACAAGAGGAGTGTCGTTAACGCTTATGTCGACTGTGCTCTCAGCCACAGCTCAGGATGGAAGCAAGTCGATGAAGAACTCTGTAGGGTAAGGCAGGTCCTAGTCAACAACGGCTTCTCCAATGGTTTCGTTGAAGACATCATAAGAAGGAAGGTGAAACGCCATGCAACCTCTGAAGAGACAACTAACACAACACCTGTACCCCCTTGAGTCGTCGTCATGGAAACAGCCGCCATCTTAGTAAACATCTTGAGCCGCCCTGTTGGTCTTCCATCTTGGAGTTGCCCTAGGGGCTGTGCTACACCGTCGCTGATTGGATGAGAGGGGTAGGCCGCTGTATGCCTTCCTCTCATTGGTTATTTCAAGGAGAACGCGGGAATCACGGGTGTAAGCGTCATTCTGAACATAGCTGCCACTTTGTCAAGACGCTTCCTGTGCTCAATTCAGCCAAATTGACTATAGAGCGTCGTGGTGGCTTGACTACTCAACTGCTTCACCAACGACAGCGGTCGTCACAGAATCCGGCCGAAGTCGTCGCTTGGAGGTGAGAAAGACATTGTGTACAGTGGGTAGAGGTACAGTGATCTGGGATCGTGGGATAATTTTTTTTTTTTATTAACACATTAGGTACACCTGCATTAGTGCAGCTACCCTAGACTATATAAAGTGGAGTACAGTGTGTCAAAAAAGCTAACTAGGTGATGCTAAAAAATCCCCATCACACAGGATGGTTAGTCATACAGAGGAATGTAATAAGCGGTCTGCACTGGCAGACTCCGGATGCATTTTGAGGATATCAACAACACAAGATTGAATAAGGTAGCAGTGGTAATACAAGTCCCCATCTCGCAGGATGGTTAGTCATACAGAGCCATGTGTTTAATAGCCTGCACTGGCACATTTTGGGTATACTGTGAGGATATCTTCAAGAATACGAGAGTGAATAAAGTAATTGCAAAGCTCCAGGTACCTCATGCCAACTGGTCTGAAAGGTCTAATAACTGGGCATTCAGTGATGTAGTGCGGGAGATCATGCCGTAGTTCCTGCTCACAGAGTTTGCAACTGGAGTGCTCAGGATTGAGCATGGGGTAATGTGCATATGAGCAGTAACAGACTCGTAGATCCCATACCAGTGATGATTAGACTTGCTAGTGCTCTGTAGCAGTCGATGGGAACGAGGAAATTCGTGTCAGTGTTTTAAGGCAGATTTCCCATGTTTGTGTAAGACGCTATCGTTGTGCGCGTCACCTGGGTATGAACGCTTCACTTCACCGGTGGGTCGAGAGGGCGAACCGAGCCGTGTTGTGAGTGGGAGGGGTTCGAGTGCACGCCAATTGTACGTAAAATACCACGTGAGGTACTACCGCCGCCAACGCCACCTACTACTGCCGTGAGGGAGCCAGCCACCCGTAGCGGGGTGCCTGATGTATGGGAATGGTGTGTAACCCGGCAGTATGAATCAGTAAGTACCTATGTGTGTATTTCTGGTGATCAGTTAGTCTCTAAAAGCTTGAATTTGAGGTCAAGTGTTCCGTCACAGTGCCACGTAGCACCTGTGAGGTGAAGTAAAGTGTGGACGAGGAGATAATCACCCTTTATTGTCATCTTGTCAGTCCAGAGGGACTTACGTCTTGTGTACACAGACGTACAGTGTGTGTGTGTGGGTACACACGGGAACAGAGTATACATAGATTAGCCAAGGACTGTGAGGATGTCCATGTAATAATTATATTGTTCCATTGTGGTAATTAATCATTTTTGATCGTCAGTGGGAAGGAGTGATATCATTTCCATGTGTAGTCTTGCAGGTGTGGAATTCCAACACTGAGCGCTCAGGTTAGTGTGTGTGTAACGTCAGTGATTCCTGGCAATGATTATTGTGGAGTGTACCACAGTGTGGTCTTAATTTCTTGTATTGTTCCCAGGGCCGTGACAAGTGTGATTTATATATATATATATTGTGGTTGCAGTATTAACGTAATTTTGGTAGAATTTGGTGAGTGACGAGGCTGTCTGGAGAGACCGCCATCGCTCTGTCGAGTAACGTAACTCTCGAGAGTGTTTATCGACATGCGTGATCGATAAATCACTCACCCATGTGATTTAAGGAGTGCGAGATCTCCTTAGTGTTCTCAATAATGTTTGATAGCTGTAGGCTACATGTGTCAGCAGTAATTATATATATATATATATTATATATATATATATATATATATATATATATATATATATATATATATATATATATGAAAGGTTGCATAATAAAGTGTACACCATAATAAAAAAAAAAGGGGGGTGGTAGGAGAGGCAAACACTCTTTCGTATTCAGAGTTAAATGGCAAGTTTTTCCCTGAATGTTCTGTGTTCCCTTCTCTGAGGCTGGGGTCCCTATAATTGCACCAGTGGTGGTACCCCCTATATACATATATATATAATATATATATATATATAATATATATATATATATATATATATATATATATATGTCGTACCTAGTAGCCAGAATGCACTTCTCAGCCTACTATGCAAGGCCCGTTTTGTCTAATAAGCCAAGTTTTCATGAATTGTTTTTCGACTACCTAACCTAACTTTTTCTGCTACCTAACCTATAGAGATAGGTTAGGTTAGGTTAGGTAGGGTTGGTTAGGTTCGGTCATATATCTACGTTAATTTTAACTCCAATAAATAAAAACTGACCTCATACATAATGAAATGGGTAGCTTTATCATTTCATAAGAACAAAATTAGAGAAAATATATTAATTCATGAAAACTTGGCTTATTAGGCAAATCGGCCCTTGCATAGTAGGCTGAGAAGTGCGTTCTGGCTTCTAGGTACGACATTATATATATATATATATATATATATATATATATATATATATATATATATATATTATTTATGATCGATGTTCCCTTCGGGAATCTTAATTTTAAGATGAATAGGAAAACCAGGGATATACTGAACATCTTGTTTCAGATTCTTTACTTTAAAATGCATAACGTTTCGAATACTTCTCGTATCCATCATCAGATCTAAAAGAAAAACAGAAATCACAATCAAATAACTGGTAAACAAAGAACTCATACTGAATATAATTGCCTATCAGAGAAAGGAAAATGCTTAAAAAACAAAACACTTAAGCGCACTTAAAGTGATCAATACAAATAAAACTTATTAACTGTCACATATATAAAAGCTAATATAAAAATCCATTAAACTACTAAAACAAACCATTCTATTAAACTTACGTGAAGTGATCAGAAGTGAAACTTGATACCTAACACATAGATACTAAACACTATAACAAATATTCATATAATGACTACAAATCTACAAAAAAATTATATAAAATACAAGCAGAATAAACGACAATTATAAAGTACTAACCAAAATCTTATAAAAACTCAAATATTAAATACAATTAAATACCCAAAAATGTATTATATATCCTAAATAAAAGATTATAATAATGTACAATGTCAAGACTTGAAATAAGTAAGAAAGGGCAAAGGCATGATAAACTAAACAAATATTATAATAAAATTAAACTACCAGAATGAACTATAAATCAATTTACAGGGCCTACTGTGCACTATACAGTGTACAATTGAACAGCTGAAAGGTTGTTATTTAGCAGAGGCCGCAGCTCCTTTATATATAAGGATTCCATTACTCTCAAATCTGACTGGCCATTCATACAAGTGTCCAGAATTTTAAAATCAGATTCCAGCAGAGAATGATTAAACTCATAACAATGGTTTCTAATCTCCGAAAATGCTGGTTTAGACAATGGTAATCTAGTCCTAAAAGATAATCCCCGGTGCTCAAGTATCCTAATCTTAAAGTTCCGAATGGAACTCCCGACATATCCAGCATTACAGCTGGAACAATTATACATATATACGACATTTGAGCACAAGGGGGTAGGCACTTTATCTTTAAATTTAAAATAAGAGCCTATGGTATTTGTATTGACAAAAATAAATCTAAAGTCTACTTGAGGATAACAATGCTGCAACAGTTTCCTCAAACTACTCCTTACAGAAAAGCTAATACTGCCATAAAATGGTAATTTAATATCCCTTTCTACTGTAGTGATCCTACACGATGGGTGAAACTTCTTATTTAAGAAATTCCTTATAAAGGTATAAATCATATGCAAAGGATAACCATTATTTGAAAAAAAATTCACAAGAAAATTAATTTCTTTATCAAAGTTATTCCAATTTGAACATAAAACAAAGGCCCTATTCAGTTGAGTGTTAATTGCATTTTTCTTAAAAATATCAGAAACAAAAGAATTAAAATTTAAACCTGTCGTCAACATACCTGCAGTATATGGCCGGTTTCAAGTTCATGTCGACTAAGACCTTTTGCTCGAAGGTACCCATGTAGAAATTCGCAAACAGGACACCTAGGAGAGAACACATGGCGACCCCATCTACTTGCTTTTACATGTGCCCATCCGGGCTTAAGAAGGGTGCCTCGTTAGTACAAGCTTGGAGTAGTACTAAAGAGTACTAAAGAGGCACCCTTCTTGAGCCCAGATGGGCACATGTATAAGCAAGTAGATGGGGTCGCCATGGGTTCTCCCCTAGGTGTCCTGTTTGCGAACTTCTACATGGGTACCATCGAACAAAAGGTCTTAGTCGACATATACTTGAAACCGGCCATATACTGCAGGCATGTTGACAACATTTTTACACAGGTACCTGATGTCAGACATCTGCAGGAGCTGAAGGAGGCATTTGAGCGAAATTCTGTGTTGCGTTTCACTTACGAGATGGAGAAGGATGGGAAGCTGCCCTTTCTAGATGTAACAGTCATGGAAAGGAGCGGAGGTTTCCACACTGCAGTCTACACTAAGAAAACAAACATAGGAATGTGCCTGAATGCCAACAGTGACTGCCCAGACAGGTACAAGAGGAGTGTCATTAACGCTTATGTCGACCGTGTTCTCAGCCACAGCTCAGGATGGAAGCAAGTCGATGAAGAACTCTGTAGAGTAAGGCAGGTCCTAGTCAATAACGGCTTCTCCAATGGTTTCGCTGAAGACATCATAAGAAGGAAGGTGAAATGCCATGCAACCTCTGAAGAGACAACTAACACAATACCTGTACCCCCTATTAGACTATTTTACAGGAACTTCTTTTCCACAGCTCATAAAACGGAGGAAAGGGTCCTGAAAGATATTGTTAATAGAAACGTTATCCCTACAGACAGAAATCAGAAGATACAATTGACGATTTACTATAAAACCAAGAAAACGGCCAACCTACTAATGAGAAACTCTCCAGACACAAAGCAGAACGCTTTAAAAGAGACCAATGTCGTCTATGCCTTCAAAAGCCCACTTGGGGACTGTAAGCCTCAAAGAACTTAGTATATAGGCAAGACAACAACATCTCTTTCCAGGCGATTAACGATGCATAAGCAACAGGACTCCATTAAGGAACATATAATCTCTTCCCACAACCAGACCATCACCAGAGAAGTCTCAACAAAAAACACGGAAATCATCGATAGATACAGCGATAGCAGGCGGCTTGATATCTGCGAGGCACTACACATTAAGAAGTCGACACTAGCAATGAACAGCCAATTAATGCACAACTATATTCTACCCACTTCAAGACTCCGCTCCAATATAGAAGCATCAAGAAATATGGGCCAATAGGCCCTTTGCAGTTACTTCCATTCTTCCCTTTTACTTACAAAATATTATACCCATTGTTTCGTGTTCTGTCTTGTGTTGAAAGTTTGTTTTCATCTCATCCAAAACTGTTGTAACATATCACCTCACCCAAATGCAGGCATAAAATCAAAGCTGTTTAAACTCTGTTTAGTGTTTGCAGGTTATAGTTGTGTGTGTGTAAACTAAAGTCTTTGAAAATGTAATAAGTTATTACAAAACGCGTTCAAGTGTCGCGTCAGACTAGAAATATAAATGAATTTTGGAGAATTGATTTTTCAATTACCATCAACAGTGAAAAGAAATATAAGAAATATTGAGAAAATTCGTGTTAGAATTATTAATCTTACTTTTTTGGTCATATTTAATAATATATGTCTACAGGAAAGACTGCTACCAAAATATACTAATATATATATATATATATATATATATATATATATATATATATATATATATATATATATATATATATATATATATATATATATATGTCGTACCTAGTAGCCAGAATGCACTTATCAGCCTACTATGCAAGGCCCGATTTGCCTAATAAGCCAAGTTTTTCTGAATGAATATATTTTCTCTAATTTTTTTCTTATGAAATGATAAAGCTGCCCATTTCATTATGTATGAGGTCAATTTGTTTTTATTGGAGTTAAAATTAACGAAGATATATCACCGAACCTAACCAACCCTACCTAACCTAACCTAACCTATCTTTATAGGTTAAGTTAGGTTAGGTAGCCGAAAAAGTTAAGTTAGGTTAGGTTAGGTAGGTTAGGTTGTCGAAAAAACATTTTTTCATGAAAACTAGGCTTATTAAGCAAATGGGGCCTTGCATAGTAGGCTGATAAGTGCGTTCTGGCTACTAGGTACGACATATATATATATATATATATATGTCTACCTAGTAGCCAGAACTCACTTCTCAGCCTACTATTCAAGGCCCGATTTGCCTAATAAGCCAAGTTTTCCTGAATTAATATATTTACTATAATTTTTTTCTTATGAAATGATAAAGCTACCCTTTTCACTATGTATGAGGTCAATTTTTTTTTATTGGAGTTAAAATTAACGTAGATATATGACCGAACCTAACCAACCCTACCTAACCTAACCTAACCTATATATATAGGTAAGGTTAGGTTAGGTAGCCAAAAAAAGCTAGGTTAGGTTAGGTTAGGTAGGTTAGGTAGACGAAAAAACATTAATTCATGAAAACTTGGCTTATTAGGCAAATCGGGCCTTGCATAGTAGGCTGAGAAGTGAGTTCTGGCTACTAGGTACGACATATATATATATATATATATATATATATATATATATATATATATATATATATATATATATATATATATATATATATATATATATATATATATATATATACAACTTTAGAAACACTTTCCCACCAGGAGACTCGAACCCTAGCCAGCACAGAAGCCTTCCAGCAACTGGCATAACAGGTACGCCTTAACCCACTCCACCACCTGCTCAGACCCTTAAAAGAGATGGTAATTTCGGAGTATTTAACACTCCAAAGACCACCACCTCCCAAGAGCACTAGAGCAAGTGAGGGGTCATTTTTACGTTTTTTCATCAAGTCCCTGTTAATATGGGAGAACACTGTGTCTATGCTTAAGGCACAACTCTCCTAAACACGAGAGTGAAGTATACAACTTTAGAAACACTTTCCCACCAGGAGACTCAAACCCTAGCCAGCACAGAAGCCTTCCAGCAACTGGCATAACAGGTACGCCTTAACCCACTCCACCACCTGCTCAGACCCTTAAAAGAGATGGTAATTTCGGAGTATTTAACACTCCAAAGACCACCACCTCCCAAGAGCACTAGAGCAAGTGAGGGGTAATTTTTACGTTTTTTCATCAAGTCCCTGTTAATATGGGAGAACACTGTGTCTATGCTTAAGGCACAACTCTCCTAAACACGAGAGTGAAGTATACAACTTTAGAAACACTTTCCCACCAGGAGACTCGAACCCTAGCTAGCACAGAAGCCTTCCAGCAACTGGCATAACAGGTACGCCTTAACCCACTCCATCACCTGCTCAGACCCTTAAAAGAGATGGTAATTTCGGAGTATTTAACACTCCAAAGACCACCACCTCCCAAGAGCACTAGAGCAAGTGAGGGGTCATTTTTACTTTTTTTCATCAAGTCCCTGTTAATATGGGAGAACACTGTGTCTATGCTTAAGGCACAACTCTCCTAAACACGAGAGTGAAGTATACAACTTTAGAAACACTTTCCCACCAGGAGACTCGAACCCTAGCCAGCACAGAAGCCTTCCAGCAACTGGCATAACAGGTACGCCTTAACCCACTCCACCACCTGCTCAGACCCTTAAAAGAGATGGTAATTTCGGAGTATTTAACACTCTAAAGACCACCACCTCCCATGAGCACTAGAGCAAGTGAGGGGTCATTTTTACGTTTTTTCATCAAGTCCCTGTTAATATGGGAGAACACTGTGTCTATGCTTAAGGCACAACTCTCCTAAACACGAGAGTGAAGTATACAACTTTAGAAACACTTTCCCACCAGGAGACTCGAACCCTAGCCAGCACAGAAGCCTTCCAGCAACTGGCATAACAGGTACGCCTTAACCCACTCCACCACCTGCTCAGACCCTTAAAAGAGATGGTAATTTCGGAGTATTTAACACTCTAAAGACCACCACCTCCCATGAGCACTAGAGCAAGTGAGGGGTCATTTTTACGTTTTTTCATCAAGTCCCTGTTAATATGGGAGAACACTGTGTCTATGCTTAAGGCACAACTCTCCTAAACACGAGAGTGAAGTATACAACTTTAGAAACACTTTCCCACCAGGAGACTCGAACCCTAGCCAGCACAGAAGCCTTCCAGCAACTGGCATAACAGGTACGCCTTAACCCACTCCACCACCTGCTCAGACCCTTAAAAGAGATGGTAATTTCGGAGTATTTAACACTCCAAAGACCACCACATATATATACATATATACATATTTTATTAAATATGACCGAAAAAGTAAGATTAATCATTCTAACACGAATTTTCTCAATCTTTCGTACATTATGCTTCACTGTTGGAGGTAAATCAAAAATCACTTCTCCAAAATTCATTTTTATTTCTAGTCTGACGCGACACGGGCGCGTTTCGTAAAACTTATTACATTTTCAAAGACTTCACAAATACTCCCTACTCCTGTCCCTCTGAAGAGACAACCAACACAACACCTATACCCCCTATTAGACTATTTTACAGGAACTTCTTTTCCACAGCTCATAAAACAGGGAAAGGGTCCTGAAAGATATTGTTAATAGAAACGTTATCCCTACAGACAAAAATCAGAGGATACAACTGACGATTTACTATAAAACCAGAAAAACGGCCAGCCTACTCATGAGAAACTCTCCAGACACGAAACAGAACGCTTTAAAAGAGACTAACGTCGTCTATGCCTTCAAATGCCCACTTGGGGACTGTAAGCTCCAAAAAACCCAGTATATAGGCAAGACAACAACATCTCTTTCTAGGCGTTTAACGATGCATAAACAACAGGGCTCCATTAAGGAACATATAATCTCTTCCCATAACCAAACCATCGCCAGAGAAATCCTAGTAAACAACACAGAAATCATCGATAGATACAGCGATAGCAGGCGGCTTGACGTTTGCGAGGCGCTACACATCAAGAAGTCAACACCAGCAATCAACAGCCAATTATTGCACAACTATATTCTACCCACCTCAAGACTCCGCTCCAATATAGAAGCATCAAGAAATATGGACCAATAGGCTTTCTACAAACACTTCTATTCAATATCCATTGTTTCGTGTTCTGTCTTGTGTTGATACTTTTAATACCCTATTAATATCCTCTAATGCCACATCATCCTTCCCACCTCACTCAAATGTAATGCCACATCACCCTTCCCACCTCACTCAAAAGTAGATATAAAATCAGGGAAATGCAAGTTCTAATCAGTTGTGTATTTGTGAAGTCTTTGAAAATGTAATAAGTTTTACGAAACGCGCCCGTGTCGCGTCAGACTAGAAATAAAAATGAATTTTGGAGAAGTGATTTTTGATTTACCTCCAACAGTGAAGCATAATGTACGAAAGATTGAGAAAATTCGTGTTAGAATTATTAATCTTACTTTTTCGGTGATATTTAATAAAATATGTCTACAGGAAAGACTGCTACCAAAATATACTAATATATACATATATATATATATATATATATATATATATATATATATATATATATATATATATATATATATATATATATATATATATATATATATATATATATATATATATATATATATATATATATATATATATATATATAAACATATGTCATACCTAGTAAGTAAACTAGGTTCATACCTAGTCTATATAAATAAAAATGGAAATGTTCGCTTGTTCAAAATCGCTAATCTCCGAAAGTTCTTCACCGATTGCTTTCAAACTTTCACACAACGTTCCATTTGCATCGGAGCGGGTTTTTATATACATACTATATAGATGTCATGTCTGTTACGGGGAAAAACATGCTTTTTTTTAAACTATGTTTTTCATGTGAGGGAAATCTTCGAAACCTCTTTACCGATTTCTTTGAAATTTTGACATAATGTAGCATTCGAATAGGCGAGTATTTTTAACTACTACTATATACATGCCTCACTTGTGACAGGAAAAAACATGTTTTTTTTTTAGAAACAGTGCCACCTGTAGGACATAAGAGCAACACACGCTGTACTCTCCGAATGTTCTTCGTCGAGATTGCTTTGAAATTTTGACACAACGTTCCATTCGAATACATGCGTGTTTCTATATACCTACTATTTAAATGCCACGCCTGTGACAGGTAAAAACATGCGTCTTTTGGAAAACAGTGCCATCTGCTGCACGTTAGAGCAATGCACGCAATTCAAAATATGTTACGATTCCATTTCAATGTTTAGGATTGCATTGATAAATTAAATTTTCATAGATTTTGATTGTTTTAATTTTCATTTAATTATTTTGTGTTACATTGCATTGGAATTGAGGTGTGTTGTTTAACATACCGTTCATTTTGTGAGTATAGTTTATTTGTTTATTTTGTCATTGTTTTAATATGTTTTTTAACTCTTTTTCGTATTTTTCAGTGCAATTGGTGGTGAAATTGAGCTGTCGATTGATCTGCGTTTGAACTGAAATATTTCGTTTGTATTTTTTGTTTTGTTTTGAAAACAAGAAAATAAACAACACGTATATTTCACAGCTGCAAATGTGCAAAAAACAGCTATGAATCCACCGGCTACACCGTTAACTGCTTTTTTTCACGTTGTGTCAAAATGACGCGTTTGCTAAAACACTGCTGTATTCGGAAGTGCCTACGTATTACACATGGAATGCCAGTAGAAAATCATTTGAACGATGCAAACGAGGAGAGCGAGTCGACGGACAACCTGGCATATTCAAATAAACTATGATAAGCCGTGCACCGTGCATCCGAATCAAGATGGCTGCTTCTTTCTTCGCATGCTGTTGGTAAATGTGCCCGGTCCAACGGCTTTCCAGCAATAGGAGATTTGTCAACGGTATAACACACGCCACTTCCCGTAGTGCATGTCAAGCTCTGAATTTTTTGGAGAACGACCGACACTGGGATGTACGCATTAATATGCGTCCAACACGTCACATCCAAATCAAATTCGTGCATTGTTTGGATATATGTACACTGTACTCCACTTCATATAGCCTAGGGTAGCTACGCTAATGCAGATGTACCTCATGTATTAATAAAAAAAAAAGTGCATTGTTTGCAATCATATTGACCACTGCTCTCCTTCATCTCCAACAGAGTTATGGGAGAAATATAAATCGCACATGGCTGAAGATATTGTCCGTCGAATATGCAAGGAAAATTAAAATATGAACATAGAATTCACAGCAAAAATCTACAACGAAGCGTTGATAAGGATTGAAGATTTGTTACATACAGAAATCACAATTGCGTGATGCACCAAATGAACAAATCCACAAGGGTCGATTAGCTCAGTCGATTAAGGCAGCGTCTGGGATCCTCTCGGACATAGGTTCGAACCCTCAACAAGGCCCTTGTGAATTTGTTTATTGAAGATTTGTGCTTAGAAATCGCGAACAAAGTTCTCCATCAATTGGAAATGCCTTCACTGAATCGATCTGCTGCTGCTTCGTACGATGTAGACTTGTGTCGTGAACAAAATTACCACTCGGGTGATCTGTTGTCGCATATGAAATCAAATATTCCTACGCTAACACTTGAGCGAAAAGACATTTACATTCCAATAATTCAAACTGTCAATAACGGGCTTGGAGAAATCATCTTTGATGCGCCAGGAGGAACTGGTAAAACCTTCCTAATTAGATTGATTCTAGCAGCATTTCGATCCCAAAATGGCATTACTTAGCTTTTGCATCGTCCGGAATAGCTGCGACATTGCTACCAAGTGGAAGAACTGCTACTTCGGCTTTGAAATTGCCATTGAGCATGCAATTCATTAAAAGTCCCACGTGCAACATTTCCAAAGCATCCGGCATGGGAAAAGCATTGCACAAATGCAAAGTTATTATTTGGGATGAATGCACAATGGCCCACAAAAAATCGCTCGAGGCTCTTGAACGATCATTGCAAGATTTGCGTGGAAACATCAGACCATTTAGGAACGCATTAATATTGTTTGCAGAAGATTTCAGGTAAACATTACCTGTAATTTCTCGATCGACACCAGCGGACGAAATATATGCTGGGTCTGAAATACTCTACTTTCTGGCGTCAGATAAATACATTTAAATTAACTACAAATATGCGTGTCCAGCTGCAAAACGATCCATCAGCTGAGATATTCTCACGTCAATTTTTGGAAATTGGGAACGGAAACGTGCCAGTTGATCTGACCTCAGGACGAATTTCATTGCCTCATAACTTCTGCAATTTAGTGATGTCAAAATAAGAATTGGTTGAAAAAATATTTCTCAATATTCAAACTAATTATAAGAATCACGATTAGCTGAATGAACGAGCTGTTCTTGCGGCCAAGAACAAAGACGTCTACGAACTTAACAATATTATTCAGTCTAACATCCAAAGCAAGACAGTCACATACAAGTCCGTCGACACTGTTGAGGAAACAGATGAAGTTATCTTGAGGTTATCTTGAGATGATTTCGGGGCTTTTTAGTGTCCCCGAGGCCCGGTCCTCGACCAGGCCTCCAACCCCAGGAAGCAGCCCGTGACAGATGACTAACACCCAGGTACCTATGTACTGCTAGGTAACAGGAGCATTCAGGGTGAAAGAATTAATTATCCAACAGGGTTAATTATCCAACATAATTTTTGAAACCACTCGATCTGCCAGGGACACCACCACACGTACTGCAAGTGAAAATCAGCTTGCCAATTATCATGTTGCGAAATATCAACATCCAAAACTTTGCAACGCCACGCCCCTTGCAGTAAAAAAAATAATCAGCGACGTCGTAGAAACAACAATCTTGACAGGACCTTTCAAAGGTGAAGATGTCTTCATTCCTCGCATTCCTAAGATTCCAACAGATATGCCATTTCAATTTAAGAGATTGAAATTCCCAATTCGATTGGCGTTTGCAATGACCATCAACAAAGGTCATGGCCAATCTTTAGAAATGTGCGGCTTATATCTAGACACGGATTGCTTCTCACGTGAACAATTATATGTTGCGTGTTCTAGAGTCGGCCAACCTGACAATCTCTATATCTCCACTGACAATGGAATAACAAAAAATATTGTATATCCACAAGCATTGTGAAATTAAACATATTAGAAACGTGCGCTTTCTCTTTTCTTTCTTTCTTTCTCATTAAACCAGACTGAGCCACAGCAACGCGTGGCGGGTACAGCTAGTAAATAAATATAATCATATAAACATATGTCATACCTGCCGGAGCCCCGCTCCGGCACATCTGCAAGTAAATGATGGAATAAGGGAAAGGGAGAGAGGATGAGGGGAAAGGGAGAGAGGATGAGGGGAAAGGGAGAGAGGATGAGGGGAAAGGAAGAGAGGATGAGGGGAAAGGGAGAGAGGATGAGGGGAAAGGGAGAGAGGATGAGGGGAAAGGGAGAGAGGATGAGGGGAAAGGGAGAGAGGATGAGGGGAAAGGGAGAGAGGATGAGGGGAAAGGAAGAGAGGATGAGGGGAAAGGGAGAGAGGATGAGGGGAAAGGGAGAGAGGATGAGGGGAAAGGGAGAGAGGATGAGGGGAAAGGGAGAGAGGATGAGGGGAAAGGGAGAGAGGATGAGGGGAAAGGGAGAGAGGATGAGGGAAAGGGAGAGAGGATGAGGGGAAAGGGAGAGAGGATGAGGGGAAAGGGAGAGAGGATGAGGGGAAAGGGAGAGAGGATGAGGGAAAGGGAGAGAGGATGAGGGGAAAGGGAGAGAGGATGAGGGGAAAGGGAGAGAAGATGAGGGGAAAGGGAGAGAGGATGAGGGGAAAGGAAGATAGGCTGAGGGGAAAGGGAGAGAGGATGAGGGGAAAGGGAGAGAGGATGAGGGGAAAGGGAGAGAGGATGAGGGGAAAGGGAGAGAGGATGAGGGGGAAAGGGAGAGAGGATGAGGGGAAAGGGAGAGAGGATGAGGGGAAAGGCAGATGATGGGTTGTGGGGATGGTTGATCGTGGCAGGAAAACATTAGTATTACATCACTAATAAGTTAATAATGTTATGATATTTCTTCGCATTTTTTTAAGACTCAATAACATTTAAATTTTAATATATTTAAAAAGTAAACAGACTGAATTGTACAGGTACAAATCTGGAATTATAATATCCGACTCAGGTGAACGCTTCCTGGCCATTTATACCAGACAAACTGTATGGGACAAAGTTGTCAACCTACCGCTATGGATTCGAATATTCAGCGATAAGAGGCCTTACAGCTGAGTGGACAGCGCTTCGGGTTCGTAGTCCTGAGGTTCCAGGTTCGATCCCCGGTGGAGGCGGAAACAAATGGGCAAAAGTTTCTTTCTCTCTGATGCACCTGTTCACCTAGCAGTAAATAGGTACTTAGGAGTTAGACAGCTGCTATGGGTTGCTTCCTGGAGGTGTGTAACAAAAAGGAGGCCTGGTCGAGGACCGGGCCGCATGAACGCTAAGCCCCGAAATCATCTCACAATAGCATCAAGAAGATGAAGATAATGTTTATGACTTTAGCAGTAGATCATTAGACAGGTAGACTTTATTCATACAATAGTGTATTTTAGTATTAAATAATAGTTAGGTAAAACGACAAAACTTTACATGATTTAGTGCTTTTTGGGGCTGGTTCTAGCGTCACTGAGTCGGAAACTCTGCTTCTGTGTTTCAGTGGCATTACTGAAGTGGTGGCTGGTGGTCCCTGGTCCGATTTCTCTCTAATACAGAAGCTTTTTTTCTCACAAACAACTCCATTTTGGCTTCTAAGCATAAAATGTTGACTTCCTTGTTTCGTAAACAAAATGAGGAGTGTAAGAAGAATAACGTACAGGAGACTGATAATGATAACAGTGAAAGTGGCAAAAGTTGTGTTTCGATTGCATCTAGATAAACTTTAAAACTGGACCCATGTGCAATACACAAAGTAATGGTGCTTTGAAGTCTAACTTGTTCACGTGTTTGGACTGAAGAAATGTGGAAGAAAAAAAAGACCTATCCATGGTTAGACTTCTGGGATGATAAACTTTGGTGTAAAGTATGTGCAAACATCAGAAATGTAACTCTTTTCATTTCTAAGAATTTAAGACTACCAAATGAGTGGCAGATGTACCAAGTATCCTATTATGGAGCAGATCGAAGTACACGCTTGATGTCTCTCAAGACATTAAGCGTGTACTTTTTATGATTTAAAAAGTATAATTTTACAATTACAATATGAGCGTGTAATTTTATGATCAACAAAAATTTTGTTGATCATAAACTATCGAAACCTCACACTGCTGCTTTACGTGTTGAAAATGTAGCTAGTGAAAATGCTCTTGGAAAATTGTATGATGTCATGAACGCTTCTCATCTAAAGACAACTTGTTCAAGTCTACGTTCTGCATATTATTTAGCTCAGAATGACAGACCAAACTCTGATCACTTTGGCTTACTGGAACTACCAAATCATAATGGTGTTGACACAGGAATGGGACTACCTTCCCGCACTAGTACCACAGAGATAATTAATCATATAGCCATTAATATGAAAACGAAAATTTGCCAGCATATCAAGCAGATAAATGGCCATAAGAATTTTCTCATTGATGAATCAACAAGCCTGAGCATTAAAACAACCTTGATAGTTTATTTGAACTGTGACAGTGAAAGTAAAAGTTTTAAGGAATTCCCATAACAAACAACAAGAAAATTGTCTCCATTAATTATTAACAGTTTCTTACTAGTCTTGTGAACAACTTGCATCACCGTAATGTTCACAACATCCATGAAAGGCTCTCAAACTTGTGAACCTCAAAGCATGTATAAATCACGCCTAAGTGAAATGTGTGTCCTTGAAAAAGACTACTGGCGGCTGGCCTGATGAAATACCACCTAATTACTGAGAAGCTCAAATATTACCCCTCTGTAAGAGGTTTAAACTTTCTTCTTACTCTACACTAAATGCCTCTAGAGACTATGTGGAGGATCATGGACGCTGCATCCCTCCAAGATTTACACCAATTACTGAACTGTTTACAAGTTATTCCTATTAGTACTGCTGAGTGTAAGAGGGGACTCAGTCACATGAACCTGATAATAAGAACAACCCGCTCAAGAGTTCTCATACATCATATATCAGCACTTATGTTTGTTACACTACATGGACCTTCTCTAGTTCAGTGGAATCCTGAGCCATATGCCATATCATGGCTGCCACAGATCGGCAGATGACACCAAGACAAGAGCTGTTTCACACCCCCGAAGACCTCTCACACCTGACCCTTTGTGGAAACTATTGTGAAACTTCTCACTGGTTGTATATTGTATAACATGATTGGTATTTTTTCTTTGCTTGTGTGATAATTAAATTTTATGATAATTAGTGAGTACAAACACGAAATACTTAATCGTGTGACATTGCAGCATCTGCAATGTCATTCTCAAGTATTCCCACATGACCTAGCACCCAGGTGATTAGTTTACGACGAACTTAACGTTTGAGTGTTTTCATTAATGCTATGACATTTGTGATCAGACAGATGTTGTCACGTAAGTGTTCTTGTTGCAAGGTTTCAATGCCAGTTCTCGAATCTGTAGATATGTTGACATGTTGTTGGCATTCAGCAAGAACATGTTCCAAAATCTTTTGAATGATAAGCATCTATGTTTGTAAAGTTGAACACCCGTTTGAAAGTCTCCAACTAACTACAGAACTTCCTGCCTTACCTGCAACTCTGGATTCTTGTCCCTGCTGGTCTACTGATCCTTCTGAGAAGGATGTGATGACGTCAAATATGAAATTTGCTTCTATATTCATCTGTGCAATGTTGCATAGCAGATGGGGGATTAGTTTGATTCTTTTCTTCCAACATGATCCATAATCAAAAAGTCTGCTGGCAGAGATTCCCAAGGGGCATGCATACAAAGTCTGCATGTATTTCGTCGACGCCCCTCTCTGTAATTGCCTTTGTGATCTCGAATGTATTTATGTATTAATTGCACAATGGGTCTTGTGTTGTTGTTGGAAGCTCTTCTGTCCCAAGTTAGAGCTCCAGTGATTATAGCTTTAATTGAACTGATTCTTGGTCAGCATGCAGGCAGTAATCCCTTTTACCTTTATTTCAACCAATATTAGTTTGATTTCTAGTCTTAGGTTTAGTAATTAAGTCCATTTGGGAACCCCTGTTGACTTGCATTACATCATTTTGAATAACTTAAACTTTTGCCCACTGACCAGGAGAAAGAGTGAGTAGGACAGGCACTGCATAATCAACTAGGGAATGAATGGCGTGTATGCAAACCATTCTTAACACCTTGTGTCCCACACATAGATAGGGCCCGGTGATTGCTCTCATTATATTTAGTTGTGATTTTGCTTTCTCCTTCAGATACCGAATTTGTTTGTTGAATGTCATTTTAGAATCTTTCCACACTCCATGATATTGGTATTGTGTAGCCCAGTGAAGGTTAATGTTTGAATGTGTAGGTGCTTGTCTGGAGTGTTGCAGTCTAGTCTCATTGCCTTAGACGTCTGTGTAGATATTTTTATTCCTAAAATACTGCATTCAGATGTTACTTAATTTAGCACCAGATGTGCTTTATTGAGAAGTGAAGGACCAATGTGACGATGTCGACGCCATGTGTTGAGCGCACCTGACCCCAATTCTTGTTCTCCGGTGGAAGGCTATGATCTTATTGGCACCTGTGAAGTTTCTTTCTTACTAATCACATTTTATTCTTCAGAAGTGATGTGGGTGGTATCTTGGTCGACAGAAATCAGTTCGCCCAGGGCAGTCCTGAACTCAAGACGTGTTCCAGTGGGAACAAGTGGCCGAGTTGGTGTAGACTGTGATTTGTCTGTGATACTTAGTGATGTATTGATGATTGGACCGACGAACCCCGGGATGGCCAAGTTGAGATACGAGACGGAAGTACTGTCTGTCTGTTAAGGTTTGTTATAATTGAAGCCTTTGTGGAAGTCTGGCAGGGTGTTGCTGGAGACCCCTGCCAGTGTGTTGCTGGAGACCCCTGCCAGTGTGTTGCTGGAGACCTCTGCCAGTGTGTTGCAGCAGGCTGATGCAGGCTGATGCAGGCTGATGCAAGCTGACAATAATTATGGTCTCAAGTCAATGGTGCTGGCCCCCCCCCCCTCCCCCTCGGACCTATCGCCTATCATCACATCTTAACGAAGCAAAAAACTGAGATACGGCCGCCGCTTCACCGCCATCTTCCCCCTCACACAATATATGACCATAAAAAACGTTGTTCATTTGTCTTGGCTTGACTTGCAACTATAGATTGCGAACCTTTTGTTATTTTCCACCCGGTACCTGTTCCTCTGATGGCGGCGTCTGTTACGCTGACCAAGAAACAGTTAAAATAGTTTTTTTCCTACAAGTTACCATGCAAATTTATGTTGATCCCATAGTAAAATGGAGATCGTAAAAAGCAGTCAATCTAATGCATCCCAATTCGTGTTTCGGAGAGCTTTTATATATATTCATAATTCGAGTAATATATTCCTTTCTCTCCTGTTGGAACGTCGAGATATATAAATTATTACGCAAGGAATTTATGCCCCATAAAGGATCTTCAGACCTCACTCTCCGGTAGCCAGTGAAAGGTAAGCACTTGGTCTGTGGTCGTGGTTCGAGATCCGAGAGAGACTAGCGTGTAACACTGTCTTTGTAACACTCTGCACTCCAGAAATACTATGAAACTGAGCACTCTGTTCACCGCCGCTGCCCGTCACAGTTCGTCGTGCGGGCGGGGCACCTCACCGTGCTTGGAGTTAGATCATATGCCAAGGATCTCTATACAAGAAACACCAGTTAGTTCTTAACTGTCGCCAGCCACCCCATAGTATGGTAATTCCAAGTTACTGATATAGTGGGAGTCTTTTGTGATAACTAATCTATGAGTTAGTAATCTGTGAGTGCCCATGGCTTAACCTTCAGCACTATGATGAGTGACTCCCTGCTACTTCTGATGATAACCTTGAGTACTATGATGAGTGACTCCCTGCTACTTCTGATGATAACCTTGAGTACTATGATGAGTGACCCCCTGCTACTTCTGATGATAACCTTGAGTACTATGATGAGTGACTCCCTGCTACTTCTGATGATAACCTTGAGTACTATGATGAGTGACCCCCTGCTACTTCTGATGATAACCTTGAGTACTATGATGAGTGACTCCCTGCTACTTCTGATGATAACCTTGAGTACTATGATGAGTGACCCCCTGCTACTTCTGATGATAACCTTGAGTACTATGATGAGTGACTCCCTGCTACTTCTGATGATAACCTTGAGTACTATGATGAGTGACTCCCTGCTACTTCTGATGATAACCTTGAGTACTATGATGAGTGACTCCCTGCTACTTCTGATGATAACCTTGAGTACTATGATGAGTGACTCCCTGCTACTTCTGATGATAACCTTGAGTACTATGATGAGTGACTCCCTGCTACTTCTGATGATAACCTTGAGTACTATGATGAGTGACTCCCTGCTACTTCTGATGATAACCTTGAGTACTATGATGAGTGACTCCCTGCTACTTCTGATGATAACCTTGAGTACTATGATGAGTGATTCCCTGCTACTTCTGATGATAACCTTGAGTACTATGATGAGTGACTCCCTGCTACTTCTGATGATAACCTTCAGTACTATGATGAGTGACCCCCTGCTACTTCTGATGATAACCTTGAGTACTATGATGAGTGACCCCCTGCTACTTCTGATGATAACGACCTAGGAAACAGATAGTTTATTACTTTACTAATGACTGTGGATGTGTTGCTTACTTGAAATGTCTTATAGTTGGAGGTTCGTGGGTAATAAGCTGAAGGTCAACTGGACATTTATCATTTAGACATATACGCCACTGGAAGGATAACACGAGTTAACTGATACGGCTGTTATTAACTTGATTCACATATATTAACTATCTCTTGCAACTTATTCTAGAAATTCCTATTCTATGGCAATGGAGCCTGACAGGGGCCTGACAGCTGAGTAGACAGCACTCGGGATTCGTAGTCCTGAGGTTCCGGGTTTGATCACCGGTAGAGGCGAAAACAAATGGGCGGAGTTTCTTTCACCCTGATGCCTCTGTTGATATAAGTACCTGGGAGCTAGACAGCTGCTATGGGCTGCTTCATGGGGCTATGTAACAAAAAGGAAGCCTAGTTGAGAACCGGGCCGCAAGGACGCTAAGCCCCGAAATCATCTCAAGATAAGCTCATGATGGATGATGTATAAGTGTATATGACAGGAAGCAGTAACTCCACAAGCTCTCTCAGGAGAGTGTAACAACCTGGTTCCCTCTCCCCCCCCCCCCCACCCCCCAAGAGTGGCACACTGCTGCTCCACCTGCCCGGTTACAGCCACACTCCCTCTGAGCATGTGAGGGGCAGTATATGTGGGAAGGATGAGTAACTCTTGCTCGTATACGTGGAGGTCAGCTGCACCAGAGCAACAGATCAGTGACAGCTCTCGGGGTCAGCCGCACCTAACACCCAGCCTGGAGGCCACCCAGTGCTAACTCATCGTGAGGGTTAGCAGATCACTAATTACACAGTGTTTACACCAAGTGATATTTTCGGCAGTGAAGGTGACGGCAGGCGGCCTGCCCGACTGATCTAACAGACGTGCAGGAGGGGGGTAGCGAGTAACAAATAAGGAGAGAGGGAGGAATGATTTATAGAAACAAATCGTCAGCCGTTGAAAGACAGAGAGAAGACGTCTCCTGTTGGCATTACAAGAGAACCCTCGCCTCCACCTGCACTCAGGCCGAGCAGCGTTCTCCTAACTGTTGGTGACGTCCATCCATGTAACAATATACCCAGGCTTTGTGAGGTAGGTTGGACATGTGAGCCTCACAGAGTAGCTTGATGATCTTATGTAGGATTGCGATCCTGGAAGAGCTTGCATGCATGGGTGTCAAGGGGAGACTCATGCAATGGATCGAAGACTACCTCACAGGGAGGAAAGCCAAGGTCTGCTTCAACGGAGCAGTCTCGAGAAAAATGAGTATGGAACTCGGGATCCCCCAAGGAGGGTTCTTAGGTCCCACACTATTTAACATACTTATGAACCCCATTGTAAATAGTGAATTTCCGGAAGGGGTGCAACAAGAAGGATATGCAGATGATGTCCTAATACAAGCCCCAACCTTGGGAAAAATTAAACAGTCCACGGAACTCCTCGGAAGGAAATGTATTGAGCTCGGTTTCACTCTTTCCACAAACAAGACAAAAGCATACTCTCATCACAAGCTGGGAGAAAATGAAGAACTGCAAATTAATGGTTTAACACTTGCGTGAAATTTCCAAATCAA
This sequence comes from Procambarus clarkii, assembly GCF_020424385.1. NCBI lineage: Eukaryota > Metazoa > Arthropoda > Malacostraca > Decapoda > Cambaridae > Procambarus > Procambarus clarkii. The sequence continues at coordinate 21,864,100 of NC_059616.1, forward strand.
ATATACAAACTCTAAATTGTAACTGCCATAAGATGCAGTTAATTTACATTAGTCATAAAAGGATTACAGAGAATTGGAAAGGCCACTATGATCAGCTTTCGTCACAATTCTTTTTTATATATATATATATACAAGAGTTCTTACATTCTTGTACAGCCACCAGTACGCACAGCGTTTCGGGCAGGTCCTTAATCCTAATTTTCCCCGGAATACGACCCGCCAAATCGTTTAATAATCGATCCTCTTATTCATTGCTGCGTAAACAGAGGCTACAGTCAAGGATTGGCGCCCGGTCAATTCTCACCGGCCAGGATACGAACCCAGGCCAAAGCGCTCGCAAAGCGCCAGACGAGTGTTTTACACCCGCGCCACAGGGACTAACTTCATCTAACTAATGTTACAATATAAAATACACCAGTCGAAGAGCTGGTACTCCGATAAAATTAACAATCTCAATTAATTATGCATTCAATAACAATATGAGATTATACAAAACCCTCCTTACCCTTCTCGGTAAATTTGGTACCTGAGGTGAAGAGGAGGGAGGGAGTCAGTATAAACAAGAGCACAGTCATGATTATGTGTTAAGTGACATCTGACGTGACAACTGGGGAGTTGTCACGTCACGAGGTTGTTGAGCCGATATTGAGCCAACCATGAGACCAATAAATCTACCAGCAAATCCCAAAAGGCAACGTGACTCACATTAGTCACTAATTGTTGCAAGAAACAGAGGGAAGTGCAAAGTATCCGACTAAACCCCATGTCTGGTTAGTTTATGGCCATATAACTCTCAGTTTGGTTACTTGGTTAAACAGCATGAAAAAACACCACAAGGTTAAGCCTCATTATTATAACAACCCAGATTTCATGTGTCACACCTGTACTTTACACGTTATTGTCTGTTTTTACGGTGTAGCTTGTTGGCAGGTCAATTGTGATCCATGAGACACCAGTTGAGCTGGCCACACCAGGACCACCCTCATGCCATTAATCACTGGAGTGCACGTGTATAAGCTGGCCACACCAGGACCACCCTCATGCCATTAATCACTGGAGTGCACGTGTATAAGCTGGCCACACCAGGACCACCCTCATGCCATTAATCACTGGAGTGCACGTGTATAAGCTGGCCACACCAGGACCACCCTCATGCCATTAATCACTGGAGTGCACGTGTATAAGCTGGCCACACCAGGACCACCCTCATGCCATTAATCACTGGAGTGCACGTGTATAAGCTGGCCACACCAGGACCACCCTCATGCCATTAATCACTGGAGTGCACGTGTATAAGGATATCTGATGTTAGATGACTAAATGCCAGATGACTACTGAAACAGCTGAGGCCAATATTTGCTTTAAGTAACCATCTTATCTTGAGGTTATCTTGAGTTGATTTCGGGGCTTTTTTTTTTAGTGTCCCCGCGGCCCGGTCCTTGACCAGGCCTCCACCCCCAGGAAGCAGCCCGTGACAGCTGACTAACTCCCAGGTACCTATTTACTGCTAGGTAACAGGGCCATAGGGTGAAAGAAACTCTGCCCATCGTTTCTCGCTGGCGCCTGGGATCGAACCCGGGACCACAGGATCGCAAGTCCAGTGTGCTGTCCGCTCGGCCGACCAACTCCTTGTTGCTCTACCATTAGTAGAGTAATTTAACATCTTGGCTAAAATCTATCGTTTAATTACAGTAAGATTAAAATATATACCCCCCCCCCATGTGTGAAGGGAAGTTTACTAGTGACAATAAATTATAAAATACATTAATGACCAAAGCACACACACAAGAAAATGAAGGGACGACGACGTTTCGGTCCGTCCTGGACCATTCTCAAATCCCTTCACTTTCTAGTGTGTGTGGTTTGGTCAACATATTTCAGCCACGTTATATTGACTCCTCATCTGCTTATAAAATACAGCCTGCTTAGAAGTAATAAATAAAATTAAATACAATTTCTTGAATTAATAATCGAAACAATCACCGGTAGATTTTCCCACAACACTTGAATGGGTTGACCACTATCGGCACCACTATCGGCACTGTCGGCTCTAACAAGGGGAAGAAAGAGGAGCTCAACCAAATCATAAGAACATGCACAAGTCGACTCAGGGAACTGAAAGCAATGACCTGAAATGGGCATGGGGCCTCTACTGCCCTATTTAGTCAGACAAGACTAAATGATGTACACAGCCTATGGGCGCTCTGTCATAGACTATGCCATACCAGTTTTGTGCACTTATTCGCAAAGCGATATGAACAAAATTGAAAGCATGCAAAATGAAGCCATGACAATCATTCTTGGAGTCCCAAGACCTGCCAAAACGTCTAATCTACGAGAGGAGTTGTCCCTTCCCGGTGTTAAAAGCAGAATTAAGGAACTGAATGCTAAGTTTGCAATTAAGATTGCCAGGGATCTCCATTACGATGATATTGCCATGACAAAATTAAGTTCTGTGCTACTTTCATGGGGGAAACAAGAGAAGCAAAAAATGGCATCACAGATCAGTCTGCTACCTATAAATATATATATATATATATATATATATATATATATATATATATATATATATATATATATATATATATATATATATATAAATATATATATACACATACACCTATGTCTCTCATACTTTGACCGGGTAAGATAGCTTTTATAGGAACTAGTGTGATATTAAACACCTTTTAAACTACCACTGAAGGTGATTAAGGTGCTTTTACAAGCTCAGGTTATAGGTGCAAGCATTGTATAACAGATGTATTACATATTGTATATGTAATCGTTAGATTACATATACAATATGTACAATACATATATATATGTATATATGTATATACATATACAATATGTATATACATATATATATATATATATATATATATATATATATATATATATATATATGTATATATATATATATATATATATATATATATATATATATATATATATATATATATATATATATATATATATATATATATATGTGTCGTACCTAGTAGCCAGAACCCACTTCTCAGCCTACTATGCAAGGCCCGATTTGCCTAATAAGCCAAGTTTTCATGAATTAATATTTTTTCGACTACCTAACCTAACCTAACTTTTTCGGCTACCTAACCTAATCTAACCTATAAAGATAGGTTAGGTTAGGTTAGGTAGGGTTGGTTAGGTTCGGTCATATATCTACGTTAACTTTAACTCTAATAAAAAGAAATTGACCTCATACATAATGAAATGGGTAGCTTTATCATTTCATAAGAAAAAAATTAGAGAAAATATATTAATTCCGGAAAACTTGGCTTATTAGGCAAATCGGGCCTTGCATAGCAGGCCGAGTACGACGTTCTGGCTACTGGTACAACATATATATATATATATATATATATATATATATATATATATATATATATATATATATATATATATATATATATCGTCATAATTTGAGTAAATTGACGATTTACTATAAAACCAGAAAAAAGGCCAGCCTACTCATGAGAAACTCTCCAGACACAAAGCAAAACGCTTTAAAAGAGACCAACGTCGTCTATGCCTTCAAATGCCCTCTTGGGGACTGTAAGCTCCAAAAAACCCAGTATATAGGCAAGACAACAACATCTCTTTCTAGGCGTTTAACGATGCATAAGCAACAGGGCTCCATTAAGGAACATATAATCTCTTCCCACAACCAAACCATCGCCAGAGAAATCCTAGTAAACAACACAGAAATCATCGATTGATACAGCGATAGCAGACGGCTTGACGTTTGCGAGGCACTACACATTAAGAAGTCAACACCAGCAATCAACAGCCAATTAATGCACAACTATATTCTACCCACCTCAAGTCTCCGCTCCAATATAGAAGCATCAAGAAATATGGACCAATAGGCTTTCTACAATCACTTCCATTCAATACCCATTGTTTCGTGTTCTGTCTTGTGTTGATGAATTTAATACCCTATTAATACCACCTCACCCCATCCACCTCACTCAAATGTAGATATCAACAAATCGGAGATGTGTAAGTTCTATTCAGTTGTGTATGTGTAAACTAAAGTCTTTGAAAATGTAATAAGTTTTACGAAACGCGCTCAAGTGTCGCGTCAGACTAGAAATAAAAATGAATTTTGGAGAATTGATTTTTGAATTACCACCAGCAGTGAAAAGAAATATACGAAAGATTGAGAAAATTCGTGTTAGAATTATTAATCTTACTTTTTCGGTCATATTTAATAATATATATATATATATATATATATATATATATATATATATATATATATATATATATATATATATATATATATATATATATATATATATATATATATATATATAAATATATATATATATATATATATAAATATATATATATATATATATATATATATATATATATATATATATATATATATATATATATATATATATATATATATATATATATATATATATATATATATATATATATATATATATATATATATATATATATATAAATGAAAACTCACACCCCAGAAGTGACTCGAACCCATACTCCCAGGAGCAACGCAACTGGTATGTACAAGACGCCTTAATCCACTTGACCATCACGACCGGACATAATGAGGTGATAGCCGAGGCTATTTGAACCACCCCACCGCCGGCACTCGGATAGTAATCTTGGGCATAGCATTTTACCAAATCACCTCATTCTTTGGGGCACACGTGAGGAACACAAATGCAAACAAGCCTGAATGGTCCCCAGGACAATATGCAACTGAAAACTCACACCCCAGAAGTGACTCGAACCTATACTCCCAGGAGCAACGCAACTGGTATGTACAAGACGCCTTAATCCACTTGACCATCACGACCGGACATAATGAGGTGATAGCCGAGGCTATTTGAACCACCCCACCGCCGGCACTCGGATAGTAATCTTGGGCATAGCATTTTACCAAATCACCTCATTCTTTGGGGCACACGTGAGGAACACAAATGCGAACAAGCCTGAATGGTCCCCAGGACAATATGCAACTGAAAACTCACACCCCAGATGTGACTCGAACCCATACTCCCAGGAGCAACGCAACTGGTATGTACAAGACGCCTTAATCCACTTGACCATCACGACCGGACATAATGAGGTGATAGCCGAGGCTATTTGAACCACCCCACCGCCGGCACTCGGATAGTAATCTTGGGCATAGCATTTTACCAAATCACCTCATTCTTTGGGGCACACGTGAGAAACACAAATGCGAACAAGCCTGAATGGTCCCCAGGACAATATGCAACTGAAAACTCACACCCCAGAAGTGACTCGAACCCATACTCCCAGGAGCAACGCAACTGGTATGTACAAGACGCCTTAATCCACTTGACCATCACGACCGGACATAATGAGGTGATAGCCGAGGCTATTTGAACCACCCCACCGCCGGCACTCGGATAGTAATCTTGGGCATAGCATTTTACCAAATCACCTTATTCTTTGGGGCACACGTGAGGAACACAAATGCGAACAAGCCTGAATGGTCCCCAGGACAATATGCAACTGAAAACTCAAACCCCAGAAGTGACTCGAACCCATACTCCCAGGAGCAACGCAATTGGTATGTACAAGACGCCTTAATCCACTTGACCATCATGACCGGACATAATGAGGTGATAGCCGAGGCTATTTGAACCACCCCACCGCTGGCACTCGGATAGTAAACTTGGGCATAGCATTTTACCAAATCACCTCATTCTTTGGGGCACACGTGAGGAACACAAATGCGAACAAGCCTGAATGGTCCCCAGGACAATATGCAACCATTATCACCTCATTATGTCCGGTCGTGATGGTCAAGTGGATTAAGGCGTCTTGTACATACCAGTTGCGTTGCTCCTAGGAGTATGGGTTCGAGTCACTTCTGGGGTGTGAGTTTTCAGTTGCATATTGTCCTGGGGACCATTCAGGCTTGTTCGCATTTGTGTTCCTCACGTGTGCCCCAAAGAATGAGGTGATTTGGTAAAATGCTATGCCCAAGATTACTCTCCGAGTGCCGGCGGTGGGGTGGTTCAAATAGCCTCGGCTATCACCTCATTATGTCCGGTCGTGATGGTCAAGTGGATTAAGGCGTCTTGTACATACCAGTTGCGTTGCTCCTGGGAGTATGGGTTCGAGTCACTTCTGGGGTGTGAGTTTTCAGTTGCATATTGTCCTGGGGACCATTCAGGCTTGTTCGCATTTGTGTTCCTCACGTGTGCCCCAAAGAATGAGGTGATTTGGTAAAATGCTATGCCCAAGATTACTATCCGAGTGCCGGCGGTGGGGTGGTTCAAATAGCCTTGGCTATCACCTCATTATGTCCGGTTGTGATGGTCAAGTGGATTAAGGCGTCTTGTACATACCAGTTGCGTTGCTCCTGGGAGTATGGGTTCGAGTCACTTCTGGGGTGTGAGTTTTCAGTTGCATATTGTCCTGGGGACCATTCAGGCTTGTTCGCATTTGTGTTCCTCACGTGTGCCGCAAAGAATGAGATGATTTGGTAAAATGCTATGCCCAAGATTACTATCCGAGTGCCAGCGGTGGGGTGGTTCAAATAGCCTCAGCTATCACCTCATTATGTCCGGTCGTGATGGTCAAGTGGATTAAGGCGTCTTGTACATACCAGTAGCGTTGCTCCTAGGAGTATGGGTTCGAGTCACTTCTGGGGTGTGAGTTTTCAGTTGCATATTGTCCTGGGGACCATTCAGGCTTGTTCGCATTTGTGTTCCTCACGTGTGCCCCAAAGAATGAGGTGATTTGGTAAAATGCTATGCCCAAGATTACTATCCGAGTGCCGGCGGTGGGGTGGTTCAAATAGCCTTGGCTATCACCTCATTATGTCCGGTCGTGATGGTCAAGTGGATTAAGGCATCTTGTACATACCAGTTGCGTTGCTCCTGGGAGTATGGGTTCGAGTCACTTCTGGGGTGTGAGTTTTCAGTTGCATATTGTCCTGGGGACCATTCAGGCTTGTTCGCATATATATATATATATATATATATATATATATATATATATATATATATATATATATATATATATATATATATATATATATATATATATATACATATGTCGTACCTAGTAGCCAGAGCGCACTTCTCAGCCTACTATGCAAGGCCCGAACGCAAAAATCAATTCTCCAAAATTCATTTTTATTTCTAGTCTGACGCGACACTTGAAAGCGTTTCGTAATAACTTATTACATTTTCAAAGACTTTAGTTTACACACACACAACTATAACCAGCAAACACTAAACAAAGTTCTACAATGCTATAATTTAAACGACTTTCATTTTATATACCTGCATTTGGGTGCGGTGATTTGTTACAACAGTTTTGGATGAGGTGAAAACAAACTTTCAACACAAGATAGAACACGAAACAATGGGTATAATATTGGGTAAGTTAAAGGGAAGAAGCATCAAGAAATATGGGCCAATAGGCCCTCTGCAGTTACTTCCATTCTTCCCTTTAACTTACCCAATATTATACCCATTGTTTCGTGTTGTCTTGTGTTGAAAGTTTGTTTTTACCTCATCCAAAACTGTTGTAACATATCACCTCACCCAAATGCAGGTATATAAAATGAAAGCCGTTTAAATTATAGCATTGTAGAACTATGTTTAGTGTTTGCAGGTTATAGTTGTGTGTGTGTAAACTAAAGTCTTTGAAAATGTAATAAGTTATTACGAAACGCGTTCAAGTGTCGCATCAGACTAGAAATAAAAATGAATTTTGCAGAATTAATTTGTCAATTACCATCGGCAGTGAAAAGAAACTTAAGAAATTAAGAAACTTAAGAAACTTAAGTTATGTCCAGACTAAGTGAGATGGCCCGGAAAGTGGAGTTAGAGATCCTGTTGGACGACATATTCGACCTCGAGACACAAAAGAAGGTCACCATCAAAGACACCTTACAAGCAGAACTTATTGCAGAAGGAGGAAAGAATCGAGGCAACTACAGAAGCCCCATACTGTCCCCCGAGCTTAAAGCGGCAGCAAAGAGCCTTCGTGAGAACAAAGAAATAGTAGTCAGGAAAGATGACAAGTCGCCAATATATGTCATTCTTAAAAAAAACAAATATCTGGCGAAAATAAACCTCATACCCTTTGACCAAACTAAATTCCAAAGGGTAACGAAGGACACTACAGCCGAATTGAAAGCCAAGGTCAACAAATTAATCGAAACTGTGAACGCCAAGAAATCTGGACTCCACCCGCCAAAGATTATTGGAGAATACAAACCTGGATACGCGTATGGAAATGTCAAGACATACAAGCCTGGAAACCCACTTCGGCCAATCATCAGCCAGATACCCACACCCACGTACAGGCTGGCGAAGCGACTCAACGGCTTGCTGACTCCTTATGTCCCTTGCGCCTTCAGCCTGAAGTCTCCAAAGGAATTTGTTGACTTACAGCGGGGAACACGGGCCACAGGGATAAGAGCCTCGTTGGACGTAGAATCACTGTTTACCAACGTACCTGTGGATGAAACAATCGGGATGATAGCCGTCAGAGTGTATCATGATCCGGCCTGTACTCCTCTTGACATACCAGAAAACATTCTAAGGAAACTACTCCAAGCTTGTACTAAAGAGGCTTGAGCCCGGATGGGCACATGTATAAGCAAGTATATGGGGTCGCCATGGGTTCTCCCCTAAGTGTCCTGTTTGCGAACTTCTACATGGATACCATCGAACAAAAGGTCTTAGTCGACATGAACTTGAAACCGGCCATATACTGCAGGTATGTTGATGACATTTTTACACAGGTACCTGATGTTAGACATCTGCAGGAGCTGAAGGAGGCATTTGAGTGGAATTCTGTGTTGCGTTTCACATACGAGATGGAGAAGGATGGGAAGCTGCCCTTTCTAGATGTAATAGTCATGGAAAGGAGCGGAGGTTTCCACAATGCAGTCTACACTAAGGAAACAAACATAGGAATGTGCCTCAATGCCAACAGTGACTGCCCAGACAGGTACAAGAGGAGTGTTGTTAACGCTTATGTCGACCGTGCTCTCAGCCACAGCTCAGGATGGGAGCAAGTCGATGAAGAACTCTGTAGGGTAAGGCAGGTCCTAGTCAACAACGGCTTCTCCTATGGTTTCGTTGAAGACAACATAAGAAGGAAGGTGAAATGCCATGCAACCTCTGAAGAGACAACTAACACAACACCTGTACCCCGTATTAGACTACTTTACAGGAACTTCTTTTCCACAGCTCATAAAACGGAGGAAATGGTCCTGAAAGATATTGTTAATAGGAACGTTTTCCCCACAGACAAAAATCAGAAGATACAATTGACGATTTACTATAAAACCCCAAAAAACGGCCAGCCTACTCATGAGAAACTCTCCAGACACAAAGCAGAACGCTTTGAAAGAGACCAATGTCGTCTATGCCTTCAAATGCCCACTTGGGGACTGTACGCTTCAAAGAACTCAGTATATAGGCAAGACAACAACATCTTTTTCCAGGCGATTAACGATGCATAAGCAGCAGGGCTCCATTAAGGAACATATAATCTCTTCCCACTACCAGACAATCACCAAAGAAGTCTTTACAAAAAACACAGAAATCATCGATAGATACAGCGATAGCAGGCGGCTTGATATCTGCGAGGCACTACACATTAAGAAGTCAACACCAGCAATCAACAGCCAATTAATGCACAACTATATTCTACCCACTTCAAGACTCCGCACCAATATAGAAGCATTAAGAAATATGGGCCAATAGGCCTTTGCAGTTACTTCCATTCTTCCCTTTAACTTATCCAATATTATACCCATTGTTTCGTGTTCTGTCTAGTGTTGAAAGTTTGTTTTCACCTCATCCAAAACTGTTGTAACATATCACCTCACCCAAATGCAGGTATATAAAATGAAACCGTTTAAATTATAGCATTGTAGAACTCTGTTTAGTGTTTGCAGGTTATAGTTGTGTGTGTGTGTAAACTAAAGTCTTTGAAAATGTAATAAGTTATTACGAAACGCGTTCAAGTGTCGCGTCAGACTAGAAATAAAAATGAATCTTGGAGAATTGATTTTTCAATTACCATCGGCAGTGAAAAGAAACATAAGAAATATTGAGAAAATTCGTGTTAGAATTATTAATCTTACTTTTTCGGTCATATTTAATAATATATGTTTACAAGAAAGACTGCTACCAAAATATTCTAATATATATATGTATATACATATACAATATGTATATATATGTATATACGCAGAATAACCACATGTGAAAAATAGAGAATGCTTAACGCGTTTTCGGCTAATTCTCCTTCATAAGAGCAAAGTAGAATGAAGAGCAAAGAATGAATGAAGATCATCTTCATTCTACTGTGCTCTGATGAAGGCGAATTAGCCGAAAACGCTTTAAGCATTCTTTATTTTTCACATGTGGTTATTCTGCATACTTGGATCAGTGTTTTTGTGATCATTATTGCATATGTATATACATATACAATATGTAATCGGGAGAGAATCGTTAATAGTAAGATTCCGTCTTGGATACAAATATCCATGGAGATTCGGAAAGGAAACAACAGTTGATCAACCGAGTTGCAGAATCTGTGGTGAGAGTAACGGACACCGCCTTGACCACTACCTGAGAGAATTTGAACATCTGAGAGACATTAGAAATATGTGTAGAATAATAAACCCCACATTGTTTGAGTTAGGAAAACACTATTTGTCAAATATTGATACTGTTCATAAAAGATTCCCCCATTTTGCACCCGCAAGATAACGTAAGTTTTTAAGGGTTGACAAATGTTAATCTTCTTGTTTGAGGAGCTGTTCACTTGAGACAGTTAAGCAAGTCCCAGCTGTGTCTGGGTACAAGTGACAGGATGAACAACCCAGCGGGTTTTCTTCCTATTGGGGAGTGTTGTACATGCTGCTAAGGCGGTGTGTCCACTCACAGGATGAGTGGCGCTGCCCAATACTGTCACTATGGCGGTGTGTCCATTCTCAGGATGAGTGACGCTGCCCAATACTGTCACTATATCGGTGTGTCCACTCACAGAATGAGTGATGCTGCCCAATACTGTCACTATGGCGGTGTGTCCATTCTCAGGATGAGTGACGCTGCCCAATACTGTCACTATGGCGGTGTGTCCACTCACAGGATGAGTGATGCTGCCCAATACTGTCACTATGGCGGTGTGTCCACTCACAGGATGAGTGACGCTGCCCAATACTGTCACTATATCGGTGTGTCCACTCACAGAATGAGTGATGCTGCCCAATATTGTCACTATGGCGGTGCGTCCACTCACAGGATGAGTGACGCTGCCCAATACTGTCACTATGGCGGTGAGTCCACTCACAGGATGAGTGGCGTTGCCCAATACTGTCACTATGGCGGTGTGTCCATTCTCAGTATAAGTGACGCTGCCCAACACTGTCACTATGGCGGTGTGTCCACTCACAGGATGAGTGACGCTGCCCAATACTGTCACTATATTGGTGTGTCCACTCATAGGATGAGTGGTGCTGCCCAATACTGTCACTATGGCGGTGTGTCCACTCACAGGATGAGTGATGCTGCCCAATACTGTCACTATGGCGGTGCGTCCACTCACAGGATGAGTGACGCTGCCCAATACTGTCACTATGGCGGTGTGTCCACTCACAGGATGAGTGACGCTGCCCAATACTGTCACTATGGCGGTGCGTCCACTCACAGGATGAGTGACGCAGCCCAATACTGTCACTATGGCGGTGTGTCCACTCACAGGATGAGTGACGCTGCCCAATACTGTCACTATGGCGGTGCGTCCACTCACAGGATGAGTGACGCTGCCCAATAACCTCGCCTCTCAGGAAAAAAATAAAATAGCTTAATTTATTATATAGAAAGTATCTTCTTTAAAGAATAATTCCTATAATACCGTTCAGTACACGAGGAAGACTTAAAGACCCCTCATGTCTTGATCTTCACATGTACATTTAGCAAGACTTTAAGGGGAGAGGATGGAAGCTCTCGACCAGTTTATGACGACGTTAATGAAGGCATTGAGTCCTCTGGCGGCAAGGCTCAGCGCTAGCATATACCGGTAACTGATATATGGATCCATTATTTATTTATTTTTACTATTAAAACCGACACACTTTATTTTAATCAATTGCGACTAAATATATCTCTACGATATTTATTATAAATACAACATTATTCAGCCGAAGAGAGTGGATGGTGCTGTAGGTTACTGGGGAAGTAGGGGAATATTTGGTCAGTATGGAGGGACTGCTGGTGGGTCTCCCCAGAGTACACACGAGCACACCCCAGGGGCGAGGTGCTGCTCCCCCAGAGTACACCCGAGCACACCCCAGGGGTGAGGTGCTGCTCCCCCAGAGTACACACGAGCACACCCCCAGGGTGAGGTACTGCTCCCCCAGAGTACACACGAGCACACCCCCGGGGTGAGGTACTCACACGCTGGATATAAGGAGAGATTGTATCAGTGTATCAATATATTACTATTAACATAATATAATACCTACATGTCACCTAGTGTGTTAGATGTGAGAGGTCAGGATACCGCCAGTTACGGTAATTACTGAGAATGAAATATCTATATAAATAAAAATGGAAATGTTCGTTTATTCAAAATCGCTAATTTCCAAAAGTTCTTCACCAATTGCTTTGAAATTTTCACACAACGTTCCATTCGCATCCGAGCGGGGTTTTATATACATACTATATTGATGTCTCGTCTGTGTCGATATTTTTTTTTTTTTAAACTGTGTTTTTCATGTGTTTTTCATGGAAGAGAAATCTTCGAAACCTCTTTACCGATTGCTTTGAAATTTTGACACGACGTTTCATTCCAATAGGCATGTGTTTTTATATACCTTCTATATACATGCCTCACCTGTGACAGGAAAAAACATTTCTTTTTTTTTTAAAAAGCACCATCTGTTGGACGTAGGAGCAACACATGCAGTAATCTCATAAAGTTCTTCACCGATTACTTAGAAATTCTGACACAACGTTCCATTCGAATATGCGCATGATTTTATATATTTACCATATAGATGCCACACCTGTGACAGTTAAAAACGTGTTTTTTTTAAACAGTGCCATCTGTTGCACGTAATAACAACACACACGCTATACAAAATATGTTACGAATTCCATTTCATTGTTTCCGATTGCATTGATCAATTTAATGTCGTCAACATACCTTTTACACAGGTACCTGATGTCAGACATCTGCAGGAGCTGAAGGAGGCATTTGAGCAGAGTTCCGTGCTGCGTTTCACTTACGAGATGGAAAAGGATGGGAAGCTGCCCTTTCTAGATGTAACAGTCATGGAAAAGAGCGGAGGTTTCCACACTGCAGTCTACACTAAGGAAACGAACATAGGAATGTGCCTAAATGCCAACAGCGACTGCCCAGACAGGTACAAGAGGAGTGTTGTTAACGCATATGTCGACCGTGCTCTCAGCCACAGCTCAGAATGGAAGCAAGTCGACGAAGAACTCTGTAGGGTAAGGCAGGTCCTAGTCAACAACGGCTTCTTAAATGGTTTCGTCGAAGACATCATAAAAAGGAAAGTGAAACGCCATGCAACCTCTGAAGAGATAACTAACACAACACCTATACCCCCTATTAGACTATTTTACAGGAACTTCTTTTCCACAGCTCATAAAACGGAGGAAAGGGTCCTGAAAGATATTGTTAATAGAAACGTTATCCCTACAGACAAAAATCTGAGGATACAACTGACGATTTACTATAAAACCAGAAAAACGGCCAGCCTACTCATGAGAAACTCTCCAGACACAAAACAGAACGCTTTAAAAGAGACTAACGTCGTCTATGCCTTCAAATGCCCTCTTGGGGACTGTAAGCTGCAAAAAACCCAGTATATAGGCAAGACATCAACATCTCTTTCTAGGCGTTTAACGATGCATAAGCAACAGGGCTCCATTAAGGAACATATAATCTCTTCCCACAACCAAACCATCGCCAGAGAAATCCTAGTAAACAACACAGAAATCATCGATAGATACAGCCATAGCAGGCGGCTTGACGTTTGCGAGGCACTACACATCAAGAAGTCAACACCAGCAATCAACAGCCAATTAATGCACAACTATATTCTACCCACCTCAAGACTCCGCTCCAATATAGAAGCATCAAGAAATATGGACCAATAGGCTTTCTACAATCACTTCTATTCAATACCCATTGTTTCGTGTTCTGTCTTGTGTTGATGAAATTAATACCCTATTAATGCCACCTCTTGTTCTGTCTTGTGTTGATGAAATTAATACCCTATTAATGCCACCTCACCCCATCCACCTCTCTCAAATGCAGATATAAACAAAGTCGGAGATGCGTAAGTTCTATTCAGTTGTGTATTTGTAAACTAAAGTCTTTGAAAATGTAATAAGTTTTACGAAACGCGCTCGTGTTGCGTCAGACTAGAAATAAAAATGAATTTTGGAGAATTGATTTTGATTTACCTCCAACAGTGAAAAGAAATGTACGAAAGATTGAGAAAATTCGTGGTAGAATTATTAATCTTACTTTTTCGGTCATATTTAATAATATATGTCTACAGGAAAGACTGCTACCAAAATATACTAATATATATATATATATATATATATATATATATATATATATATATATATATATATATATATATATATATTATATATATATATATATATATATATATATATATATATATATATATAAATGTATATATATATATATATATATATATATATATATATATATATATATATATATATATATATATATATATATATATATATATATATGTATATATATATATACATATATATATATAAATGGAAATGTTCGGTTGCTCAAAATCGCTAATCTCCGAAAGTTATTTGCGGAGAAACTGATTGCGTTGAAATTTTCACACAACATTCCATTCACATCCGAGCAGGTTTTTATTTACATACAATACAGATGTCACGTCTGTGGCGGGAAAAAAACATGTTTTTTTTTTTTAACTGTGTTTTTTATGTGAGGGAAATTTTCGAAACCTCTTCACCGATTTGTTTGAAATTTTGACACAACGTTGCATTCGAATAGGCGAGTGTTTTTAAATACCCACTATACAAATGCCTCACCTGTGACATGCTTGGAGAAAACATGCTTCTTTAAAAAAAAAAACAGCGCCCTCTGTTGGACGTCAATGCAACACACGCTGTAATCTCCAAAAGTTCTTCCCCGATTGCTTTAAAATTCTGACACAACGTTCCATTCGAATACGTGCGTGTTTTTATATACCTACTATTTAGATGCCACACATGTGACAGGTAAAAACATGTTTTTTTTTTAAACAGTGCCATATGTTGCACGTAAGAGCAACTCACAGTATGCAAAATATATTACGATTCCATTTCAATGTTTCAAATTGCATTGATAAATTGAATTTTCATAATTTTTTTATTTTTTTCATTTTGATTTAATTATTTTGTGTGACATTGCGTAGGAATTGAGCTGTGTTGTTTACCATACCGTTCATTTTGTGGGTATAGTTTATTTGTTTCTCTTTTCATTGTTTTTCATTTCGTTTTTTTAAGTGTTCTTCTTATTTTTCAGTGTAATTGGTGGTGAAACTGAGCTGTGTCGATTGATCTGTGCTTGCATTGAAATATTTCATTAGTAATTTTTGTTTTTGTTTTGAAAACAAGAAAATGGACAACATGTTTATTTCACAGCTGCAAAAATGCAACAAACAGCTATGAATCCACCGGCTACACCGTTAACTGCTTTCTTCAAATTATGTCAAAATGACGCGTTTGCGAAAACACTGCTGTATTCGGAAGTGCCTACGTATTACACATGAAATGCCAGTAGAAAATCATTTGAACCACGCAAACGAGGTGAGCGAGTCGACGGACAACCTGGCATATTCAAATAAACTATGATAGGCAGATTGTACACCGTGCATCCCAATCAAGATGAATGCTTCTTTCTTCGCATGCTGTTGGTAAATGTGCCAGGTCCAACGGCTTTCCAGCAACTGAGATTTGTCAACGGCGTAACACACGCCACTTTCCGCAGTGCATGTCAAGCTCTGAATTTATTGGAGAACCACCGACACTGGGATTTATGCATAAATATGCGTCCAACACGTCACATCCAAAACAAATTCGTGCACTGTTTGGATATATGTACACTGTACTCCACTTCATATAGCCTAGGGTAGCTGCGCTAATGCAGATGTACCTCATGTATTAATAAAAAAAAAAGTGCATTGTTTGCAATCATATTGACAGCCTGCTCTCTTTCATCTCCAACAGAGTTATGGGAGAAATATAAATCGCACATGACTGAATATATTGTCCGTCGAATACGCAAGGAAAATTAAAATATGAACATGGATTTCACAGCAAAATTCTACAACGAAGCGTTGATAATGATTGAAGATTTGTGCTTAGAAATTGCAAACAAAGTTCTCAATCAATTGGAGATGCCATCACCGAATCGATCTGCTGCTGCTTCGTTCGATGTAGAATTGCGTCGTGAACAAAATAAGAACACGAGTGATCTGTTGTCATATGTACAATTAAATATTTCTAAGCTAACGCTTGAGCGAAAAGGCATTTACAATCAAATAATTCAAACTGTCAATAACGGGTTTGGAGAAATCTTCTTAGATGCGCCAGGAGGAATTGGTAAAACTTTCCTAATTAGATTGATTCTGGCAGCATTTCGATCCAAAATGGCATAACCTTAGCTCTTGCATCGCCCGGAATAGCTGCGACATTGCTACCAAGTGGAAGAACTGCTACTTCGGCTTTGAAATAGCCATTGAACATGCAATTCATTGAAACTCCCACGTGCAACATTTCCAAAGCATCCGGCATGGGAAAAGTATTGCAGAAATGCAAACTTATTGTTTGGGATGAATGCACAATGGCCCACAAAAAATCGCTCGAGGCTCCTGATCGATCATTGCAAGATTTGTGTGGAAACATCAGACCATTTGGGAACGCATTAATATAGCTTGCAGGAGATTTCAGGTAAACATTACCAGTAATTCCTCGATCGACACCAACAGACGAAATAAATGCTGGGCTGAAATACTCTACTTTGTGGCGCCACATTAAGACACTTAAATTAACTACAAATATGCCGTCCAGCTGCAAAACGATCCATCAGCTGAGATATTCTCACATCAATTTCTGGAAATTGGGAACGGAAACGTGCCAGTGGATCTGACCTCAGGACGAATTTCATTGCCTCATAACTTCTACAATTTAGTGACGTCAAAAGAAGAATTGGTTGAAAAAGTATTTCCCAATATTCAAACCAATTATATGAATCATGATTGGCTGAGTGAACGAGCTATTCTTACGGTCAAGAACAAAGACGTCTACGAACTTAACAATATTATTCAGTCTAACATCCAAAGCAGGGCAGTCACATACAAGTCCGTCGACACTGTTGTGGAACCAGATGAAGCGGTCAAATATCCAACAGAATTTTTTAAACCACTCGATCTGCCAGGGACACCACCACACGTACTGCAAGTGAAAATCGGCTTGCCAATTATCACGTTGCGAAATATCAACCAGCCAAAACTTTGCAACGCCACGCCCCTTGCAGTAAAAAAAAATTAATCAGCGACGTCGTAGAAGCAACAATCTTGACAGGACCTTTCAAAGGGGAAGATGTCCTCATTCCTCACATTCCTAACATTCCAACAGATATGCCATTTCAATTTAAGAGACTGTAATTTCCGATTCAATTGGCGTTTGCAATCACCTTCATCTCAAGATAATCATCTCAAGATAACCATCAACAAAGCTCAGGGCCAATCTTTAGAATTGTGTGGTTTAGATCTAGACACGGATTGCTTCTCACATAAACGATTATATGTTGTGTGTTCTAGAGTCGGCCAACCTGACGATCTCTATATCTCCACTGAACAACAACAAATATTGTATACCCACAAGTATTGTGAAATTAAACATATCAGAAACGTGTGCTTTTTTTATATTTAACCAGACTGAGCCACTTCAACACGTGGCGGGTACAGCTAGTACCCGCTAGTACCCGCCATATAGTACCTATATATAAGAGTACATAACTGAGCTCGGACTTAAATGTGTGACTTCTGGGGTGCTAGGTCAGTACGATATGTACCGTCAGCAATACGTTAAATAGGTGTGAGGACGGGAAGTGAGTGCAGGACCAGCTGGTACAAGGTACCGGGAACTGCCTGTTTGCTTGAGGGAAGAATGTGTACAGTGTGGCTGGTGTATATACCAGAGAGACTAACACCCTCGCTCACACTAAGAGGTGATAACACCCTCACTCACACTAAGAGGTGATAACACCCTCACTCACACTGAGGGGGGATAACACCCTCGCTCACACTAAGAGGTGATAACACCCTCGCTCACACTGAAGGGTGATAACACCCTCGCTCACACTGAAGGGTGATAACACCCTCGCTCACACTAAGAGGTGATAACACCCTCGCTCACACTAAGAGGTGATAACACCCTCGCTCACACTAAGAGGTGATAACACCCTCGCTCACACTAAGAGGTGATAACACCCTCGCTCACACTGAGGGATGATAACACCCTCGCTCACACTAAGGGGTGATAACACCCTTGCTCACTCTGAGGGGTGATAACACCCTCGCTCACACTAAGGGGTGATAACACCCTCGCTCACTCTGAGGGGTGATAACACCCTCGCTCACACTAAGAGGTGATAACACCCTCGCTCACACTAAGAGGTGATAACACCCTCGCTCACACTGAGGGGTGATAACACCTTCGCTCACACTAAGGGGTGATAACACCCTCGCTCACTCTGAGGGGTGATAACACCCTCGCTCACACTAAGAGGTGATAACACCCTCGCTCACACTGAGGGGTGATAACACCCTCGCTCACACTAAGGGGTGATAACACCCACGCTCACTCTGAGGGGTGATAACACCCTCGCTCACACTAAGAGGTGATAACACCCTCACTCACACTGAGGGGTGATAACACCCTCGCTCACACTAAGAGGTGATAACACCCTCGCTCACTCTGAGGGGTGATAACACCCTCGCTCACACTAAGAGGTGATAACACCCTCGCTCACTCTGAGGGGTGATAACACCCTCGCTCACACTAAGAGGTGATAACACCCTCACTCACACTGAGGGGTGATAACACCCTCGCTCACACTAAGAGGTGATAACACCCTCGCTCACTCTGAGGGGTGATAACACCCTCGCTCACACTAAGAGTTGATAACACCCTCGCTCACTCTGAGGGGTGATAACACCCTCGCTCACACTAAGGGGTGATAACACCCTCGCTCACTCTGAGGGGTGATAACACCCTCGCTCACACTAAGAGGTGATAACACCCTCACTCACACTGAGGGGTGATAACACCCTCGCTCACACTAAGAGGTGATAACACCCTCGCTCACACTAAGAGGTGATAACACCCTCGCTCACACTGAGGGGTGATAACACCCTCGCTCACACTAAGAGGTGATAACACCTTCGCTCACACTGAGAGGTGATAACACCCTCACTCACACTATAGGTGATAACAAGGGGTGATAACTGAGGGGTGATAACACCCTCGCTCACTCTGAGGGGTGATAACACCCTCGCTCACACTAAGAGGTGATAACACCCTCGCTCACACTGAGGGGTGATAACACCCTCGCTCACACTGAGAGGTGATAACACCCTCGCTCACACTGAGGGGTGATAACACCCTCGCTCACACTGAGAGGTGATAACACCCTCGCTCACACTGAGGGGTGATAACACCCTCGCTCACACTGAGAGGTGATAACACCCTCGCTCACACTGAGGGGTGATAACACCCTCGCTCACACTGAGGGGTGATAACACCCTCGCTCACACTGAGGGGTGATAACACCCTCGCTCACACTGAGGGGTGATAACACCCTCGCTCACACTGAGGGGTGATAACACCCTCGCTCACACTGAGGGGTGATAACACCCTCGCTCACACTGAGGGGTGATAACACCCTCGCTCACACTGAGGGGTGATAACACCCTCGCTCACACTGAGGGGTGATAACACCCTCGCTCACACTGAGGGGTGATAACACCCTCGCTCACACTGACCATAACCAGTTACAGTAGTGACCACTGACCATAACCAGTTACAGTAGTGACCACTGACCATAACCAGTTACAGTAGTGACCACTGACCATTACCAGTTACAGTAGTGACCACTGACCATTACCAGTTACAGTAGTGACCACTGACCATTACCAGTTACAGTAGTGACCACTGTCATTCACTAGTGAATGAAGACATTGACAATACAGTGACTTTCCACATTGTAATAATTATTTCACTGTCGCTGTCATGGAGTAAGCTAGCAATAACTGAATTGAAACAGCCTGGGGGTAATTAGCATACAAGACTTTACCAAAGTAACCTTCCAAGGGCACATTTATCATATAAATCGTTATCCATACTTCCGTGGAAGTAAACATTTCACTCACCTTGGCTCTGGGAGGCTCGAACCGTCGACCCCACGCATGTGAGGCCGAAGCTCTATTGACCGAGCTATTGAGTTGTCTTAATAAGGAAATGTTTATTTCTACGCAAGTGCTGTTAACAATTTATATGATGCGGGCGTGGATCACTAATCCGTCTGAGCCTCAGTAGTAGTAGTGAGGAGGAAGTCGAACATTCCAGCCTGGCAGCAGGATGTTGCTTCTGGGAACTCTCCTTATTAAGACTCCTCCATAGCTCGGGTGGTACAGCTTACAGTTGATACAAGGCAGGTGGCGTGTCAGTAGTGGGATTTAGGACTATGCCCGGCAATTTTGCTTTTTTCCCCTGCCGGGCATAGTCTTAGGTAATTTTCGTTACCCTGATGACGTTTGGTCCCCTGCTGGGTATAGTCCTAGGCAATTTTCGTTGCCCCAGCGATTGCTCGTCTCCAGGTCTTAGCATTTCGCTCAAGAGGATTAAAAAGTCGGTCTAAGAGTCGTGTGTTTTGCGTTATCCCAGTGACCCTGAAACCGACTGTATAATAACGTCATCCCTAGTCTATTTTAATTACTTATTGCACATGAAGATCTATTTTTGTCAGATTTCATATACAGAACTTACATAAATGCGCAATTCGGATTCAAAAAATACAGTTGCACCAGTTCCACTTCAGCAAATTAAAAACACAACTTACATAAATGCACTATTCGCACAAAACGAGTATAAAACAAGTACAATTATTACACAAATTGTGTAATTATTACACATCTTTGTACAATTATTACAAGCAAACTTGCTGTATAATTACATAACTTGTGCAATGACAATCAATACACAACAGGTGTAAATACACAATTCATCCATATACAATTACACAACATGCGCAATTAATACACAACTTGCGCAATTGTTATACATTTTTTCATAATTATTATTTCACAACTTGCATAAATACAATCAAATACATATCTAGCACAAATATGTGCAATACATAACCAACCCTAATATGTAAATACACAACTAGCACAAATACACATTTCACACAAAAATACAATCACAACATATAGACAATTTACACACAACTTAGACCAAAATATAATCAATACACAACAGGCCCATATATAAAAATACATAACTAGCATATAAACATTAAATACGCAAGTACACAAATTCCACAAATACTCACTGTGACGGAGTTCCCCCCCTTATAATTCTCCCACGCCTGCAGTAAGAGTCATGTCTGCTTTTCCCAAGCGTTCTCTACGTTGCAGGCTACAATTCGATATATGGGAGAGAGTGAAGTGTTCTCGGAGAGCCGAGAAATTTGTGAAATAGTAATGTTTTGGCCTGTGGTTTAGGCCCTTTAGGGAGCCAAGATGGCGCTTGCCTCTCTGATCTCCCGCCAAAACCGTGTGACGTCAGTGGCACCGGATTGGTCACCGACAGCAATGTGGCACCGGGAGCCAATGAAAACTTCCCGTAGCGAAAGTGACGTCACGAAGGAAGGGGGTCCGGCCAGCGCGCCGGGCTGGCGCCAGCAGTCGGACACGACACGTCATAGAGGTCGGACGTGTGACGGATGGTCCTGTCAGTTGGACAGTTATTCCCGCTCCCGTGGATTTACGCGTCACCGGAAGTCCGCCAGTACTCTGAGAAGTCTTCCCTAGTTCATGTGTTGAACCAGAAGAGGGAATTGACGGTTATTTGAGCAACAAGTGCTCCAGTCAGGTACTGTGCCAGTAGCAGTGAAGCCGTGCAGTGACGTATGTGGCGTCTGTGGCAATTCACCAGTTCGTGACAGCGTAGTGGCTGACAGAGCCACTGGGTAGCTGAGGAAGAGAGGACTATTTGGGGAAACCGGACGACTGTAGCTGAGACGTAGGCGACAGCCATTGCTGGGAGAAGACGACGGCCAGGAGACCGACTCCAACCTTCAAGAAGTCAAGAAGGAGGACGGACCTGCAGTGAGGAGGCACGGAGACGACGCGCTAAACGGTGGGACGACGAGAGGCTCTGGTAGGACACGACGACGTGTAGTGTGGGGGCGTTCCCGACACGAGGACCAGGAGCTACATCTCGACTCTCATCGGAGGATAGGGTGAAGTAGGTGGTTCTAGTTCCCTCCCCATTCCCCTTTAGTTAGCTATGTTATTCGGCTATATTATCTAGCCTGAGGATTTTATATGTCGTGAGCAAGTCTCACCCATGTCACGGTAAAGCACCAGTGTGCTAGACAGTACTATCAAGAGTACTTGTAATATTCATGTTGATTATTGGTGTGTACAGGCACCAGGAACCAGTGATAAATTTACTGTGTGGTGTATATCTTTCTATAGATTTTGATATGAACATATAGTGGTAAATTATATATAATATTATGCCAGTATTTGGAGGTTAGGCTATGTGCCCAGAAACTATTTATTTTCCATGTATTGATGATTGATTTATATACCATATATATGTCTATGTTCATTCAGTGAATAATCATTTGTGAGTACAGTGAATTATTGCGTTATCGCCCACGAGAGAAAGTACTGAAAACTCCAGTGTTAATATTTCATAATATATTGTTGGATGAATAACAGTGTAAGACCATTACAGCGAGTCATTGTAGAATTGATTGTAGAAAAGACTGTTTGAGCCTGAGTACAGTGTAACTAAGTAATTCGGTTTATTTGTGCCAATATCGAGTGTGCGAGTTTCTAGTAATATTGGAGAATTTAAAGAAACCGCGCGCGTGAATCTAGAAAACAAGCAAATTTCGCGCGGAGAGACCATTGCGATCAGCTGTTCTTGACACTTGATGAGGAGGGGAGAATGTTGCCCTCTAGTGATCGCATACTAACCGTGGGAATTACCGGCCGCGTCAGGATCAGTTGATTAATTGATTATTGTTTGGCTTTGTGACATCTCTCATACATTTTAAGTAAAATACAAAACTATCTTTGTGTTTATATCATCCCCTCCATTGATCTTGTGGCTATATTATACTGGTAAATATAGAGTGATAACAATAAGTACCTGCCTGATTCCTGATCTTTGAGTGTGACCTTGCCAAGGCTACCACTGAATACACCAGTCCACTGATGGTGTTACTGTCCACCTAAAAACACCAGTTGGCGACCTTGTGATTAACCGTAGAGCCCTATTGTTGGGGAGGGCACACGACAGTCGATGTGATCGAGTCGTGTTCTCACTCTTTCTTAATAAGAGGCCGTTAAGATTGACTGGGAGACTCTCCTGGCGTGCAGTGGCGCCGTAAGGATCGAGGGAAGACCCGCAGGGCTACGGTGAGTTACCTTGAGCATAGCATTTGCTCACCCCAGACTAGAGAGAAGAGAGGTGAAACCCCCAACATTGGCGACCTCGCCAGGATATAGATCGAAGTAAAGGTTGCAGTGGTGGTACTTGGCAGTGGTGTTAGAGATCAGGTGCAGGTTAACACTCGTAGCACAAGATGGAGGATGATAAAGTAACCAGGTTTATTGACTCTAGAGACGAACAGGTGCTGGAAGAGTGCACCAAGGCACAGTTACAGGCAATAGCGAATCATTTCGGAATAAAGCTGAAATCTGCCAGAGTTGGTGAAAGAAGACTAGAGATAATGGCTCAGCTCAAGGCTCGAGACGAAGCTTTGGGGGAGGAACGGCCCCAAACACCTGCCAGTGAGGGTGAACACCTGAGTATTGGTGGAAGCAGCAGGGGATCCAGCGGCAGCAGGCACAGCATAAAGCTGGAAATAATGAAGCTGCAGCTAGAAGCGCAGCTGAGGAGAGAAGAGGCACAGCAGCGCAAAGAAGAGCGAGAGGCACAGCAGCGCAAAGAAGAGCGAGAAGCACAACAGCGCAAAGAAGAGCAAGAGCGAGAAGCACAGATGAAGCTTGAGGAGCGAGAAGCACAGATGAAGCGTGAGGAGCGAGAAGCACAGATGCAGCGTGAGGAACGAGAAGCACAGCTGCGCCGGGAAGAACGAGAGCGAGAAGCAGAAGCACAGCTGAAGCGTGAGGAACGAGAAGCACAGCTACGCCGGGAAGAGCAAGAGCGAGAAGCACAGCTACGCAGGGAAGAACGAGAGCAAGAAGTTAGGCTGAGACAAATGGAAATAGAAGCCAACCAGGAGGTGGAGCTGAAGCGAGCTGAACTGGGACTAGGTGCCTCTGCCCCGCCACAGGAAGACCGACGAGTGAGGGAACGAGACCTGCCGGTCTTTGTGCCTAGTGAAGCCGAAAGTTTCTTCGATCACTTTGAGAGAGTTGCGGCTATGAAGAGGTGGCCGAGGGCGGAGTGGGCGGAGTTGGTCCAAGGGAGGCTCACAGGTGAAGCTCGTGAAGCCTTCACTATGCTCGACTTCCAGGAATGCACAAACTACGATGCGGTAAAACGAGCTGTGCTCCGTTCCTTTAAGCTCACGCCAGAGTGTTACAGAAAGAGGTTTAGAGAATGTACCCGGTTGCCAGGAAAATCGTATGCGGAGACGGCGAGGGACATAGAAAGAAAGCTCCTTAAGTGGCTGGACTCTGAAGAAGCAAGGTCGGTCGAAGAGGTCAAGGAACTAATGGCCATGGAAAAGTTTATGTCCGTGCTCTCTCCTGAGATCAGGATGAGGGTAAAGGAGGCGGACATAAAGGACCTGAGGGCCGCAGCCGACCGAGCCGACATGTTAGAAGAAGCCCTACGCCCACGCCGAGAGGGACAGCACCGACCACCCGCATACGTCGGAAACGATAGGAATTATAGGAGGACGGATGGATAGAGGACAGGAACGAGTTCTCCCAAATCCCACCTCTCAAGTTGGAACACCCGAGGATCAAAAGGTGCTGTAGAACCGATCAAGAAGAGCCATGCGGAGAGCTCGGGAGCTGTTGCTGCGACCAAGGAGTCAACAAGCGGTGCGGGAAAGACGTAGGGTGCAACGGCCTCTGGAGGCAGTGCTAAGGCGAGCGGTGGCGGATGGTCTCCGCCGAAAGGCCGCTGCTACAACTGCGGAATACCCGGACACGTCGCGCGGGAATGCAGACGCCCTAAGCAGCGGGGACACATTGCTTAAGTGATGTTCGAGGACCAGAGGGCCGAGAGAGTGCGGGATGATCCCGTGCTGAGTGGGGAGAAGAAAGTTCACCCATTCGTGTGTCAAGGAACCGTAAGGATGGGGGACGCAGACCCCATCCCCGTGAAGATCTTAAGAGACACCGGGGCCGATTTTACCCTGGTAAGTGAGACCCTGTTCCCCGAGGGTTACGAAAGTACCAGTGTGGGGGTGGCAAGTGTGACCACTGTGGGAGGCCCGGTGAGTGTGCCCCTACACCAGGTAACTTTAAATTCCGACTATGGCTGCCAGACCCTAGTGGTGGGAGTCTGTACATCAATGCCCAAGATGGAGGCGCAGGTCATCTTGGGGAATGTCGCATGTGGAGGATACGTCCTCCCACATCTCGTGAAAGGCGAAGAGTACATAGAACAATACAGGAAGACAGGCGGAGAGTTGAACGTCTGTGGGGACGAGAAGGGAATCGCACCGGTGGCGTTCCCAGTTTGTGCTGTGATGCCAAGACGACGCGAAGAACAAGGAGGTTGTGGATCTGATGGGGCTGAGGAGACAACTGACAGCCTGAGAATAGATCGCCTCTTCGTGGAACCCGGAGAACGAGCGGAGGGCGAAGATAGCCCGAATGGTGAGTTGCAGGTGACCCTTACCAGTTCTCTAGGGGTAGACCGCACTCGTCTTGGACAGTTGCAGCAGGAGGAGTTCCCCGATTTGATTAGTGAGGCCCAAGGAGGACGTGTTGACCCTGAGAAGGCTACTCAGTTTTACCTTCAGGACGGCATGCTGATGAGGCAGTGGAGACCTGTAAGGGTGGAGGCCCGGGAAGAGTCCCTAAGCACGAGGCACCAGGTAGTGTTGCCGGCCCAGTGCAGAGCGGCCGTGTTGGACCTAGCGCACTCCGTGGACTCTGCAGGCCACCTGGGAGTGACTAAGACGCTGCGAAGGATCAGGGATTACTTTTACTGGCCAGGTATGGACGCCGAGGTGAGGCGCTATTGTAAGACGTGCTTACCATGCCAGAGGGCAGGGAAGAGCCAGTCCGCGATACCGAAGGCCCCATTGATCCCTGTTCCAGCATTTGGGCCTGCTTTCGAGCGTCTGCTAGTTGATGGAGTGGGTCCTTTGCCAAGGACGAAGAAAGGGAACACCTACCTGATGACAATAATGTGCACATCCACCAGGTTTCCGGAAGCCGTCCCGATGCGACGTTTAACGTCGCAAGGAGTAGCCAGCCAACTGCAGCGATTCTTCTCGTGGGTGGGGATGCCCAAAGAGATCCAGACAGACTGCGCAAGCATATTTCAGTCGAAATGGTTCCGACAGACGGTGGCAGGATGGGGAGTGACTCAGATTCGATCGTCGCCCTACCGACCGCAGTCGCAGGGGGCGATCGAAAGATTCCACTCCACATTGAAGACTGTGCTGAGAGTGTTCTGCGCAGAACAGGGGGCTGAGTGGGATGAGGCCATATACCCCGCGTTATTTGCCATACGCAACGCGGTGGTAGAGTCACTAGGATTCTCACCATTCCAGCTAGTGTATGGACACGAGGTGAGAAGTCCCCTGTCCATGCTGAGGGAACAATGGACACCGGCAGCAACCGTGGGAACGGTGAACGAATATGTCCAGAAGTTTAAAGAACGTCTCACTCTGGCTAAGGAACTGGCTGGGAAGCACCTGAAGGAGGCGCAGCATAAGATGTCGGAATGGTACGACAAGAGAGCTACACAGAGGGATTTCCAGGTCGGGTCCCAAGTAATGGTCTTGTGTCCAGGTAAAGGTAGGGTGACCGAGTCACGGTTCGAGGGACCATACCAAGTGCTGCGACGGTTGGGTCCGGTGTCGTACGAAATTGGGAAGTCGGACAGATCCCGAAAGAAACAGGTGTGTCACGTGGACCGCCTCAAGCCCTTCTTCACTGTGGAAGGAGGAACCGCCAGGCAGGAAGGAACGATGACCCGGGAACCCCAGCAGAAGACAGTTCTGTGCGTACAGGTGGACCAAGAACTCCCGGAGGAGGAAGGAAAGTGGTCCAGGGCGGATGGCACCCGTCTCACCAACACTGAGAGTCTGGCAAACATCAAGGACAAGCTGTCACATCTGGAAGGGCAACAGAGGGCGGACCTGACGGACCTACTGAGAAAGAATGCCTCCCTCTTCACCGACGTGCCCCGACGACACAGGAGTGTGACGCACGAGGTGGAGGTGAGGGACGCCAGGCCCGTCAAACAGAGCGCGTACAGGGTGAGCCCAGAGAAGCGAGAGCTGATGAGAAAGGAGGTGGAGTACCTCCTTGAGAACGACCTTGCGGAGCCCAGTAAAAGTGAGTGGAGTTCCCCGTGCCTGTTGGTGAGGAAAAGCGACGGAACATACTGCTTTTGTACCGATTACAGGAGGGTGAACTCCATCACAGTGGCAGATTCTCACCCCATGCCGAGAGTGAGTGACTGCATTGACCAGGTGGGCAGTGCACGGTATGTATCCAAGGTCGATCTTCTCAAGGGGTACTACCAGATCTCCCTGACTCCTGAGGCCAGGAAGATATCAGCTTTCGCGACTCCTGATGGGCTGTACCAGTACAAGGTGTTGCCCTTCGGCATGAAAAATAGCGGCAGCTGCTTCCAGCGAATGATGAACGAGCTGTTAAGGGGTGCGGCAGGATGCACGGTTTACATCGATGACATCGTCGTGTACGCCGACGATTGGGAGACGCATCAGGAGAGACTTGGGGAATTATTCAGAAGGTTAGAGGGGGCTAACCTGACTATAAATTTGGCCAAGAGTGAGTTCGGGAAAGCTCACTTAGAGTACCTCGGTTTCGTCATCGGCCAAGGTGAAGTCACTCCTGTGGATAGCAAAGTAGCAGCCACAAAGGAATACCCCGTGCCCAAGACGCGCAAGGAGTTGCTCAGGTACCTCGGAATGATAGGGTACTATCGTGGGTTCTGCCGGAATTTCTCCACGGTAGCGCATCCCCTAACCGAGCTACTCTCCAAGAATGTAAGATGGAGATGGGGAGAGGCCTGTCAAGAGTCATTTGAAAAGACCAAGAAATTGTTGACGGAGGCCCCAGTATTGATATCTCCAGATTTTTCAGCCGGTTTTATCCTGTACGTGGACGCCAGCGACGTTGGAATAGGGGCCATGTTGGCTCAAAAACGGAGTGAAGTACATAGGCCAGTAGCCTTCTACTCGAAGAAGTTCGTAAAATACCAGCGGGCCTACAGCACCGTTGAGAAGGAGGCATTGGCGCTAGTTATGGCCCTGAAGCACTTTGATGTGTACGTGGGAGGAGGGGCGAGACCTGTCCTAGTATTCACCGATCACAACCCTCTCACATTTTTATACAAGATGAAGAATTCCAACCAACGTCTAACGAGGTGGGCGTTGTTACTGCAAGAATACCGGCTGGAAATCAAACACATCAAGGGGAAGGACAACGTAGTAGCGGATGCCCTATCCCGCATCCACTAACCAGACATGACTCTTATTTTAAGGGGAGGGGTATGTGACGGAGTTCCCCCCCTTATAATTCTCCCACGCCTGCAGTAAGAGTCATGTCTGCTTTTCCCAAGCGTTCTCTACGTTGCAGGCTACAATTCGATATATGGGAGAGAGTGAAGTGTTCTCGGAGAGCCGAGAAATTTGTGAAATAGTAATGTTTTGGCCTGTGGTTTAGGCCCTTTAGGGAGCCAAGATGGCGCTTGCCTCTCTGATCTCCCGCCAAAACCGTGTGACGTCAGTGGCACCGGATTGGTCACCGACAGCAATGTGGCACCGGGAGCCAATGAAAACTTCCCGTAGCGAAAGTGACGTCACGAAGGAACGGGGTCCGGCCAGCGCGCCGGGCTGGCGCCAGCAGTCTGACACGACACGTCATAGAGGTCGGACGTGCGACGGATGGTCCTGTCAGTTGGACAGTTATTCCCGCTCCCGTGGATTTACGTGTCACCGGAAGTCCGCCAGTACTCTGAGAAGTCTTCCCTAGTTCATGTGTTGAACCAGAAGAGGGAATTGACGGTTATTTGAGCAACAAGTGCTCCAGTCAGGTACTGTGCCAGTAGCAGTGAAGCCGTGCAGTGACGTATGTGGCGTCTGTGGCAATTCACCAGTTCGTGACAGCGTAGTGGCTGACAGAGCCACTGGGTAGCTGAGGAAGAGAGGACTATTTGGGGAAACCGGACGACTGTAGCTGAGACGTAGGCGACAGCCGTTGCTGGGAGAAGACGACGGCCTGGAGACCGACTCCAACCTTCAAGAAGTCAAGAAGGAGGACGGACCTGCAGTGAGGAGGCACGGAGACGACGCGCTAAACGGTGGGACGACGAGAGGCTCTGGTAGGACACGACGACGTGTAGTGTGGGGGCGTTCCCGACACGAGGACCAGGAGCTACATCTCGACTCTCATCGGAGGATAGGGTGAAGTAGGTGGTTCTAGTTCCCTCCCCATTCCCCTTTAGTTAGCTATGTTATTCGGCTATATTATCTAGCCTGAGGATTTTATATGTCGTGAGCAAGTCTCACCCATGTCACGGTAAAGCACCAGCGTGCTAGACAGTACTATCAAGAGTACTTGTAATATTCATGTTGATTATTGGTGTGTACAGGCACCAGGAACCAGTGATAAATTTACTGTGTTGTGTATATCTTTCTATAGATTTTTTATATGAACATATAGTGGTAAATTATATATAATATTATGCCAGTATTTGGAGGTTAGGCTATGTGCCCAGAAACTATTTATTTTCCATGTATTGATGATTGATTTATATACCATATATATGTCTATGTTCATTCAGTGAATAATCATTTGTGAGTACAGTGAATTATTGCGTTATCGCCCACGAGAGAAAGTACTGAAAACTCCAGTGTTAATATTTCATAATATATTGTTGGATGAATAACAGTGTAAGACCATTACAGCGAGTCATTGTAGAATTGATTGTAGAAAAGACTGTTTGAGCCTGAGTACAGTGTAACTAAGTAATTCGGTTTATTTGTGCCAATATCGAGTGTGCGAGTTTCTAGTAATATTGGAGAATTTAAAGAAATCGCGCGCGTGAATCTAGAAAACAAGCAAATTTCGCGCGGAGAGACCATTGCGATCAGCTGTTCTTGACACTTGATGAGGAGGGGAGAATGTTGCCCTCTAGTGATCGCATACTAACCGTGGGAATTACCGGCCGCGTCAGGATCAGTTGATTAATTGATTATTGTTTGGCTTTGTGACATCTCTCATACATTTTAAGTAAAATACAAAACTATCTTTGTGTTTATATCATCCCCTCCATTGATCTTGTGGCTATATTATACTGGTAAATATAGAGTGATAACAATAAGTACCTGCCTGATTCCTGATCTTTGAGTGTGACCTTGCCAAGGCTACCACTGAATACACCAGTCCACTGATGGTGTTACTGACCACCTAAAAACACCAGTTGGCGACCTTGTGATTAACCGTAGAGCCCTATTGTTGGGGAGGGCACACGACAGTCGATGTGATCGAGTCGTGTTCTCACTCTTTCTTAATAAGAGGCCGTTAAGATTGACTGGGAGACTCTCCTGGCGTGCAGTGGCGCCGTGAGGATCGAGGGAAGACCCGCAGGGCTACGGTGAGTTACCTTGAGCATAGCATTTGCTCACCCCAGACTAGAGAGAAGAGAGGTGAAACCCCCAACATCACACACACACATGCACACACACACACACACACACACACACACACACACACACACACACACACACACACACACACACACACACACACACACACACACACACACAATAGAGGAGGGGAGGGGAGGAGTAGCCGGGCAGGAATGGGGTGTGGGGGGGAGGGTGATTTGGCTTAGCATTTGAGTGGGGGGAGGGAGATTTGGCTTAGCATTTGAGTGGGGGTAGGGAGGGTTTGGAGTAGGGGGGTTTTCTAACCACCCTCCTCTGCATAGAAAACCCCCCTACCCCAAACCCTCCCTGCCCCCACTCAAATGCTAAACCAAATCCTCCTCCCCCCACACCCCATTCCCACCCTGCTACCCTTCCCCCTCCTCCTGCCATGTCCCCCCTCCCCTCTTTTCCTTTCAGTCCTCCCTCCCCCTTCATCCCATACCCTCCCTGTCCCCTCCCTGTCCCCTCCCTTCACTTAACCCCCAGCCCCTCACCCCAGTATCCTCTGAGACCCTGTTATCCACCTCACAAATCCTCACACCCATGGAACAGCTTCCCCCACCAGCAGAACACTCACCAAGGAGGCGATTTGAGAAGGGACAGAAGAAAGTGAGCCTCAGGGTAATGTACACTAACATAGACGGAATTACAAATAAAACAAATGAGCTTGGAGAATGGGTACTAGAGGAAAACCCAGACATAATAGCACTCACAGAAACAAAGCTAACGAAAACCATAACAAATGCAGTGTTCCCACAGGAATATTATGTTATGAGGAAAGAGAGAGAAGGAAGAGGCGGAGGTGGTGTAGCTCTGCTGGTAAGAAAGGGCTGGGACTTTGAGGAGATGGTCATTCAGGGCTGTGAGGGTTTCAGTGACTACATAGCAGGTACCATAACAACTGGTGGATAACAAATAATAGTCGTAGTCATATATAATCCACCACCAAATGGCAGAAGACCCAAACAGGAATATGATAGAAACAACATGGCCACCATTTACATAATAGAGAGAGCAGCTTCTGTTGCTAGCAGGAATGGATCTGGACAACTAATGCTGAGAGACTTCAACCACGGGAAAATAGACTGGGAGAACAGAGATCTGCATGTAGGACCAGAAACATGGAGAGCTAAGCTGCTGGACGTGGCAACAAGACACTTTCTAAGCCAGCACATCAAGGAACCAACAAGAATGAGAGAAGATGAACCAGCCATGCTCGATCTGATATTTACCCTAAATGAGTGGGATATAAGGGAAGTTAAGATGGAAGCACCCTTGGGAATAAGTGACATCAGTATATTAAACTTTGAGTACCTGGTAGAGCTAGGAATTATCTCCCCCCCCCAAAAAAGAACTAGGAAACAAAAGGCTGGCATACCGAAAGGGGACCTATGAGGAGATGAGACGTTTCCCAAGGGAAATACCTTGGGACACAGATCTCAGAGATAAGTCTGTACAAGATATGATGGACTATGTCTCCCAAAAGTGTCAGGAGGCAGTAAACAGGTTCATCCCGGCCCAAAGGGAAAAATCTGAGAAGCAAAAGAAGAATCCATGGTATAATAGGGCATGTATGGAAGCAAAGGGACTGAACAAAAGGGCGTGGAGGACCTTCCGGAATAACAGAACACCAGAAAGCAGAGTGAGATAACAGAGAACCAGGAATGAGTATGTTAGGGTGAGAAGAGAAGCAGAGAAAAATTATGAAAATGATATAGCAAACAAAGCCAAGACCGAACCAAAGCTACTCCATTGTCACATTAGGCGGAAAACAACAGTGAAAGAACAGGTAATAAAACTTAGAACAGGCGAGGACAGGTATACAGAGAATGACAAAGAGGTGTATGAAGAACTCAACAAGAGGTTCCAGGAGGTCTTCCCAATAGAACAAGGTAAGGTCACTGTGCTAGGAGAAAGGGAAGTAAACCAAGCGGCCTTGGAAGGGTTCGAAATTACGAGTGAGGAGGTCAAGAGACACCTGCTGGATCTGGATGTTAGAAAGGCTGTTGGTCCAGACGGGATCTCATCATGGGTACTGAAAGAGTGTGCAGAGGCACATTGCTTGCCACTCTCCATAGTGTATAGTAGGGGTCACTGGAGACGGGAGACCTACCAGAAATATGGAAGACGGTGAATGTGGTCCCAATATACAAAAAGGACGACTTTGTTAACAGCTCTGACAGTTAACTCGTGCTCTGGATGTGATACATATAGGTACATTTAGTAGAATTTAGAGTTTTTGTTTTGGTATAATTAGAATACATTTACTGGAATTGTTACAAATTGGGATAATTTGGATGAATTTAGCTAATGTTGTGTTAGGATAGGTTAGGTTAGGTCTGGTTTGGTAGAATTGATAATAGAAAACACATCTGGATATTGGAAATAGCTAGACGGACACAGCACTAGCTCTATGAAATGGTCTTGGGAATGGGGGATTTTGTGCCACGACTAGATGTTGTATATTAAAAGTTTAGATGGAATAGGTGAAACTTGGATAAAATGGGCTTTGACTGTGCTATGGTACAAAACATTTTGGGTATATTTGGTGGAAATTGACTGAAATTAGGTAAAATTTAGGTGGAACAACATAAATTAAACCAACTTTCATTCAAATCTAGCTTGGGATATGCTAGGTCAGGTTAGGTAAGGTTGTGTAGGGTAAATTGGAATAGGTGAAAATGTGGGTAAAAATGTGCTTTGGGTGTGCTATATTACAAAACATTTGGGTATATTTGGTTGGAATTCCCTTAAATTAGGTTTAATTTAGGTGGGACAGTATAAATTTCGCCAACCTTAATTCAAATCTAGCTTTGGATATAGTAGGTCAGGTTAGGCAAGGTTGTTTAGCGTAGATTGGAATAGGTGAAAATGCAGGGTAAAAATGGGTATTGACTGTGCTGTGTTACAAAAACATTTGGGTATATTTGGTGGAAATTGGAGTTAAATTAGGTTGAATTTAGGCAGGACAGCTTAAATTTTGCCAACTTTAATCGTATCTACCTTTGGATATGCTAAGTCCGGTTAGGTAAGGTGGTGTAGGGTAGGATGGAATAGGTGAAAATGTGGGTAAAAATGGACATTGGCTGTGCTATGATACAAAACATTTGGGTATATTTGATGGAAATTCTCTTAAATTAGGTTGAATTTAGGTGGGAATAGCTCAAATTTTGCCAACTTTAATCTAATCTAGCTTCGGATATGTTAGGTGAGGTTGTATACGGTAGGATATATAATATCTTATGGGAAATTAACTAGAATGTTCATAGAATAGTGTAAATTTACCTGTGATTAGTGTAAATTTACCATAATAGTGTAAAAATTTACCATAAAAAAAGTGCAAATTTACCATAAGTCAGCTGTAGATGACTATGTATGGTCAGAGGTGACATAGGCTTGTATGCGAGGATTTGGGTTCCTCATATTTAGTTAGTTTAGCTTTTGCTAGGTTAAATTTGTGTAGTATATGTATAATTTTCGATAGATTTAGATGTATTTAGGTTTTAATTGGTTGAAGTTTTTGATATAGTAAGTTTGCTTAAATTATCATAGAAATTACTGACTTCACCTAACCCCCACCTGCCCTAACATAACTAAGGCTAGAACCAATAAGTGTGTTGGATGGTGTGACTAAATACATATTGGTGACATGATTGAGGAGGATCTAACAAGGGGGTATTAATAAGGCATTAAAAACAACGGACATTAGATGAATAGTCTAGCACTAATAATGTTGAAACATTAATGGAAAATGTATGTGTTTTTATATTAAGCTCATAGGAAGTCAGGCGTATCATTCATTCATGTGAAAGTCTGACTTTTTTTTTTGGGGGGGGGGAGTTGGTTAAACTCAGCATATTATAATTAATGGCCAAAACATACCTAGAAAAATATTATGCAAATTGTATATTGTTTAGCCTAGTTGGCTGTGATTGTATTTATACAAATAGCATCATAATTATAATTGTGCAGGTTCTGTATTAATTATGTAGGTTATGTATTTTGCATATGTTGTATGATGATTGCAAATTATGTACTGTTTATATTTCTGCAAATTGTGTATTGTTTGTGCAAATTGTGTATTAATTGCATATGTTTTTTTTGTGTGTGTATGTATTTGTGGAATTGTGTAATTGTATATGTAATGTTCATGTGCTAGTTATGTATTGTTTATATATGGGCCTGTTGTGTATTGATTATATTTTTGTGTAAGTTGTGTATTAATTGTCTATATGTTGTAATTGTATTTGTGTGAATTGTGTATTTGTGCTAGTTGTGTATTTACATATTTGGGTTGGTTATGTATTGCACATATTTGTGCTAGATATGTATTTGATTGTATTTATGCAAGTTGTGTAATAATAATTATGAAAAAATGTGTAACAATTGCGCAAGTTGTGTATTAATTGCGCATGTTGTATAATTGTATATGGATGAATTGTGTATTTACACCTGTTGTGTATTGATTGTCATTGCACAAGTTATGTAATTATACAGCAAGTTTGCTTGTAATAATTGTACAAAGATGTGTAATAATTACACAATTTGTGTAATAATTGTCCTTGTTTTATACTCGTTTTGTGCGAATAGTGCATTTATGTAAGTTGTGTTTTTAATTTGCTGAAGTGGAACTGGTGCAACTGTATTTTTTGAGTGCGAATTGTGTATTTGTGTAAGTTCTGTATATGTAATCTGACAAAAATAGATCTTCATGTGCAAGTGTGTAAGTATAATTTAGTTTATGAGACAATGTGTGGGTATTTTGTGAAAATTATGTTTGTGAAATTGTGTAATTTTAGTGAAAGCGCATTTTTGATTGTATGGGCATGTATGCAATTTGTTATAGTTATGCAAATATCATACTTTGTGTAACTGTTATACTTTGAGTGTATATGTAATATTTGTATTAATGGTATATTTTGTGTGCAACTGATAAATTTTGTATATAAATCATATATTTTGTCTATAAATGGCATATTTTGTGTGTAAACGATATATTTTATATGTAAATTATATATTTTGTGAATAAATTGCCATATCTGGTATGCAAATGTTGTATTGAATTCATATAGCATAAATTACATCTGATTAATGTGGCAATAGTGGCAAAAACAGGCTATTGTCTATGCATGTATGAGTTGTTGTGTATGTGTAAGTATGCATGCATGTATGTGTGACTGTTGGTTCAGAAACAAGTCAGCAGATTCACGTAGCAAGATTAGGATTTTTGAGGTATAGAAATCATTAGCCTATGAATATAGTGGCAACTGAATTGCTAGATGGATGAATTGCGGCGCGCCATTTGGATAGCTATTTGACGGATGAGAGGACAGTTGACTAGCCTATGAACATAACTACTAATCCGCTAAACTGCCAGATTTACGATTCTGCTCAAATTGCGGTACGACATTTGGGTCGCTATTTTAGTTTTTGATGAAGTTAGGTTAGGTGGGGATGGATAGTCTAGCCATTTTTTTTTAATAATAGCATTAAATATATACTACATAGATATGCAGCATGCTAGGGCCGTATTGCCCATTTAGTGACGTCACTCATAGTTGTTTTTTTTTGTTTTTTTTTATTTTTACATGCAGAGCATGCAAATTAAATACAATAAAAATACAGAATACATAAAGGAAAACAATAGACCACGGCCAGAAGGGCCGACAGCATAGCACAACAAAACACATACACAAGAAAAACATGAAAAATACAGCATACATCAAAGCACAAAACAGAATACAATGGCAATCCAGCAATCACAGTAACATCACAAAACAACACCTCCAGAAAAACAAAACATACAACAAGAGGCATAGCAGGAAACAGAACAGTGCAAACACAATACTGTCCAAACAAAACATAAAGAACAAACACGTACAACAGGTAAAGCAACATAAAATCAATACATTAATAAAAAAACACACACCAAGCCATCCTCCCCGTAAACAAAAGGCGAGGCCAAAATAAACAATAACAATAAACACGCACACCTGAAAACAAAACAGGCACAAACACAACAACTAGCCTGAAGGACCAAGAATGCAACAACAAAGTACATCAAGAAACAAACAAATCAATTCACAACCATACAAAGTCACTAAACACCGGCCTGAAGGGCCGACATCAAAAACACAAGAAAACAAAAGAAAAATACAACAAAACATCACAACACCACACCAAACACACAGCAAGCACACAGACTACGAAAAGATCTCATACTTGTCCGGCCACTCTTCCGCCGGGAAGCGAATACAATACGCCTCCCAAAGTAGCATAATGTCCTCCGAAACATGGTCACTATTGAGCGTACGAGGATCGGGCATTAACTCTGGCACACCTACAATAAAACACTTAGCCCGACGAATCCAGATGGTAGAAGGGCACCACGGATCAGGACGCACACGGTCAACAATTTCAAAATTCAACGGATGGTCAGCATCAATCGCCACTCCGGAGGCCAAGATGAGAGGGAGAGGCACCTTCCCATGAGGCCGGGCAATGGGCAGCACACTGGGAGCCTCCTCAGCTGCCTCACAGAGCCCCTCGTCAACCACCGAACGTTGTACCTGCTGGGACCCCCCACGCTTGGCATCCTTTTTCAGCACCAGCTTCATGCCTCGGCTCGCACCAGGACCCACACCATCCACGTCTGTAGGAGCAACCACCTCCCACTGCGTAAAACCTTCTGCAGGAGAAAGAACAGGAGGTAAATTAGACGCACAACCATCGTCAACAGCAGACACATGGACATCAGCCACCACCAGCGTCGTAGAGCACGAAGCACCCGGAATCGCCACGCCATCTCCCGAAGCTCCACCCGCGTCGTAGTCCTCCATATCAGCCCAAGCAGTAGAAGAGCGCCTAGAACGCTTGGGCACTGGCCGCACATCTTCACAGCCGGAGGCGGACCCAGAACCACGGGCCTCACGAACCGGGCGAACCAACGCCCGTCGCAGTACTGCAGCAGCCTCAACCACATGGTGAACCGGGCCGCACACAACAGGATGCTCCGCAGCCCCCCCCAGCACCCAGCACAGCCGGAACACCTGGCGAGGGTGCAGGACCAGGCGCAGCAGCAGGAGTCGAGGAAGACGCAGATGCACTCGGCTGAGGGACAACAAGCACCGGGGGCATGTCAGGTGACGCAGGAGGGGCCGCATCAGCAGCGACTGGGACCTGCTCCACTTCATCCCCGGAATCCACGCCCTGAGGGAGCGGCGGGAAATCCTCCTCCCGGAATAAGTTAACGGGTGCAGCAGGTGTCTCAGAGCACCCGGCAGCCTGATGCCCCAACTGGCCACACCGGAAACAGGTACGGGGCTGCCGGGCATAATACACCCGAACGTAGTAGCCCAGCAGCCGGACAGAAGATGGGATATCCGACCGCAGGCGCATACCTAATGTACGGACGTTCGTCTGCTTCCCAGCATACTTCCCCGAGGACAGCTTGTTCACTCGCACACTGATAACTACACCATACCTCCCGAAGAAGCGCCTGAGAAGGTCTTCAGGGAACTCCAGGGGCGCACCGTGCACACTGACATGTCAGGCACCACTTCAGTCCGAGATCGTAACGGAGCCGGCGCCATCCGGCAACTGCAATGAACGCCCCTCGTTCCGCCGGAGGAAGTCCCGATACTCCTCCTCCCCCACGAACTTGACAATCACCCGATGGGCCGTAACAAGCTCAATGCAATACACAGCTTCCACCGGGACACGAAGCATGTCGCACATAACTAACTCAATGGCCGGATAACCAGCCTTACACGAAAATTCCAGGCCCACGGAATTTACCCGCAACACAGGAGGAATGGCCAGGCCCCCCATGTCAAAACGGCCACGTCAGCACGTAGCCAGGCAGGCAACAACACTGGACAGGGAGGGTAAGAGACCCCCACACTCCCTGCCGGCGAAAACTGCAACCTCCCCAAGCTGCCGGAGTGGTCAGACGACACGTCTTCACCCTACGGCTGCTCAGGTGGAACTCCCCACGTCACTCATAGTTGAACAGTCGCGTTGCAGTGGAGCCTTAAAATCTATTTGTAAATGGCAGACCATACTTCATCCCTATACTGGGTAGCTTTTTTTGACACCACTAAAACAACAACAAGGGTTTTCATTACTGTATAATGCATTTGTTTGTTTTATTTTAGATTAGGTTAGGTTGGTTTGATAGGGATGATGAATTGAATAACAGAAATATATGAGCAATGAACGAGAATACGAGCAAGGCATCAGAGCATTGTCTGTGATGACACTTACAGAGTACAGTTGAGGTAATGAGAGTGATTAAGAGATTGCACTAATGTGTAACCCTCCCTGGAACCGCTTGTACAACGTCAGCTAAAAGCAATGCACCCATTGGTGGATCAATCTGCACTAGGGATGAAGACCTTAGAATGAAGATAACTGCAGAAGACCTATTTTCAAAACATGTGAAGTCGCTTTTGCTCATTGTAGTTCATATTCATGTACACTGAATGAGTATTTTGATTGGCTATATGCTACAGTGGTGGGGGTGTGGTGGGGGGGGGGAGGCATGTTTTTCGAGCGAATGTGAGACCCAGGGCTAACTACGACTAACAGCAATATATATTTGGGGTGACATGATAGAGGTGAGAGAGAATGGACATGACAAAGGGGATATTAATAGCCCAATAAAAGATTCAACACGAGACAGAACACGAAACAAAGGGTATAAATTAGATAAGTTTTAAATTTAAGAAAAAGACCTGGGTAAATACTGGTTCGGTAACAGGGGTGAACGCTGAGATGCATGTTAGTTCACGCTCTGTGTTGCTCCCCTTTATTTCATATGAATAGATTTCATTCCTATGCTTAATGAACGACCCTTGGTCAGACACTATAAATACAAAGATTCTAGATAAGTAAGAAGAATAAATAGGACCTTCTGAATATTAATGGAGTTACATTATTGATGTGTGTATAAATGGAGAACAAAGGGGATATTAATAGGGAATGGGCCTACTGCAGTTCATATAATACCAACAGTTGATGTTTTGGTTAACATAGATTGGAAGTAAGGAGGAGATTTAAAATAGACTAGGGATGACGTTATTATACAGTCGGTTTCAGGGTCACTGGGGTAACGCAAAACACACGACTCATAGACCGGCTTTTTAATCCCCTTGAGCGAAATGCTAAGACCTGGAGACGAGCAATCACTGGGACAACGAAAATTACCTAGGACTATGCCCAGCCGGGGACTAAACGTCACCAGGGTAACGAAAATTACCAAGGACTATGCCCGGCCAGGAAAAGAAGCAAAATTGCTAGGCATTGTCCTAAATCTCACTACTTCCGTCATAGGACTGGTCTTGGCTGTCATAGAGGTGGACTTCCAGTGTGATGACATGGAAGGTGAGAGGAAGGGGCAGTTCCATGCTATGCAGGGGATTTACACGACAATAGCGTTGACCAGACCACACACTAGAAGGTGAAGGGACGATGACGTTTCGGTCCATCCTGGCCCATTCTGAAGTCGATTGTCTTGACAGACAATCGATTTTCTGTCAAGACAATCGACTTCAGAATGGTCCAGGATGGACCGAAACGTCGTCGTCCCTTCTCCTTCTAGTGTGTGGTCTGGTCAACATACTTGAGCCACGTTATTGTGACTCATCGCCTGCATGACAATAACATTTAACAAAGGACATTTGTTCTTCTAAGGCTTTATTGAGACAAGTCACGAGGCTTCCTCCAACAAAGATAATGCAAACACAGCAAAAAGGTGACGTCTTGAACGTTTGGAACAATCTCAGAAGCAAATCATCAGAAATCCATTATTTTAGTAAAAAAATACTTAATAAAGCAAAATACGAACAAAATAAGAAGTGTTGACTTAGTTGGAGATAAATTATATACAGTTAAGCTAGCTTTGGTAAGACATTTAACTACTTCAGTTAGTTCAAAGTATCAAATTCTTACCTACTATATCATTAATTATTATTGTTATAGTTAAATGTTCAGACGTGGTTGAGTGGCAGGTACAGCACTTGTGACATGTTCAACTACCTTTCAGCGCCTAACTCAGAAAATAACAAACTGGTCGGACACCTGCATCATCCCGGGAGCCGGTCGGCCGAGCGGACAGCACGCTGGACTTGTGATCCTGTGGTCCTGGGTTCGATCCCAGGTGCCGGCGAGAAACATTGGGCAGAGTTTCTTTCACCCTATGCCCCTGTTACCTAGCAGTAAAATAGGTACCTGGATGTTAGTCAGCTGTCACGGGCTGCTTCCTGGGGGTGGAGGCCTGGTCGAGGACCGGGCCGCGGGGACACTAAAAAGCCCCGAAATCATCTCAAGATAACCTCAAGATAACCCTATAACAGCTACGATCACACTTTTTATAACATTAAAGCTTATTAGAGACTAGTCGACATGTTCATAATCTACAACATTACCAGTAGACGTTGTTATTTACTAACTTGAATACGTAACTACTTAATAAGTAATAATTATTACTTAATTTGAACAAAGAAATGTTCTGAATTTTGTTTATTTCTTCTTATGATAATCTATATTTATGAATTCTGCAATTAATGTGAAATATGATATGCAAATTATAGTTATTGCTTATGTAGATTTATGTAGAGGTGTGAAAGAGGCTCATGAAGTGTGATATATCGCTAGTGGTTGTCATCTGCACACGAGTTCCAAGGAAATTGGAGTTATTCATTAATATGTACTTGTCATTTAGATAATTTAACAAAGAGTTAAAAGAGAATTGTAAAATAATGTAGAAGTAAGTAATTATCAAAAGAAAGCACCAAGTAGGGAAGGCTATGCAGCTCAAAATAATGTAGAAGAATGTGACTGTAGGCACTTGGATAGTTTCTTGTGTACAAAACCCATCTCTTACAAATTACGTCACTTTTTTATCGTAAGCCAAATATCTACGTAATTCAAAATGTAAATTTATTTTCCAATTAATTTTTTTATTTTGTTTTCTAAAACAGCAAGTTAAGGGTCCACTGGTAGGTTAGGAGGGCAGGAAGGTCTCCTAAGGTTTCAAAACGTCATGAAAACCGTTAATTGAAAGTTTCCTCTCCTAACCTAACAGCCTAAGCCAGAGGACCCAAAACAGAAAACGAGACAGTTCATCACTTTCGTGAGCCGATTTCATTTTGAATTTCGTCGACTTTTAGCCTGAGTGCACATAGGAGCGAAAAGCGACGTAATTTGTACAACCTGTTCTCGCACTTGCTTATAGTCAATATTGGCTTATTTAATAAGTGCATATGTGACATACTAATTGATTGTAAATATTTTAGTTTACCTTGAAAAGCTTCATAGAAAACACCGACCTCACCTGACCTTCTTAGTATGTTAAGATAAGCATCTTATTACTTCTTAATTACAGTTATTACTTAACCTATACCGTTGACAGGTTAAGTAATAATTGTAAATAAGAAGCAATAAGACGCTTATATTAACATACTAAGAAGGTTAGGTGAGGTCGGTGTTTTCTACGAAGCTTTTCAAGGTAAACTAAAATATTCACAATCAATTAGTATGTCACATATGCACTTATTAAATAAGCCAATATTGACTAAAAGCAAGTGCGAGAACAGGTTGAATTTGTAAGAGGACGGGTTGAGCGAGGGTGAGACAGTGTTACTGCAGAATTGCGATATAATGGGATCAAGAGAGGCCGAGAACCCTAATCTGATAACCGAAGGCTTAAGGGAATGTTATGTTGAAGAATTATTCTTATAAATGTATGTGATTAATTGTTACTAGCTAATGGGATTGTTAAAAAAGTTAGGTTAAAGAGACAACCTGTCTGTGCTTTTCGGTTATGGAAATTTAGAAACAAACGGAGGACAGGAGCATCTGCAGCACCCAGATGCTGGACTGCTGAATCTATGGCTGTTTTAAAACTGCTGCACCCATGGCTATTTTAAAATTGCTGTACCCATGGCTATTTTAAAAGTCAGTGGAATACTGGACTCTGAAGTGGAGAGACGTGCTGGAACATTCATCTAGTTTATACCCTATGTAGTTGTTATGTATTTAGGGAACAACTGACCGCGAGTCATAACAGGGGCTCCCAGATGGACTAAAATACTAATACTGAACCTAAGAATAGAAACCAAGCTAATGCCGATTGAAATAAAGGTAAAGTGGATTGCTGTGTGCATGCTGACCAAGATATTGACTAGACCTAGAATCAGTTCACTTAAAGATATAATCACTGGAGCACTAACTCGGGACAGAAGAGCCTCCAATAACAACAGGTGGACCCATTGTGCAATAAACACCATCAGTATATTTGATATAGCACACACACTCACTGAGAGGGATGTCGACAAAATACATGCAGACTTTGTTATGCAAGTCCCTTGGGAATCGCTTCCAGCAGACTTTAAGATTATGGCTCTTGAAGGAAAAAAAAGAACTAGACTAATCCTCATCTGCTACGTAATATTGCCCAGATGCATATGGAAACAAACATGGCATCTGACAGCTTCACATACTTCACAGATGGATCAGTAGACCAGCAGGGACAAGAAACCGGAGCTGCAGTTAAGGCAGGAAACTCTGTAAATAGTTGGAGGCTCTCAAACGGGTGTTCAACTTTACAAACAGAGATGCTAGCCATTCAAAAGGCTTTGGAACATGCTCTTGCTGAACACCGACAACATGTCATCATACAAACAGATTCGAGAACTGTCATTGAAACCTTACAACAAGAACACATACGTGATAACATCCATCAAATCACAAATGTCATATCATTAATGCAAACATCTAGGCCGACGGGGACTTATCAACTGGGTGCCAAGTCATGTGGGAATAATAGGAATTGACATTGCATCTCAATGACAAGCTGCAAAACTTGCAACTAAGATAAGAAATATAGACATTTACATACCACAGAGTCTATCACAGATTAAGAAAGTAATTAGAAACAGAGGAAGAACGAAACTTGCAATGAAAATACACCGCTGCAAAATCATAATTATAGTGTAGAAAATGTTTTATTGCGCAAAATATTTTGAAAACTTTACAAAACATTTTGAATTCCCCTTCGGAATTTCCCTATTAATTACCGTCGTTCACCACATATTCCTCACTATATTATAATTATTTCATGTTGCAATATATGGCAACCTTGCCAATCCCCATTTTTTATGATTGCAGCAACCTTACAAGCAAGGAAAGGGGAGGGGACACTCGTAGTCATCAACTATACAACTCACCCCATAGTACCACAGTGGTCACCCCACAGCACCACAGTGGTCACCAGACTGCACCACAGTGGTCACCAGACTGCACCACAGTGGTCACCACAGTGGTCACCACACTGCACCACAGTGGTCCCCACACTGCACCACAGTGGTCACCACAGTGGTCACCACACTGCACCACAGTGGTCCCCAAACTGCACCACAGTGGTCACCACAGTGGTCACCACACTGCACCACAGTGGTCACCAGACTACACCACAGTGGTCACAACACAGCACCACAG
Organism: Procambarus clarkii; assembly: GCF_020424385.1. Classification (NCBI taxonomy): domain Eukaryota; kingdom Metazoa; phylum Arthropoda; class Malacostraca; order Decapoda; family Cambaridae; genus Procambarus; species Procambarus clarkii. The sequence goes on from NC_059616.1 coordinate 21,908,851, forward strand.
TGGTCACAACACAGCACCACAGTGGTCACAACACAGCACCACAGTGGTCACCACACAGCACCACAGTGGTCACCACAGTGGTCACCACACAGCACCACAGTGGTCACCACACAGCACCACAGTGGTCACAACACAGCACCACAGTGGTCACAACACAGCACCACATTGGTCACCACACAGAACCACAGTGGTCACCACACAGCACCACAGTGGTCACCACACAGCACCACAGTGGCCACCACAGTGGTCACCATACAGCACCACAGTGGTCAGCACACAGCTCCACAGTGGTCACAACACAGCACCACAGTGGTCACCATACAGCACCACAGTGGTCAGCACACAGCACCACAGTGGTCAGCACACAGCACCACAGTGGTCACAACACAGCACCACAGTGGTCACCACACAGCACCACAGTGGTCACCACAGTGGTCACCATACAGCACCACAGTGGTCAGCACACAGCTCCACAGTGGTCACAACACAGCACCACAGTGGTCACCACACAGCACCACAGTGGTCACCACAGTGGTCACCATACAGCACCACAGTGGTCAGCACACAGCACCACAGTGGTCACCACAGTGGTCACCATACAGCACCACAGTGGTCACCACACAGCACCACAGTGGCCACCACAGTGGTCACAACACAGCACCACAGTGGTCACAACACAGCACCACAGTGGTCAGCACACAGCACCACAGTGGTCACCACACAGCACCACAGTGGTCACCACAGTGGTCACCATACAGCACCACAGTGGTCACAACACAGCACCACAGTGGTCACCACACAGCACCACAGTGGTCACCACAGTGGCCACCACAGTGGTCACCACACAGTACCACAGTGGTCAACTCACAGTACCACAGTGGCCACCACAGTGGCCACCACAGTGGTCACAACACAGCACCACAGTGGTCAGCACACAGCACCACAGTGGTCAGCACACAGCACCACAGTGGTCACAACACAGCACCACAGTGGTCACCACACAGCACCACAGTGGTCACCACAGTGGTCACCATACAGCACCACAGTGGTCAGCACACAGCACCACAGTGGTCACAACACAGCACCACAGTGGTCACCACACAGCACCACAGTGGTCACCACAGTGGTCACCATACAGCACCACAGTGGTCAGCACACAGCACCACAGTGGTCACCACACAGCACCACAGTGGTCACCACAGTGGTCACCACACAGCACCACAGTGGTCACCACACAGCACCACAGTGGTCACCACACAGCACCACAGTGGTCACCACAGTGGTCACCATACAGCACCACAGTGGTCAGCACACAGCACCACAGTGGTCACCACAGTGGTCACCATACAGCACCACAGTGGTCACCACACAGCACCACAGTGGCCACCACAGTGGTCACCATACAGCACCACAGTGGTCAGCACACAGCACCACAGTGGTCACCACAGTGGTCACCATACAGCACCACAGTGGTCACCACACAGCACCACAGTGGCCACCACAGTGGTCACAACACAGCACCACAGTGGTCAGCACACAGCACCACAGTGGTCACCACAGTGGTCACCATACAGCACCACAGTGGTCACCACACAGCACCACAGTGGCCACCACAGTGGTCACAACACAGCACCACAGTGGTCAGCACACAGTACCACAGTGGTCACCACACAGCACCACAGTGGTCACCACAGTGGTCACCATACAGCACCACAGTGGTCACCACACAGCACCACAGTGGTCACCACAGTGGTCACAACACAGCACCACAGTGGTCACCACACAGCACCACAGTGGTCACCACAGTGGCCACCACAGTGGTCACCACACAGTACCACAGTGGTCAACTCACAGTACCACAGTGGCCACCACAGTGGCCACCACAGTGGTCACAACACAGCACTACAGTGGTCAGCACACAGCACCACAGTGGTCACAACACAGCACCACAGTGGTCACCACACAGCACCACAGTGGTCACCATACAGCACCACAGTGGTCAGCACAGTGGTCACCATACAGCACCACAGTGGTCAGCACACAGCACCACAGTGGTCACAACACAGCACCACAGTGGTCACCACACAGCACCACAGTGGTCACCACAGTGGTCACCATACAGCACCACAGTGGTCAGCACACAGCTCCACAGTGGTCACAACACAGCACCACAGTGGTCACCACACAGCACCACAGTGGTCACCACAGTGGTCACCATACAGCACCACAGTGGTCAGCACACAGCACCACAGTGGTCACCACAGTGGTCACCATACAGCACCACAGTGGTCACCACACAGCACCACAGTGGCCACCACAGTGGTCACAACACAGCACCACAGTGGTCACAACACAGCACCACAGTGGTCAGCACACAGCACCACAGTGGTCACCACACAGCACCACAGTGGTCACCACAGTGGTCACCATACAGCACCACAGTGGTCACAACACAGCACCACAGTGGTCACCACACAGCACCACAGTGGTCACCACAGTGGCCACCACAGTGGTCACCACACAGTACCACAGTGGTCAACTCACAGTACCACAGTGGCCACCACAGTGGCCACCACAGTGGTCACAACACAGCACCACAGTGGTCAGCACACAGCACCACAGTGGTCAGCACACAGCACCACAGTGGTCACAACACAGCACCACAGTGGTCACCACACAGCACCACAGTGGTCACCACAGTGGTCACCATACAGCACCACAGTGGTCAGCACACAGCACCACAGTGGTCACAACACAGCACCACAGTGGTCACCACACAGCACCACAGTGGTCACCACAGTGGTCACCATACAGCACCACAGTGGTCAGCACACAGCACCACAGTGGTCACCACACAGCACCACAGTGGTCACCACAGTGGTCACCACACAGCACCACAGTGGTCACCACACAGCACCACAGTGGTCACCACACAGCACCACAGTGGTCACCACAGTGGTCACCATACAGCACCACAGTGGTCAGCACACAGCACCACAGTGGTCACCACAGTGGTCACCATACAGCACCACAGTGGTCACCACACAGCACCACAGTGGCCACCACAGTGGTCACCATACAGCACCACAGTGGTCAGCACACAGCACCACAGTGGTCACCACAGTGGTCACCATACAGCACCACAGTGGTCACCACACAGCACCACAGTGGCCACCACAGTGGTCACAACACAGCACCACAGTGGTCAGCACACAGCACCACAGTGGTCACCACAGTGGTCACCATACAGCACCACAGTGGTCACCACACAGCACCACAGTGGCCACCACAGTGGTCACAACACAGCACCACAGTGGTCAGCACACAGCACCACAGTGGTCACCACACAGCACCACAGTGGTCACCATACAGCACCACAGTGGTCACCACACAGCACCACAGTGGTCACCACAGTGGTCACAACACAGCACCACAGTGGTCACCACACAGCACCACAGTGGTCACCACAGTGGCCACCACAGTGGTCACCACACAGTACCACAGTGGTCAACTCACAGTACCACAGAGGCCACCACAGTGGCCACCACAGTGGTCACAACACAGCACTACAGTGGTCAGCACACAGCACCACAGTGGTCACAACACAGCACCACAGTGGTCACCACACAGCACCACAGTGGTCACCACAGTGGTCACCATACAGCACCACAGTGGTCAGCACACAGCACCACAGTGGTCACAACACAGCACCACAGTGGTCACCACACAGCACCACAGTGGTCACCACAGTGGTCACCATACAGCACCACAGTGGTCAGCACACAGCACCACAGTGGTCACAACACAGCACCACAGTGGTCACCACACAGCACCACAGTGGTCACCACAGTGGTCACCATACAGCACCACAGTGGTCAGCACACAGCACCACAGTGGTCACCACACAGCACCACAGTGGTCACCACAGTGGTCACCACACAGCACCACAGTGGTCACCACAGTGGTCACCATACAGCACCACAGTGGTCAGCACACAGCACCACAGTGGTCACCACAGTGGTCACCATACAGCACCACAGTGGTCACCACACAGCACCACAGTGGCCACCACAGTGGCCACCACAGTGGTCACCATACAGCACCACAGTGGTCAGCACACAGCACCACAGTGGTCACCACAGTGGTCACAACACAGCACCACAGTGGTCAGCACACAGCACCACAGTGGTCACAACACAGCACCACAGTGGTCAGCACACAGCACCACAGTGGTCACCACACAGCACCACAGTGGTCACCACAGTGGCCACCACAGTGGTCACCACAGTGGCCACCACAGTGGTCACTACACAGTATCACAGTGGTCAACTCACAGTACCACAGTGGCCACCACAGTGGTCACCACAGTGGTCACAACACAGCACCACAGTGGTCACAACACAGTACCACAGTGGTCAGCACACAGCACCACAGTGGTCAGCACACAGCACCACAGTGGTCACAACACAGCACCACAGTGGTCACCACACAGCACCACAGTGGTCACCACAGTGGTCACCATACAGCACCACAGTGGTCAGCACACAGCACCACAGTGGTCACCACACAGCACCACAGTGGTCACCACAGTGGTCACCATACAGCACCACAGTGGTCACCATACAGCACCACAGTGGTCAGCACACAGCACCACAGTGGTCACCACACAGCACCACAGTGGTCACCACAGTGGTCACCATACAGCACCACAGTGGTCACCACAGTGGTCACCATACAGCACCACAGTGGTCACCACAGTGGTCACCACACTGTACCACAGTGGTCACCACACTGTACCACAGTGGTCACTACACTGCACCACAGTGGTCACCACAGTGGTCACCACACAGCACCACAGTGGTCACCACAGTGGTCACCACACTGTACCACAGTGGTCACCACACAGCACCACAGTGGTCACCACACTGTACCACAGTGGTCACTACACTGCACCACAGTGGTCACCACACAGCACCACAGTAGTCACCACACAGCACCACAGTGGTCACTACACTGCACCACAGTGGTCACCACACAGCACCACAGTAGTCACCACACAGCACCACAGTAGTCACCACACAGCACCACAGTGGTCACTACACTGCACCACAGTGGTCACCACACAGCACCACAGTGGTCACCACACAGCACCACAGTGGTCACCACACTGTACCACAGTGGTCACTACACTGCACCACAGTGGTCACCACACAGCACCACAGTAGTCACCACACAGCACCACAGTGGTCACTACACTGCACCACAGTGGTCACCACACAGCACCACAGTAGTCACCACACAGCACCACAGTGGTCACTACACTGCACCACAGTGGTCACCACACAGCACCACAGTGGTCACCACACTGTACCACAGTGGTCACTACACTGCACCACAGTGGTCACCACACAGCACCACAGTAGTCACCACACAGCACCACAGTGGTCACTACACTGCACCACAGTGGTCACTACACTGCACCATAGTGGTCACCATTCATCAGTAGTATTGACCATGAGGGAAGTCAACAATTTATTTTTTATGGATCAGCTTCCACCATACTTTGTTTTTCCACAAATCTCGGCGAACAATGAACTTTGGAGACATACATCAGTAGTCAATAAATATATTTCGGTCCATTTTCAAAGATTGCTTATTTGAACAAAATATATTTTGGTGTCCAGCCACAAATTACTTATTTATACCAAATATGGTTTTGGTTTATATGCTCTATACAATCACGTGTCATTATCATCTTGTCATTAAGAATTTAGAAAATTGCACGAGTCGTATTACACAGCACCCCCCCCCTCTCTCTCTCTCTCTCTCTCTCTCTCTCTCTCTCTCTCTCTCTCTCTCTCTCTCTCTCTCTCTCTCTCTCTCTCTCTCTCTCTCTCTCTCTCTCTCTCTCTCTCTCTCTCTCTCTCTCTCTCTCTCTCTCTCTCTCTCTCTCTCTCTCATGAATATATATATGAGACATATATATATATATATATGTCGTACCTAGTAGCCAGATTGCACTTCTCGGCCTACTATGCAAGGCCCGATTTGCCTAATAGGCAGAGTGATTTTCTTTGTTTTCAACAACAACTGTCCAGTTGGTTTATTTGAATTATTATTATTATATTATATTAAGAACATAAATTATTAGCATAGTTATGTTATCTTGAGATGATTTCGGGGCTTTAGTGTCCCCGCGGCCCGGTCCTCGACCAGGCCTCTACCCCCAGGAAGCAGCCCGTGCCAGCTGACTATAACACCCAGGTACCTATTTTACTGCTAGGTAACAGGGGCAAAGGGTGAAAGAAACTCTGCCCATTGTTTCTCGCCGGCGCCCGGGATCGAACCCGGGACCACAGGATCACAAGTCCAGCGTGCTGTCCGCTCGGCCGACCGGCTCCCCTGTTAGTTTAGGTTAGGTTAAGACAGGATAGGTTAGGTTAGGTAGAGTTAGGTTCGGTCATATATCTACGTTTGTTTTAACTAAAATTTAAAAAAAATAACTCACACATCATAAAATGGATTGCTTTATCATTTCATAAGAAAAAAATTAGAAAAATATATTAATTCAAGAAAACTTGGCTTATTAGGCAAATCGGGTCTTGAATAGTAGGCCGTGAAGTGCTTTCTGGCTACTAGGTACAACATATATATATATATATATATATATATATATATATATATATATATATATATATATATAAGCCTATACTTGCATAAACCACAAGTGAAGATAAACAATCTTTGGACAACACCCACCAGTGGGACTCGAACCCAGAAAGCACAACTACCTTCCAGTAGCTGGCATAACTAGTATGCTTTAACCCACTACGCCATCAGACCTTACAAAAGAAGTAGATAGTTCGAGATATATATCTCAAACATCTCTACCTCCCGAAGGCACCAGATGAGTGAGGGGTCAGTCTGCATTTTTCGTCAAGCCACTGTCAATGTGAGAGAACTCGTGTCCAGCTTATAAGCCTATACTTGCATAAACCACAAGTGAAGATAAACAATCTTTGGACAACACCCACCAGTGGGACTCGAACCCAGAAAGCACAACTACCTTCCAGTAGCTGGCATAACTAGTATGCTTTAACCCACTACGCCATCAGACCTTACAAAAGAAGTAGATACTTCGAGATATATATCTCAAACATCTCTACCTCCCGAAGGCACCAGATGAGTGAGGGGTCAGTCTGCATTTTTCGTCAAGCCACTGTCAATGTGAGAGAACTCGTGTCCAGCTTATAAGCCTATACTTGCATAAACCACAAGTGAAGATAAACAATCTTTGGACAACACCC
>NC_059616.1:21916257-22095775 GCF_020424385.1 Procambarus clarkii
GCTAATTCGCCTTCATCAAAGCAAGGTAGAATGAGGATAAGATTGCTGATCAGACCTTTATATCCGCCTGGGCAGATCACCTAACCACCAAAAATAAGTGGAGGAAAGGAATTATAAGAAAGAAGGTAATTGCAGAAGGCCTATTGGCCCATACAAGGCAGCTCCTATTAATATCTCCAAGTGCCATACGTGTTTAAATGATTGCTATATTGTTTTGACGTGCTATATTGAGGCTTAAATAGGGATCCAACTTGTACATACCGGGGCTCACATTAAGGCTGTTGTTACAATGTTTGATCAGAGCAGACTCGATCACGTTTCGTTCAACAAAATCCTTACTTTTAACAATACATTTTGCCCCTGTGAAGTCGATAGAATGATTACATAAACTGGAAACTTCACAGGGGCAAAATGTATTGTTAAAAGTAAGGATTTTGTTGAACGAAACGTGATCGAGTCTGCTCTGATCAAACATTGTAACAACAGCCTTAATGTGAGCCCCGGTATGTACAAGTTGGATCCCTATTTAAGCCTCAATATAGCACGTCAAAACAATATAGCAATCATTTAAACACGTATGGCACTTGGAGATATTAATAGGAGCTGCCTTGTATGGGCCAATAGGCCTTCTGCAATTACCTTCTTTCTTATAATTCCTTTCCTCCACTTATTTTTGGTGGTTAGGTGATCTGCCCAGGCGGATATAAAGGTCTGATCAGCAATCTTATCCTCATTCTACTTTGCTCTGATGAAGGCGAATTAGCCGAAAACGCGTTAAGCATTTTCTATTTTTCATATGTGGTTATTCTGCATACTTGGATCAGTGTTTTTGTGAACTTTTTTGCATATATATATATATATATATATATATATATATATATATATATATATATATATATAACTGAAAACTCACACCCCAGAAGTGACTCGAACCCATACTCCCAGGAGCAACGCAACTGGTATGTACAAGACGCCTTAATCCACTTGACCATCACGACCGGACAAAATGAGGTGATAGCCGAGGCTATTTGAACCACCCCACCGCCGGCACTCGGATAGTAATCTTGGGCATAGCATTTTACCAAATCACCTCATTCTTTGGGGCACACGTGAGGAACACAAATGCGAACAAGCCTGAATGGTCCCCAGGACAATATGCAACTGAAAACTCACACCCCAGAAGTGACTCGAACCCATACTCCCAGGAGCAACGCAACTGGTATGTACAAGACGCCTTAATCCACTTGACCATCACGACCGGACAAAATGAGGTGATAGCCGAGGCTATTTGAACCACCCCACCGCCGGCACTCGGATAGTAATCTTGGGCATAGCATTTTACCAAATCACCTCATTCTTTGGGGCACACGTGAGGAACACAAATGCGAACAAGCCTGAATGGTCTCCAGGACAATATGCAACTGATAACTCACACCCCAGAAGTGACTCGAACCCATACTCCCAGGAGCAACGCAACTGGTATGTACAAGACGCCTTAATCCACTTGACCATCACGACCGGACATAATGAGGTGATAGCCGAGGCTATTTGAACCACCCCACCGCCGGCACTCGGATAGTAATCTTGGGCATAGCATTTTACCAAATCACCTCATTCTTTGGGGCACACGTGAGGAACACAAATGCGAACAAGCCTGAATGGTCCCCAGGATAATATGCAACTGAAAACTCACACCCCAGAAGTGACTCGAACCCATACTCCCAGGAGCAACGCAACTGGTATGTACAAGACGCCTTAATCCACTTGACCATCACGACCGGACATAATGAGGTGATAGCCGAGGCTATTTGAACCACCCCACCGCCGGCACTCGGATAGTAATCTTGGGCATAGCATTTTACCAAATCACCTCATTCTTTGGGGCACACGTGAGGAACACAAATGCGAACAAGCCTGAATGGTCCCCAGGACAATATGCAACTGAAAACTATATATATATATATATATATATATATATATATATATATATATATATATATATATATATATATATATATATATATATATATATATATATATATATATATATATATATATATATATATATATATATATATATATATATATATATATATATATATATATATATATATATATATATATATATATATATATATATATATATATATATATATGTCGTACCTAGTAGCCAGAACGCACTTCTCGGCCTACTATGGAAGGCCCGATTTGCCTAATAAGCCAAGTTTTCCTGAATTAATATATTTTCTCTAATTTTTTTCTTATGAAATCATAAAGCTACCCATTTCATTACGTATGAGGTCAATTTTTTTTTATTGGAGTTAAAATTAACGTAGATATATGACCGAACCTAACCAACCCTACCTAACCTATCTCTATAGGTTAGGTTAGGTTAGGTAGCCGAAAAAGTTAGGTAGGTTAGGTAGTCAAAAACAATTAATTCATGAAAACTTGGCTTATTAGGCAAATCGGGCCTTGCTTGCATAGTAGGCAGAGAAGTGCGTTCTGGCTACTAGGTACGACATATATATATATATATATATATATATATATATATATATATATATATATATATATATATATATATATATATATATATATATATATATATATATATATACATATGTTGTACCTAGTAGCCAGAACGTTGTACTTGGCCTACTATGCAAGGCCCGATTTGCCTAATAAGCCAAGTTTTCCTGAATTAATGTATTTTCTCTAATTTTTTTCTTATGAAATGATAAAGCTACCCATTTCATTATGTATGAGGTCAATTTTTTTTATTATAGTTAAAATTAACGTAGATATATGACCGAACCTAACCCAGCCTACCTAACCTAACCTAACCTGTCTTTATAGGTTAGGTTAGGTTAGGTAGCCGAAAAAGTTAGGTTAGGTTAGGTTAGGTAGACGAAAAAGTTAGGTTAGGTTAGGTAGTCGAAAAAACATTATTTCATGAAAACTTGGCTTATTAGGCAAATCGGGCCTTGCATAGTAGGCCGAGAAGTGCGTTCTGGCTACTAGGTACGATATATATATATATATATATATATATATATATATATATATATATATATATATATATATATATATATATTCCAATCTTATGTTTTAAAAACAGTTGCATATATTGCATATATAACTTACAACGCTTCCACGACTGCAATACTTCATTTTGTAGCTTTATTCCTGTTTGATCATATCACGGCTCTTTCATTGCTCTGATTGGTTGAATGTACCATCGTAGGTCGAATTGCCATTAAAACCCATTAGAATATAAGTTTTAAATATTGCGTTTCGTTAATTCATTCATCTTGCCCATAAGTAATATTGATGTATACTAAACTGTATGGATATAGCAAATCTGGACAAAACAAGCTGGATAAAGCAAATCCTCCGCCAAAAACATTGCTAGCCAACTTTTTATTTTCAAACACATAAATCGCAATTCCCACCAAATTGAAAGTTAATCTCCCCAACTCCATGTGGGAACCGACCTGTGAGATTTATATTTATTTAATTTATATGAATATATATAGAATTTATATTTACGTTAATTTATATACTTCGATAGCGATTTGTATAATGATAAGTGGACTGTATTTCTGCAATAATCTCATAATCTCACAAATCAATCCTCTACACATTAGGGGGGTTTATTAAATTGATATATGCAGCCAATCAAACTACAGGAATAGACTACATACATTGAAAAGGTTCCTTATCTTATAGTACAGCAGGTTAGTCCACCAGGTATAACTAGGGTGTAGACACCAAATTATCCTCTTTGAGGTAGCTTCCATCACCCAGTAACTGGTGCACAAATCTTCCTTCCTCGTCTTGACCTGTCAAAAGTGCGCTAGCTGTGAAGCCAGAATCCTATATATGACAAGCTATATCAGAGAAAACACTATACAGTACATGGAACAATAAAGACTTGGCTTAATTACCTTTAGTTTGAGGCTTCCACGTGCTCTAACCGGATCACCCTATATAATGACATTAATGGCCATAAATGAAGATACATGGGTTTCGGAAAGAACACTTAACTTGAATTTGTAGACAGCGTGTTGATAATGGTACACTTCTGGTTTCCATAACACTACGTCCAAGTAAATTAACAGGAGCCGAATTTGCTCCCGTGTGAGCCTCTGGTCTCGTATAAACAATGGCTGCATCCAACACTCCATTCTATTGACGTCTGGCCGACATTGTCCAGATATGATAGGAGCCAAATTTGCTCCACACGTCTCGGAGGTGACACCACAATGGCTGTTTAACACTCCATACTATTGACGTTACTGGCCGACATTGTCCAGATATGATAGGAGCCGAATTTGCTCCACACGTCTCGGAGGTGACACAACAATGGCTGCCCTCCTTCCTCCTCTCTGACGCCTGGCTTACATTGTCCACATTTCAGAAAGTGATAGAAGGGTCACATTTACTCTACTTTAATATTGATAATTAAGTTAATTTATATAAGATGTTTTTATGATGGTAAAGTCCAAAGACTAATGTATTTAAGAATAATTCCCACCATAATAGGTGGTGAATTATAATAGTGTGTGGTGATGATATCCCGTTTTCTTTAGACGGTAATTCCACTACAAGTTACGTTTTCTATGGGTAACTTGTTTATACAACACAGCTCTTATCTGTCTGTATGATATTATTATTAAATGGTGTCGGACTTTCCGACATAATTCCCCAGGGGCTGCTCACGGGTCGAAGTCCTATTTAGAACAGACGAACACCGATACTCCTCCTTCGAATTATTTGATTAATTTGATGTTAGCAGTTAGTAATCACACATTTGTGCGTCTGTTCGTACAGGACGGATGTCCCGTACTAGAGTTGTAGGGGTTAGAAGTCTAATGCGATTTCATTTCCCTGTCAACTCTTGAAAGGCTAATATTCAAGCCTAATTACTTATTATTTAACCCAGAAGACTGAATGTGATCAAGTACTACAGTCAAGTATGATTCAGGGACTGCAGTGAGATCAGTGACATTAGATATAACTTGAAGTTTCTTCAGGTAACTGGTCACTGATATATAAACACTGAGGCCCATGGAATACATCTTGATTAAATAATAAATGTATCAAATCAGTCATCAGATTTATTGGGGTTTAATTTAGTTAATTGATTCAGAAGATTGAATAGCTCATCATTAAAGTAAAGTATGGTTCTGAGACTGCAGTGGGTTCAGTGACATTGGTCGCAGTGACTTGTAGCTGCTTAAGCTACTGTTCACTGATTTGCCACTGAGGCCTCATGAACTCATCTCCAGCTTTAAATGATGATACTAACATCAACCTCTGTTACTATAGTCAGCTGTAATCTCCTTAGTATAATGCTACTGGAGAAATATAATCAGCTGACAAATTTAGATTTCTATTGGTATTGTTTATCTGCAGTCATAGGTCTCCTCAGGCTTGATACTGGGCCTGAGAGTAATTTACCTCCTGCAGAGTTTAACATGGTTATGCCCTGATATTTAGTAGGGCTACCGATGAATCGATGACAATAGTCTGTCCCTACAAGGAGACCGAAGTCGGTGAGGTGATCAGACTTAATATTATCTGCCAATTTTATTCCTCTATTTCTCAGGAATTTGGCTGTTGCTCTCAGACCTTGAACTTGTAGGTCTACTGGTATTTTGTCCACCACAATGGCTTGTACTCGACAGACGTACCTGCCTAAGCGTACTGATGGTTGTACCACCTGGTAGACTTGAGGTCCTGCATCTGTTACAAACCCTGAGATGTTGAATGACATCTGGGCTACAGGCCTTAATTGTAGTTCATCTGCCAACTTTTTAGTGATATATGTTCTCTGGGATCCTTGGTCAAACAACCCACGGGTATGGACCTTGGCCCTCTTATTCAGGATGGTAATTTGGGCAGTAGGCAAAGTCGTATTACCTTTAGACTTTGCCGATTGGACACTCTTTGTTGGTTGCACCTTGCAGTACTGTACTGTGGTGGGAATGCTATCTTCCACCTTGGGGTTTGGAGACGTTGTTTTGGTGTCTCTGCACAATGCTGCATGGTGCTGACCTTTGTTACACCTATTACAGGTGTGTAATTGGGTCTCACAGTCGTTGATGTTATGTTTCCTGAGGCACCTCGTGCAATGTTGCAAATCTTTGAGTCGCTCAACACGGGCGTCACTATCAGGAAAATTAGAGCAGTGGTACATTGAATGTTTCTCATTGCAGAACAAACATGTTCCATAGCTTCCTGTACCCTTTGGTGTCATGTTCTTGGGTGACACAGTAACTATGTGGACCATAGAACATATTTTGACATAATGGACAATTAGATAGTAAAGTTTAGAACTATTCACTTCGTAGAGTCCAAGAAAATAAAGCTAATACCAAACGTAAGTATTCCTAGACCTATTATAGCACATACGGTATATGCTATATTAAGCCTCAGATACTATGTATTTGGTTTTTCAAATTCAGAAGTACCAAATTAAACTTTCTAATTGTCCATTACGTTAATATATGTACCACGGTACACATCGTTACTATATGTATTATCTAAACAGGAGGAGGAACTCTCAGAACCCTGTCCAGATCTGATCCAGGAACTCCATCCAGGCTAATTTCCTATATGAAGTAGCATTTTTTCTCATAAATTTTCACTCCTATAAGGTTGACCTATATCTTTAGCAAACTCACATGATTTATATTTTTTAAATAAACAAAAGTTTAGGAAATAATTTAGCATACTAACTCTCAATTATTCAACCACACTTATTCCTAAATGTAAAACAAGTGCAAACACTCACAAATCATACATGTAATCTCTTTCTTTACTCGCATACACATTCACAGCATTATTCAAATTAATCCAATACTAAGCTAACTTCAACTAATTTATCCAAACAGAAGCTAAATCTAACAAAAAGTACAAAAATTTTCCCCTGCCAGCTCAAATATATCCTAACAGAAGCTATATCTAACTAAATTTAAACAAATTTACCTCATTCCATCGAAATTTAAACAAATTTACCTCAACCCACCGAAATTAAACCCAATTTATCCTAACTGAACCTAAATTACTACTAAATCTATCTAAATTTAACTTAGCTCATCCTAAGTTTAACTTACCAAAAGTTAAATCTAATTAAATTTAAGAACATTTACTATATTCTACAAAGATTTATCCTAACAGAACTTATATTAACTAAATCTACCTAAATTTATAAAAAATTATTCAAACAAGGAGGTTACACACGACTTGATGTGAGATTTGGTTTGGCATCTTCTGGTGTGTTGCTTGGTCATCGTAACCAAGCAAGTTTAATTTAACTAAATTTAGGTATATTTACTATATCCTAACAAAATTTAATCTAATTTATCCTAACATAATCTAAATTCAACAGGCTAAATTTAACGGTACCCTATCTAAATTCATCCTAACAGAAGCAAAATCCAGCTAAATTTAAGCAAATTTATCAAAAATTTTCCTAACAGCATATAAATTTAACTTAATCTTGGTAAATTTAATTTAACCTATCCAACTGTATCCTAACAGAGGCTAACCAAAGAAAATCTTAGCCTGTACTACCCAAATTTATCCTGTTCTAAGCTAAAATTAAATAAATTTATCAGTATTTAACCTCTAATCCAGTTTTACATAATTCCTAACATAATCTCCAATGTCCACTCCAAACCCATGATATCCTACCTCAACCCCCTAAGGATGGTTGAGATAGGATATCTGTCTCCTACTAATTTATCCCAACAAAACTAGATCTAAATAAATTTATCCAATCCATGCTATGTTTATTCTATCCAAATTTATCCTAATTAATCTAAGCTGAATTTTACCCATATTAATGAAAGTTAACCCATCCTAACTTAAAAATAACCCAGCCTAGCCTATGATATCCTACCTAACCTAAGTTTTGTTTGTAGAATGTTGATTTGAAGAATTTGTTTGTAGAATGTTGAATGTTGCATGCATTATAAAATAACTTTAATATGTCCATATAAATTGTTAGTCGTTACACTGTGGGGCAACGCCTTAAATTGCAATAAGTTTTGATTTAATCTTTCAGCAACTGAATCTTTTACTTGAATCTAGACACTCATGCTTGAATTTACTCAATTGAATTTGTTCAATGTCTGACTGAATATTTTCATATAAATTTGAATATATCAGTATGTATAAAATTCATCATATACATTAAGTTAACAATTGCTAACTAAGTTATCATTAGTTTATCATATTGAATATAATTTCTTATACCTAAATAGTAGTATTTAGACTACAATATGATCCTTTCATTGTATAATTGCATATATATCATATCTGTAATACAAACTGTTGTGTTTATTAGTGTGACTCTTGGCTGTTGTAATAATAATTATAGAGCTAGGCTAGACTATGCAAATTGTTCAGATCCTTGATCTTGAACAGAACCAGTGCTCAGCCACAGAACTGAGTTATTTAATCTTATCCTTGTATAAGAATACAAGCTGATAAGTCCCACCTGCCCCCTACAGTTCATTATCATTATTAAGACTAGAGGAGTACGATTTACAACCCTAGTTAAGGACTTTTAGTTTTATTAATATTGCATACAGTAATTTTGAATTTAGTGCATTTCAAGTCCTAAGTATTTCTCCTCATAAATCAATCCCAGCATTTTTTCCTCAGTTATGAAGATGGGAAAGAGAGAAGAGAGACAAGAAGGTATATACATCATAACAGAAAGGCAGCTACAGGAGTCGAAGAGAGAAAGGGATTTGGGAGTCATTATAATTCCAATACCATCCTCAGAGGCACACATAAACAGGGTACTATCGGAAGCATATGGTACTTTGCCAAACATTAAAACGTCGTTTAGAAATTGAAATCAGGACTTAATCAAGAGAATCTTGATAAAGATTTTGTTAGATCAATTCTGGAATGTGCAGCACCGTCCTGGAAGCCGCACCATGAGAAGCATAAAACCAAAATTTAAAACGTATGAAGGGTTGTGACAAGATTAGTGCCAGAGATAAAGAGGGCTAAGCTATGAGGATATGTTAAAGGAAGTAGACCTCACCTCCCTGGAAAAGAGAAGAAACACTGGGGACATGATCGTAACATGCAAAATACTGAGAGGGGTTAACAAAGTGGACAAGGACATAAATATAAGAAGGAAACGCAAATGTGTAAAAGAACTGTAAGGAAATACTCGTACCTTGAACGGTAATCAGCAAGTAAAATACGCCGAAAGAAGTTGTGGAAGCCACCTCCATCCACGACTTTAAGACCAGGTCGACAAAGAATTCGAGCAGCAGAATAGCTAAATTATAACGAAACAGGAACAACAATGCCAATAGGTAAGACATAAAGACCTAGACTTCACTTCTCTTTGGTCAATGATAGGTAAGTACTGATGGGTAAGTACAGATGGGGAAAGTCCCACAACTCGCCCCACTCCCCACCGTCCAAGCTGCCGCTATATAAATGGTGACAATATTTATACTCGTGACAGCGAACACGGTCACCAGTAAAAATAAACTACACCAATATTCCTGAAACTAACTCTTAATTTCATCAATATTTATAAGTCTTTATATTATACTTGTGACATAAAGTTCTCCTCAACACACGAGCGAGGAGAAGCAAGACAAATAAGCTTGCTAATCTCCTCTCACAAACCATAAACACTCCAGGGGAAGGGCTGGCGGCTGCACCCTCCTTCCAACAATGCCCGACTACCTCATCTTTATTTTTACTGAAGTTCTCTTTTTGGAAAACAAAATATATATCACCTTCTCTCGAGTGATTATGAAGTTCCACCGCCGCCCGCTGGCTGGATGAGAGGCACATGATAAGCAAATCAAAATTATATGCAAGTAACTGTCACAGTTGTTAATTACTTATTCTAGAGCCTGTTGAGGTCTAGTTGAGGAGCCCTCAAGATGGCGCTGAACCCTCTGGTATGTTTCTGGGAGAATGAGGATCCCAAGTTGATAAACTGCTCATTTATTGGTTAACAAAATATAATATTTGTTCATCAAGGCTTGAATATGTTTAGATAAGCAAATGTTTGGTGTTCATTTCCTGAGCCCATTATGTGCGGCTTTTCCGCAACCACTCACAGGATGGTTATGGGGCCCACTACCGCTCACAGGATGGTTATGGGGCCCACTACCACTCACAGGATGGGTATGGGGCCCACTACCACTCACAGGATGGGTATGGGGTCCACTACCACTCACAGGATGGTTATGGGGCCCACTACCACTCACAGGATGGATATGGGGCCCACTACCACTCACAGGATGGGTATGGGGTCCACTACCACTCACAGGATGGGTATGGGGTACACTACCACTCACAGGATGGGTATGGGGTCCACTACCACTCACAGGATGGTTATGGGGCCCACTACCACTCACAGGATGGATATGGGGCCCACTACCACTCACAGGATGGGTATGGGGTCCACTACCACTCACAGGATGGGTATGGGGTACACTACCACTCACAGGATAGATATGGGGCCCACTACCACTCACAGGATGGGTATGGGGTCCACAACCACTCACAGGATGGATATGGGGCCCACTACCACTCACAGGATGGATATGGGGCCCACTACCACTCACAGGATAGACATGGGGACCACTACAACTCACAGGATGGATATGGGGTCCACTACCGCTCACAGGATGGATATGGGGTCCACTACCACTCACAGGATGGTTATGGAGCCCTCTACCACTCACAGGATGGGTATGGGGCCCACTACCGCTCACAGGATGGTTATGGAGCCCTCTACCACTCACAGGATGGATATGGGGTCCACTACCGCTCACAGGATGGTTATGGGGCCCACTACCACTCACAGGATGGTTATGGGGTCCACTACCACTCACAGGATGGATATGGGGTCCACTACCACTCACAGGATGGATATGGGGTCCACTACCACTCACAGGATGGTTATGGGGTCCACTACCACTCACAGGATGGTTATGGGGCCCACTACCACTCACAGGATAGATATGGGGCCCACTACCACTCACAGGATGGGTATGGGGCCCACTACCACTCACAGGATGGGTATGGGGCCCACTACCACTCACAGGATGGGTATGGGGTCCACTACCACTCACAGGATAGATATGGGGCCCACTACCACTCACAGGATGGGTATGGGGTACACTACCACTCACAGGATAGACATGGGGACCACTACCACTCACAGGATGAATACGGGGTCCACTATCACTCACAGGATGGGTATGGGGTCCACTACCACTCACAGGATGGTTATGGGGTCCACTACCACTCACAGGATGGGTATGGGGCCCACTACCACTCACAGGATGGTTATGGGGTCCACTACCACTCACAGGATAGATATGGGGCCCACTACCACTCACAGGATGGGTATGGCGTCCACTACCACTCACAGGATGGGTATGGGGTCCACTACCACTCACAGGATGGGTATGGGGTCCACTACCACTCACAGGATGGGTATGGGGTACACTACCACTCACAGGATAGACATGGGGACCACTACCACTCACAGGATGAATACGGGGTCCACTATCACTCACAGGATGGGTATGGGGTCCACTACCACTCACAGGATGGGTATGGGGTCCACTACCACTCACAGGATGGTTATGGGGCCCACTACCACTCACAGGATAGATATGGGGCCCACTACCACTCACAGGATGGGTATGGGGCCCACTACCACTCACAGGATGGGTATGGGGTCCTCTACCACTCACAGGATTGATATGGGGCCCACTACCACTCACAGGATGGGTATGGGGCCCACTACCACTCACAGGATGGGTATGGGGTCCACTACCACTCACAGGATGGGTATGGGGTCCACTACCACTCAAAGGATGGGTATGGGGTCCACTACCACTCACAGGATGGGTATGGGGTTCACTACCACTCACAGGATGAGTATGGGGCCCACTACCACTCACAGGATGGATATGGGGTCCACTGCAACTCACAGGATGGATATGGGATCCACAAACACTCGCAGGATGAGTATGGGGTCCACTACCACTCACAGGATGGATATGGAGCCCACTACCACTCACAGGATGGGTATGGGATCTACTACCACTCACAAATTGAGTATGGGGCCCACTACCACTCACAGGATGGATATGGGGCCCACTACCACTCACAGCATGGGTATGGGATCCACTACCACTCACAGGATAGATATGGGGCCCACTACCACTCACAGGATGTATATGGGGCCCACTACCATTCAGAGGATGGATATTGGGTCCACTACCGCTCACAGGTTGGTTATGGGGCCCACTACCGCTCAAAGGATGGATATGGGGCCCACTACCACTCACAGGACGGGTATGGAGCCCACTACCGCTCACAGGATGGGTATGGGGCCCACTACCACTCACAGGATGGGTATGGGGCCCACTACTGCTCACAGGATGGGTATGGGGTACGCTACCACTCACAGGATGGGTATGGGGTCCACGACACTCACAGGATGGGTATGGGGTCCACTACCACTCACAGGATGGGTATGCGGTCCGCTACCACTTTCAGGATGGGTATGGGGTCCACTACTACTCACAGGATGGGTATGGGGTCCAATACCGCTCACAGGACGGATATGGGGTCCACTACCACTCACAGGATAGGTATGGGGTCAACGACACTCACAGGATGGGTATGGGGTCCACTACCACTCACAGGATGGGTATGGGTACACTACCACTCATAGGATAGACATGGGGCCACTACCACTCACAGGATGTATATGGGGCCCACTACCATTCACAGGATGTATATGGGGCCCACTGTCACTCACAGGATGGGTATGGGGTTCACTACCACTCACAGGATGGGTATGGGGTCCGCTACCACTCACAGGATGGGTATGGGGTTCACTACCACTCACAGGATGTATATGGGGCCCACTGTCACTCACAGGATGGGTATGGGGTTCACTACCACTCAGAGGATGGGTATGGGATCCACTACCACTCACAGGATGTATATGGGGCCCACAACCACTCACAGGATGGATATGGGGCCCACTACCACTCACAGGATGTGTATGTGGTCCATTACCACTCACAGGATGGGTATGGGGTCCACTACCACTCACAGGATGGGTATGGGGTACACTACCACTCACAGGATAGACATGGGGACCACTACAACTCACAGGATGAATACGGGGTCCACTATCACTCACAGGATGGGTATGGGGTCCACTACCACTCACAGGATGGGTATGGGGTCCACTACCACTCACAGGATGGTTATGGGGCCCACTACCACTCACAGGATAGATATGGGGCCCACTACCACTCACAGGATGGGTATGGGGCCCACTACCACTCACAGGATGGGTATGGGGTCCACTACCACTCACAGGATAGATATGGGGCCCACTACCACTCACAGGATGGGTATGGGGCCCACTACCACTCACAGGATGGGTATGGGGTCCACTACCACTCACAGGATGGGTATGGGGTCCACTACCACTCACAGGATGGGTATGGGGTCCACTACCACTCACAGGATGGGTATGGGGTTCACTACCACTCACAGGATGAGTATGGGGCCCACTACCACTCACAGGATGGATATGGGGTCAACTGCCACTCACAGGATGGGTATGGGATCCACTACTACTCACAGGATGAGTATGGGGCCCACTACCACTCACAGGATGGATATGGGGTCCACTGCAACTCACAGGATGGATATGGGATCCACAAACACTCGCAGGATGAGTATGGGGTCCACTACCACTCACAGGATGGATATGGAGCCCACTACCACTCACAGGATGGGTATGGGATCTACTACCACTCACAAATTGAGTATGGGGCCCACTACCACTCACAGGATGGATATGGGGCCCACTACCACTCACAGCATGGGTATGGGATCCACTACCACTCACAGGATAGATATGGGGCCCACTACCACTCACAGGATGTATATGGGGCCCACTACCATTCAGAGGATGGATATTGGGTCCACTACCGCTCACAGGATGGTTATGGGGCCCACTACCGCTCACAGGATGGATATGGGGCCCACTACCACTCACAGGACGGGTATGGAGCCCACTACCGCTCACAGGATGGGTATGGGGCCCACTACCACTCACTGGATGGGTATGGGGCCCACTACTGCTCACAGGATGGGTATGGGGTACGCTACCACTCACACGATGGGTATGGGGTCCACGACACTCACAGGATGGGTATGGGGTCCACTACCACTCACAGGATGGGTATGCGGTCCGCTACCACTCACAGGATGGGTATGGGGTCCACTACTACTCACAGGATGGGTATGGGGCCCACTACCATTCACAGGATGTATATGGGGCCCACTGTCACTCACAGGATGGGTATGGGGTTCACTACCACTCACAGGATGGGTATGGGGTCCGCTACCACTCACAGAATGGGTATGGGGTTCACTACCACTCACAGGATGTATATGGGGCCCACTGTCACTCACAGGATGGGTATGGGGTTCACTACCACTCAGAGGATGGGTATGGGATCCACTACCACTCACAGGATGTATATGGGGCCCACAACCACTCACAGGATGGATATGGGGCCCACTACCACTCACAGGATGTGTATGTGGTCCACTACCACTCACAGGATGGGTATGGGGCCCACTACCGCTCACAGGATGGGTATGGGGCCCACTACCACTCACAGGATGGGTATGGGGCCCAGTACCACTCACAGGATGGGTATGGGGTCCACTACCACTCACAGGATGGGTATGGGGTACACTACCACTCACAGGATAGACATGGGGACCACTACCACTCACAGGATGAATACGGGGTCCACTATCACTCACAGGATGGGTATGGGGTCCACTACCACTCACAGGATGGGTATGGGGTCCACTACCACTCACAGGATGGTTATGGGGCCCACTACCACTCACAGGATAGATATGGGGCCCACTACCACTCACAGGATGGGTATGGGGCCCACTACCACTCACAGGATGGGTATGGGGTCCTCTACCACTCACAGGATAGATATGGGGCCCACTACCACTCACAGGATGGGTATGGGGCCCACTACCACTCACAGGATGGGTATGGGGTCCACTACCACTCACAGGATGGGTATGGGGTCCACTACCACTCAAAGGATGGGTATGGGGTCCACTACCACTCACAGGATGGGTATGGGGTTCACTACCACTCACAGGATGAGTATGGGGCCCACTACCACTCACAGGATGGATATGGGGTCCACTGCAACTCACAGGATGGATATGGGATCCACAAACACTCGCAGGATGAGTATGGGGTCCACTACCACTCACAGGATGGATATGGAGCCCACTACCACTCACAGGATGGGTATGGGATCTACTACCACTCACAAATTGAGTATGGGGCCCACTACCACTCACAGGATGGATATGGGGCCCACTACCACTCACAGCATGGGTATGGGATCCACTACCACTCACAGGATAGATATGGGGCCCACTACCACTCACAGGATGTATATGGGGCCCACTACCATTCAGAGGATGGATATTGGGTCCACTACCGCTCACAGGTTGGTTATGGGGCCCACTACCGCTCAAAGGATGGATATGGGGCCCACTACCACTCACAGGACGGGTATGGAGCCCACTACCGCTCACAGGATGGGTATGGGGCCCACTACCACTCACAGGATGGGTATGCGGCCCACTACTGCTCACAGGATGGGTATGGGGTACGCTACCACTCACAGGATGGGTATGGGGTCCACGACACTCACAGGATGGGTATGGGGTCCACTACCACTCACAGGATGGGTATGCGGTCCGCTACCACTTTCAGGATGGGTATGGGGTCCACTACTACTCACAGGATGGGTATGGGGTCCAATACCGCTCACAGGACGGATATGGGGTCCACTACCACTCACAGGATAGGTATGGGGTCAACGACACTCACAGGATGGGTATGGGGTCCACTACCACTCACAGGATGGGTATGGGTACACTACCACTCATAGGATAGACATGGGGCCACTACCACTCACAGGATGTATATGGGGCCCACTACCATTCACAGGATGTATATGGGGCCCACTGTCACTCACAGGATGGGTATGGGGTTCACTACCACTCACAGGATGGGTATGGGGTCCGCTACCACTCACAGGATGGGTATGGGGTTCACTACCACTCACAGGATGTATATGGGGCCCACTGTCACTCACAGGATGGGTATGGGGTTCACTACCACTCAGAGGATGGGTATGGGATCCACTACCACTCACAGGATGTATATGGGGCCCACAACCACTCACAGGATGGATATGGGGCCCACTACCACTCACAGGATGTGTATGTGGTCCATTACCACTCACAGGATGGGTATGGGGTCCACTACCACTCACAGGATGGGTATGGGGTACACTACCACTCACAGGATAGTCATGGGGACCACTACAACTCACAGGATGAATACGGGGTCCACTATCACTCACAGGATGGGTATGGGGTCCACTACCACTCACAGGATGGGTATGGGGTCCACTACCACTCACAGGATGGTTATGGGGCCCACTACCACTCACAGGATAGATATGGGGCCCACTACCACTCACAGGATGGGTATGGGGCCCACTACCACTCACAGGATGGGTATGGGGTCCACTACCACTCACAGGATAGATATGGGGCCCACTACCACTCACAGGATGGGTATGGGGCCCACTACCACTCACAGGATGGGTATGGGGTCCACTACCACTCACAGGATGGGTATGGGGTCCACTACCACTCACAGGATGGGTATGGGGTCCACTACCACTCACAGGATGGGTATGGGGTTCACTACCACTCACAGGATGAGTATGGGACCCACTACCACTCACAGGATGGATATGGGGTCAACTGCCACTCACAGGATGGGTATGGGATCCACTACTACTCACAGGATGAGTATGAGGCCCACTACCACTCACAGGATGGATATGGGGTCCACTGCAACTCACAGGATGGATATGGGATCCACAAACACTCGCAGGATGAGTATGGGGTCCACTACCACTCACAGGATGGATATGGAGCCCACTACCACTCACAGGATGGGTATGGGATCTACTACCACTCACAAATTGAGTATGGGGCCCACTACCACTCACAGGATGGATATGGGGCCCACTACCACTCACAGCATGGGTATGGGATCCACTACCACTCACAGGATAGATATGGGGCCCACTACCACTCACAGGATGTATATGGGGCCCACTACCATTCAGAGGATGGATATTGGGTCCACTACCGCTCACAGGATGGTTATGGGGCCCACTACCGCTCACAGGATGGATATGGGGCCCACTACCACTCACAGGACGGGTATGGAGCCCACTACCGCTCACAGGATGGGTATGGGGCCCACTACCACTCACTGGATGGGTATGGGGCCCACTACTGCTCACAGGATGGGTATGGGGTACGCTACCACTCACACGATGGGTATGGGGTCCACGACACTCACAGGATGGGTATGGGGTCCACTACCACTCACAGGATGGGTATGCGGTCCGCTACCACTCACAGGATGGGTATGGGGTCCACTACTACTCACAGGATGGGTATGGGGCCCACTACCATTCACAGGATGTATATGGGGCCCACTGTCACTCACAGGATGGGTATGGGGTTCACTACCACTCACAGGATGGGTATGGGGTCCGCTACCACTCACAGAATGGGTATGGGGTTCACTACCACTCACAGGATGTATATGGGGCCCACTGTCACTCACAGGATGGGTATGGGGTTCACTACCACTCAGAGGATGGGTATGGGATCCACTACCACTCACAGGATGTATATGGGGCCCACAACCACTCACAGGATGGATATGGGGCCCACTACCACTCACAGGATGTGTATGTGGTCCACTACCACTCACAGGATGGGTATGGGGCCCACTACCGCTCACAGGATGGGTATGGGGCCCACTACCACTCACAGGATGGGTATGGGGCCCAGTACCACTCACAGGATGGGTATGGGGCCCAGTACCACTCACAGGATGGGTATGGGGCCCACTACCGCTCACAGGATGGGTATGGGGCGTACTACCACTCACAGGATGGGTATGGGGGCCCACTACCACTCACAGGATAGATATGGGGCCCACTACCACTCACAGGATGGGTATGGGGCCCACTACCACTCACCGGATGGGTATGGGGGGCCCACTACCGCTCACAGGATGGGTATGGGGCCCAGTACCACTCACAGGATGGGTATGGGGGCCCACTATGCTAACAGGATGGGTATGGGGCCCACTACCGCTCACAGGATGGGTATGGGGCCCACTACCGCTCACAGGATGGGTATGGGGCCCACTACCGCTCACAGGATGGGTATGGGGCCCACTACCGCTCACAGGATGGGTATGGGGCCCACTACCGCTCACAGGATGGATATGGGGCACACTACCGCTCACAGGATGGGTATGCGGCCCACTACCACTCAAAGGATGGGTATGGGGCCCACTACCACTCAAAGGATGGGTATGGGGCCCACTACCGCTCACGGGATGGGTATGGGGCCCACTACCACTCAAAGGACGGGTATGGGGCCCACTACCGCTCACAGGATGGGTATGGGTCCCACTACTGCTCACAGGATGGGTATGGGACCCACTACCGCTCACAGGATGGGTATGGGACCCACTACCGCTCACAGGATGGGTATGGGACCCACTACCACTCACAGGATGGGTATGGGACCCACTACCGCTCACAGGATGGGCATGGGGCCCACTAACGCTCACAGGATGGGTATGGAGCCCACTACCGCTCACAGGATGGGTATGGAGCCCACTACCGCTCACAGGATGGGTATGGAGCCCACTACCGCTCACAGGATGGGTATGGAGCCCACTACCGCTCACAAGATGGGTATGGGGCCCACTACCGCTCACAGGATGGGTATGGAGCCCACTACCGCTCACAAGATGGGTATGGGGCCCACTAACGCTCACAGGATGGGTATGGGGCCCACTAACGCTCACAGGATGGGTATGGAGCCCACTACCGCTCACAGGATGGGTATGGGGCCCACTACCGCTCACAGGATGGGTATGGGGCCCACTACCGCTCACAGGATGGGTATGGAGCCCACTACCGCTCACAGGATGGGTATGGAGCCCACTACCGCTCACAAGATGGGTATGGGGCCCACTAACGCTCACAGGATGGGTATGGGGCCCACTAACGCTCACAGGATGGGTATGGAGCCCACTACCGCTCACAGGATGGGTATGGGGCCCACTACCGCTCACAGGATGGGTATGGGGCCCACCAACGCTCACAGGATGGGCATGGAGCCCACTAACGCTCACAGGATGGGTAT
This sequence comes from Procambarus clarkii, assembly GCF_020424385.1. Taxonomy (NCBI): domain Eukaryota; kingdom Metazoa; phylum Arthropoda; class Malacostraca; order Decapoda; family Cambaridae; genus Procambarus; species Procambarus clarkii. The sequence continues at coordinate 21,935,677 of NC_059616.1, forward strand.
GGAGAGCATGGTAAAGCGTCTCTCAAAACTAATCTGTAGTTGTTTACCGTAGAAGTTTAGACGGGTGAGTGTGTGAGTGTGGCGGCTACACTTGGTGTAGCCACGAGGCGGACAGGCATGACTGACGGGAGGTATGATGACGTGTTGTCCTCACTTCCGTCAAGGAGTGCCTCCTCCCCCTCCTCTGCCACCTGATAAGGCTTGACACCAGCTGTGTCAAGCCCTCCACCGCCGCCCCACGCTGCCCTCTGATCACGCTCGCAGAAAAGATTTAACTAGCTCATCTGTGGACGATTTTAACCTGACAAGTGAAAGGAGCAACAGTGAAGCAACAGCCTTACACCGATCTTCAGATATAATGTAAAGCAGTGTTGCCTAACACCGGGTCCCAGGTACAATGTAAGCCAGAGCCCAGACGTTCTCCTGAACCCACATGCAGGCTACCACATCATGGCCTCCCACCAGGTCTCAGATATAAGATAAAGCACATCATGGTTTACATCTGTCCCCAAATACAAGGTAAACCACAGCATGGGTTTCCAAAATACCCCAGATAGAAAGTAAACCACAGCCTCGTCTTACACCATTTGGCGGTCCCCGTGGCGTAGTGGTTGAACACTTGCCATGGCGTTCGAGAGTGCTTTGTCCAGCGTTCGTATCCTGGTCGGAGAGGATTTACTGGCGTCAATACATATTTAATCCTTAATAGTTAACAACCATTTTAGTGTAAATTTTAAATTATAACCGCTACGGGACCCTTAATCAAGCACTAAAGTTTGGGAGATTAATCTTTTCATCAGTTTATATTTCCGGAAGATTCTGTGGTACAGAGTTTGTGTGACGGGTGTCACAGTCAGGTCAGGGACACCACACACAACACTGGTCAGGGACACCACACACAACACTGGTCAGGGACACCACACACAACACTGGTCAGGGACACCACACACAACACTGGTCAGGGACACCACACACAACACTGGTCAGGGACACCACACACAACACTGGTCAGGGACACCACACACAACACTGGTCAGGGACACCACACACAACACTGGTCAGGGACACCACACACAACACTGGTCAGGGACACCACACACAACACTGGTCAGGGACACCACACACAACACTGGTCAGGGACACCACACACAACACTGGTCAGGGACACCACACACAACACTGGTCAGGGACACCACACACAACACTGGTCAGGGACACCACACACAACACAACACAGGTCAGGGACACCACACACAACACAACACAGGTCAGGGACACCACACACAACACAACACAGGTCAGGGACACCACACACAACACTGGTCAGGGACACCACACACAACACTGGTCAGGGACACCACACACAACACTGGTCAGGGACACCACACACAACACTGGTCAGGGACACCACACACAACACTGGTCAGGGACACCACACACAACACTGGTCAGGGACACCACACACAACACTGGTCAGGGACACCACACACAACACTGGTCAGGGACACCACACACAACACTGGTCAGGGACACCACACACAACACTGGTCAGGGACACCACACACAACACTGGTCAGGGACACCACACACAACACTGGTCAGGGACACCACACACATCACTGGTCAGGGACACCACACACAACACAACACAGGTCAGGGACACCACACACAACACAACACAGGTCAGGGACACCACACACAACACAACACAGGTCAGGGACACCACACACAACACAGGTCAGGGACACCACACACAACACTGGTCAGGGACACCACACACAACACTGGTCAGGGACACCACACACAACACTGGTCAGGGACACCACACACAACACTGGTCAGGGACACCACACACAACACTGGTCAGGGACACCACACACAACACTGGTCAGGGACACCACACACAACACTGGTCAGGGACACCACACACAACACAACACTGGTCAGGGACACCACACACAACACTGGTCAGGGACACCACACACAACACTGGTCAGGGACACCACACACAACACAACACAGGTCAGGGACACCACACACAACACTGGTCAGGGACACCACACACAACACAACACTGGTCAGGGACACCACACACAACACTGGTCAGGGACACCACACACAACACTGGTCAGGGACACCACACACAACACTGGTCAGGGACACCACACACAACACAGGTCAGGGACACCACACAACACAACACAGGTCAGGGACACCACACACAACACAACACAGGTCAGGAACACCACACAGAACACAACACAGGTCAGGGACACCACACACATCAGAACACAGGTCAGGGACACCACACACCACACAACACAACACAGGTCAGGAACACCACACACAACACAACACAGGTCAGGGACACCACACAAAACAACACACGTCAGGGACACCACACACAACACAACACAGGTCAGGGACACCACACAACACAACACAGGTCAGGGACACCACACACAACACAACACAGGTCAGGGACACCACACAACACAACACAGGTCAGGGACACCACACACAACACAACACAGGTCAGGGACACCACGCACAACACAACACAACACAGGTCAGGAACACCACACACAAAACAACACAACACAGATCAGGAACACCACACACAACACAACACAGGTCAGGGACACCACACACAACACAACACAGGTCAGGGACACCACACAACACAACACAGGTCAGCGACACCACACACAACACAACACAGGTCAGGGACACCACACACAACACAACACAGGTCAGGAACACCACACACAACACAACACAACACAGGTCAGGGACACCACACACCACACAACACAACACAGGTCAGGGACACCACACACCACACAACACAACACAGGTCAGGGACACCACACACAACACAACACAGGTCAGGGACACCACACACCACACAACACAACACAGGTCAGGGACACCCCACACAACACAACACAGGTCAGGGACACCCCACACAACACAACACAGGTCAGGGACACCACACACCACTCAACACAACACAGGTCAGGAACACCACACAACACAACACAGGTCAGGGACACCACACACCACACAACACAACACAGGTCAGGGACACCACACACAACACAACACAGGTCAGGGATACCACACACAACACAACACAGGTCAGGGACACCACACACAACACAGGTCAGGAACACCACACACAACACAACACAACACAGGTCAGGGACACCACACACAACACAACACAGGTCAGGGACACCACACACAACACAACACAACACAGGTCAGGGACACCACACACAACACAACACAGGTCAGGGACACCACACACAACACAACACAACACAGGTCAGGGACACCACACACAACACAACACAACACAGGTCAGGGACACCACACACAACACAACACAACACAGGTCAGGAACACCACACACAACACAACACAACACAGGTCAGGGACACCACACACAACACAACACAGGTCAGGGACACCACACACAACACAACACAGGTCAGGGACACCACACACAACACAACACAGGTCAGGAACACCACACACAACACAACACAACACAGGTCAGGAACACCACACACAACACAACACAACACAGGTCAGGGACACCACACACAACACAACACAGGTCAGGGACACCACACACAACACAACACAACACAGGTCAGGGACACCACACACAACACAACACAACACAGGTCAGGGACACCACACACAACACAACACAACACAGGTCAGGGACACCACACACAACACAACACAGGTCAGGGACACCACACACAACACAACACAGGTCAGGAACACCACACACAACACAACACAACACAGGTCAGGGACACCACACACAACACAACACAGGTCAGGGACACCACACACAACACAACACAACACAGGTCAGGGACACCACACACAACACAACACAACACAGGTCAGGGACACCACACACAACACAACACAACACAGGTCAGGGACACCACACACAACACAACACAACACAGGTCAGGGACACCACATACAACACAACACAGGTCAGGGACACCACACACAACACAACACAACACAGGTCAGGGACACCACATACAACACAACACAACACAGGTCAGGGACACCACATACAACACAACACAACACAGGTCAGGGACACCACACACAACACAACACAACACTGGTCAGGGACACCACACACAACACAACACAACACAGGTCAGGGACACCACACACAACACAACACAACACAACACAGGGACACCACACACTACACAACATATCTCTGTTCACATCCTGAATAAGAAGAGCCGATTCGAGAGGAACAAGACTTTGTGGCCATTAGGGCCAGAGTGTCCATCACAAGACGACACAATACCCTCGACCACCCTCACTGTGGCTCACTTGGCAGCCTTAAAAAAGACAGTTTCCGAAGGGAAACTTCAGTCTGGCCTTCTAGCGAGTAACAGGTATATGTAAGACCCAAATTATGGCAAACATTGAAGTACCAGGTACAAGAAGACCCCAACGAGGTCTTCAGTCAAGTCCCAGGTACCAGGTCACACCTTGCATCATGTCCCAGGTACCAGGTCAGACTTTGCATCATGTCCCAGGTACCAGGTCACACCTTGCATCATGTCCCAGGTACCAGGTCAGACTTTGCATCATGTCCCAGGTACCAGGTCACACCTTCCATCATGTCCCAGGTACCAGGTCACACCTTCCATCATGTCCCAGGTACCAGGTCACACCTTGCATCATGTCCCAGGTACCAGGTCAGACTTTGCATCATATCCCAGGTACCAGGTCACACCTTGCATCATGTCCCAGGTACCAGGTCACACCTTCCATCATGTCCCAGGTACCAGGTCACACCTTCCATCATGTCTCAGGTACCAGGTCACACCTTCCATCATGTCCCAGGTACCAGGTCACACCATCCATCATGTCCCAGGTACCAGGTCACACCTTCCATCATGTCCCAGGTACCAGGTCACACCATCCATCATGTCCCAGGTACCAGGTCACACCTTCCATCATGTCCCAGATACCAGGTCACACCATCCATCATGTCCCAGGTACCAGGTCACACCTTCCATCATGTCCCAGGTACCAGGTCACACCATCCATCATGTCCCAGGTACCAGGTCACACCTTCCATCATGTCTCAGGTACCAGGTCACACCATCCATCATGTCGCAGGTACCAGGTCACACCTTCCATCATGTCTCAGGTCCCAAGTCACACCTTCCATCATGTCCCAGGTACCAGGTCACACCTTCCATCATGTCCCAGGTCACACCTTCCATCATGTCCCAGGTACCAGGTCACACCTTCCATCATGTCTCAGGTACCAGGTCATACCATCCATCATGTCCCAGGTACCAGGTCATACCATCCATCATGTCCCAGGTCACACCTTCCATCATGTCCCTGGTACCAGGTCACACCTTCCATCATGTCCCTGGTACCAGGTCACACCTACCATCATGTCCCAGGTACCAGGTCATACCATCCATCATGTCCCAGGTCACACCTTCCATCATGTCCCAGGTACCAGGTCACACCATCCATCATGTCCCAGGTACCAGGTCACACCTTCCATCATGTCTCAGGTACCAGGTCACACCATCCATCATGTCGCAGGTACCAGGTCACACCTTCCATCATGTCTCAGGTCCCAAGTCACACCTTCCATCATGTCCCGGGTACCAGGTCACACCTTCCATCATGTCCCAGGTCACACCTTCCATCATGTCCCAGGTACCAGGTACAAGGGATACCAGCCCCGGGTCCGACGCCCAGCTCCAGGATGGCTATGAGCGTGTCCCCATCATTCAGTGAAGGGAAGAGGATGGGTTATCTACTCTATCTATCATCTCCTGCACCACCCGCAGCCTTTCTACTTCCCATCAATTCAAAAGTTTCCATAAATCAATTTGTTTTTAACCAGGAGGCATGTTGATTTTTTTTAAATTATCAACAGAAAACGCCAAACCATTTCGATTTTATAGCACTGGGATGGGGTTAGGATAAGGATTTGGGATGACGGAGGGAAGGAATGGTGCCCAACCATTTTAACGGTCGGGGATTGAATGCCGACCTGCATGAAGCGAGACCCCTCGCTGTACCGTCCTGTCATATATGGAATATTAATCTTTTCAATATCTCGCATGACACTACAAAAATAATAAAAAATAAAAAAATAACACCTTTCCTCCATCTTAATTGTCTGCATCTGACGATGAAGGAAATATACGAGTTAACATATATTAAAAACTCAGCCTTGACGATCGTCTTAAAAAAAAAGTTGTTGTTGTCCACTCAACATGGAAACGGATTTTTATACGAGGAATTATTTTGTTGTTGTGACGTTAAGTGACCTTAAAAGTGTTCGTAGTCGGTGTGATGAGTCCTAATTGAGGACAACCTTGTGGCAGACACCCCACGAGGACAACCTTGTGGTGGTCACCCCACGAGGACAGTAGTAGGGATGACACGCCAGCGGCTCCTTTTTTTTTCAGGCCGGAGGACCCCTGTGAGGATGACACGCCAGCGGCTCCTTTTTTTTTGGGGGGGGAGAGGACCCCTGTGCGGTGTAAGACGCACAGGCCCTTTTTTTTTTTTTTCAGGTAAATTTTGTGTCACAGATTTTAGAAGTATGGAATTCTTATGAGAAAATAATTTCCGAGACTTAGAAGTTTGTTAAGGCCTTATGGGAGAAATAGCAATCTGTCGTCTCACCTGTGTTTACTTTAGACGTCAGCCAGACGCGGCCTTCAGGTCACCTCGGTAATCGTATCTTATCTCCATAATATCTCTACCGTCCCTCCTCTCTCTCTCTCTCCTCCTCCTATTTCCTTACAACTATTTTCAGAGTTTCAAATAATCATAGAAGTTTATTTATATGTTTATGACCGAATTTGTAAAAGGATCATTTTCAGAGAATATTGTCTTAGATGTTTTGTTAAGGAAAACAGGTAACTTATCCATAACATTTAGTTTTATATCCATTTACGGCTATTTCATCTGTAAAGACCAAATTGAACAGAGCCCAGTTTTAAGCTCATATTTCATCAGAGTCCAGTTTATGCTCAAATTCATCAGAGTCCGCTTTGAGAGCAATATTCATCAGAGACAGTTTTAGCTCATATTTCATCAGAGACCATTTTATACCTAAAAATGAACAGAGTCCACTTTGTGAGCAAATTAGTCAGAGACAGTATTTAGCTCATATTTCATCAGAGTCCAGTTTATGCTCAAATTCGCCAGAGTCTACTTTGAGAGCAATATTCGTCAGAGACAGTTTTAGCTCATATTTCATCAGAGTCCAATTTATACCTAAAAATGAACAGAGTCTACTTTGAGAGCAAACTAGTCAGAGACAGTACTTAGCTCATATTTCATCAGAGTCCAATTATCAACAGAAATTCGCCAGAGTCTACTTTGAGAGCAAATTTCATCAGTGTCCTGTAATCTGTGAAAATTTGACAGAGTCCAGTTCTTGATCGAAATTCATCAGAGTCCAGTTTTCTAGCAAAATTCGCCAGAGTCTACTTTGTGCCAAAATATTCAGAGTCCAGTTCATGATCGAAATTAATCAGAGTCCAGTTTTCTAGCAAAATTCGCCAGAGTCTACTTTGTGCCAAAATATTCAGAGTCCAGTTCATGATCGAAATTAATCAGAGTCCAATTAAAGACCCAAATTTGGCAGAGACCACATTTTCGCTACTAGCAGTCCAATCCCCCTGAAATTTTAAACAGTCATATTTCAGACGTAGTAAATAAGATCAAGTCAGTTACAGAGCTCCAGCTCTTGTCCCCCTGTATTTGCATATTTTCTCTATATTCACTGTGTTCTTCGTATTCTCATCCGTGTTCACTCCATGTTCTACAAATGTTCACAGTCCCATTCAGTTCATATTTCCACAAGTATCTCCATTTTTTCTGTAATCTTTCTCTTAGTCTCATTATGTTCTCTACAAAGTCTAGTCATATTTTCTATGTTTTCATGTTCATCACATGTTCTCTTTACAACTTTTATACTCAATATTCATGCTAACTTCCATATTTTGTGTTCTTTGTCAATATTCATGTTCCTCTACAAGTTCATGTTCCTCACAAGATCACTTCGTTTTTCACCTTCACTTACATGTTTTCTACTTTCTTTGTCATATTCTCCATGTTCTTCACAAGTCCATTGTTCATTCTTTGTATTCCCTATTCTCCTTATCATGTTTTCATGTTCTCTGTAAGTTCATATTCCCAGCATGTTCACTGTATTCATCAACTTTTTCTTACATGTTTTCTGTGTTCACCGTATGTTCACTGTGTTCATTCCCCTACTTAACCTCAATTTTTTATGTTCGTTGTTTCTTTTAACCAATTTGTTTCTTCCATTCACTAACTAGTTCTTTGTCAAATAATATTATACTGCATTACAGTTTCCTCAACAATTTTAGTCACCCAGTTTTATTTGCAAAACTATGTCAAAGTAATTCTCGTAGTCAACTTAATAGTTCCACCAGCCATGTTCTTAAACAAATCTACACTTTATTCAGTTCCAAATTTACAAAGACAAACCTTTCTTGTAACTTCTTAACTAAAAATCTTTCGCCAATCAACTAAAACATAGTCACTTTCGTCATTTCTCAACTAAACTTATTATCCAGTCAACTAAAAATTGTCAAAGGAATCTTTCCAGCACTGTTCACAACTAAACATATTCCCCATTCATCAGAAATAACCTTGTTCTTCATGTTTCATTGTCATTTCATAACTAAAATTATCTATCAATCAACAGAAAAAGCCATGTTCATCATGTTTTGTCTTTTTGATTAACTAAAATTATGTTTTGTCAAGTAAGAAAAAATAACCAAAGATATCTATCATCGTCGTTCTTAACTGACATTTATACTTTGTGGAGCACTAAAATAGTCAAATGTAACTTTTTCAACACTTTCGTAACTAAAATTATATGTCGTCAACTAAAAATTGTCAAAGGAATCTTTCCAGCACTGTTCACAACTAAACATATTCCCCATTCATCAGAAATAACCTTGTTCTTCATGTTTCATTGTCATTTCATAACTAAAATTATCTATCAATCAACAGAAAAAGCCATGTTCATCATGTTTTGTCTTTTTGATTAACTAAAATTATGTTTTGTCAAGTAAGAAAAAATAACCAAAGATATCTATCATCGTCGTTCTTAACTGACATTTATACTTTGTGGAGCACTAAAATAGTCAAATGTAACTTTTTCAACACTTTCGTAACTAAAATTATATGTCGTCAAGTACGAAAAATAGTCAAAGGTGCTCTCCGTGACACCAAAGTTACTCTTCGAGAAATCAAAGACACTCTTCAATACATCAAGGACTTACTCAAAGACATCAAAGTTGCACTCAAAGACAACCTTTGAGACATCAAAGACATCCTTTAAGACTTCAATGGGACTCTTCGAGATATCAAAAGACACTCTCAAACACTCAAAAATTTACTTGCATCCTCAAAGTTAATCTCAGAGGCACAAAAGTTATTCTGAGCTATCAAAGTTAATCTCAAACATCTCCGTTCATAAAAGTTATTCTCTAAGAGCTATCAAAAGTTATTCTCAGTCATCAAAAGTTATTCCAAGAGACGTCAAAGTTAATCTCAAATTTACTCGCATCCTCAAAGTTATTCTCAGAGTCATCAAAAAAGTTAATCTCAGTCATCAAAATGCTATTCTCTAAGTAGCCTTTCGTTCATCAGAGAAACTTTCTAAGACATCTTCGTTCATTAAAGTTAATCTCAGAGGCATAAACGTTATTCTTGGAGCTATCAAAATTAATCTCTAAAACAACAAAAGTTAATCTCTGTCATCAAAGTTAATCTGCAAGATATCTTCGAGACATCAAAGTTACTTTTCATTACATCAAAGACGCATTCAAATACTACCCATGTTCTCAGAAGTCATTCTCTAAGCCATCAATGTTCTTCTCTAATACATAAAGTTATTCTCTATGTCATCAAAAAGTTATTCTCTGAGCTAACAAAATACTACTCATGTTCTCAAAGACATTCTCCAATTCATCAAAGTGGTTTCAAAGACATCAAAGTTAATCTCAGAGTTATCCAAAGACATTCTCAAAGTCATCTAAAGTTATTCTCTAAGACATCAAAGTTATTCTAAGAGTTATCAAAAGTTATTCTCAGTCATGATATGTTATTCTCTAAGTAACCTTCCGTTCATCAAAGACATTCTCTAAGTCCTCAAAGTTATTCTCTAAGACAACAAAGTCATTCTCAGAGTCATCAAAAGTTATTCTCAGAGTCACCTTCGTTATTCAAAGAAGCCTACTGAGACATCCTCGTTCAACAAAACTGTCCTCAGAGCCATCAAAAAAGTTAAATACAGTCGTCAAAGTTATTCTCTAAGTATCTTTTCGTTCATCAGAGAAGCTTTCTAAGACATCTTTGTTCATCCAAGTTGTTCTCAGAGACATCAAATGTTATTCTCGAAGTCATCAAAGATATTTTCAGAGACATCTAAAGTTAATTTCTATGTTATAAAGTTATTCTCAGAGACATCTAAAGTTAATATTGGTCATCAAAGTTGTTCTCTAAACATCAATGTTGTTCTCCAAGACATCAAAGATGTTCTCAAAATCATAAAAGTTATTCCCAGAGCTATCAAAGTTATTCTCAAAGTCATCAAAGTTATTCAAAGAGCTAACAAAAGTTATTCTCTAAGTAACCTTTCGTTCATCAGAGAAGCTTTCTAAGACATCTTCGTTCATCAATGTTGATCTCTAAGTCACCTTTGTTCATCAAAGAAACTCTCCTTCTTCCATCAAGTTATACTTTAAGACAACATTGTTGTTCTCTAAGACATCTTCAGGCATAAAATTTCTCCCCAAATGTAACTAGTTCAGCTTTTCATATCAAACTTACACTTCTGTTAAATATATTTTCTTAGACATTTTACCTTTTAAACTGTTCTCTGAACTACACTGTTCAAACCTACGCAACCTATCCTCTCCACCCAATGTTACTTAGTTAACCTAACGTTCCTAAACCTAACTTTACCTATCCTAACATAACTTACCTTACCTTACCTACATTTCCTAACTTAACCTATCTTACCTAACTTTACCTATATTACCTTACCATACCTTACCTATCTTACCTGACTTTACCTACCTACCTTACCTAACTTAACCTGCATAACCTAACTTTACCTATGCTACCTTACCTATCTTACCTAACCTAACCTAACCTAACTTTACCTATGTTACCTTACCTTACCTACCTTTCCTAACTTATCCTGCTTAACCTATCTTACCTAACTTTACCTATGTTACCTTACCTTTCCTAACTTATCCTGCTTAACCTATCTTACCTAACTTTACCTATGTTACCTTACCTTACCTACCTTTCCTAACTTAACCTGCTTAACCTATCTTACTTAACTTTACCTATCTTACCTATCTTACCTAACTTTACCTATGTTACCTTACCTTACCTACCTTTCCTAACTTAACCTGCTTAACCTATCTTACCTAACTTTACCTATCTTACCTAACTTAACTTTCATAACCTAACTTTACCTATCCTAACATAACTTACCTTACCTTCCCTATCTTACCTAACTTTACCTATCCTAACATAACTTACCTTACCTTCCCTAACTTAACCTAACTTTACCTATCCTAACTTAACTTACCTAACTTATTCTGCTTAACATAACTTACCTTACCTTCCCTATCTTACCTAACTTTACCTATCCTATCCTAACCTAACTTGCTTTACCTAACTTAATCTTACATTCCCAAACTGATGTATCCTAACTTATCTAGTCCAACCAGACATGATCTAACTTAAGTATTCCTTCTTGTCTTTGTGTTTCGTCAATCATTGTCACATATTCATTTACTCATTTCATTAGTTAATTTCTCAAATGGTCACTTATGCATTTCAAGTGCTATTTTGTTAGAGATTGGATATTTAAGCATTTCAAAGAATTATAATTTCTCAAATGGACGTTTTTGCATTTCAAGTGCTATTTGTTAGAGATTGGATATTTAAGCATTTCAAAGAATTTTTGTTATATATGGGCATTTACTCATTTCAAGGGATAATTTCTCAAATGGACGTTTTTGCATTTCAAGTGTTATTTGTTTAAGATTGGGTATTTAACCATTTCAAAGGATTTTTGTTATATATGGGAACTTACTCGTTTCAAGGGCTAATTTCTCAAATGGTCATTTTTGCAGATCAAGGGTTATTTGTTAAAGTTCATCAAGTTGCTCATAAGTTGTATTTATTATGTTTGTTATCATTTATTCTTATTCCCCAACCCCTTAACCTAACCTCTTGTAATCTTAGTGTATTTAGTAGGTTCTATCATATGTTCTTATTCCCCAACCCTTTAACCTAACCTTTCAGATGTAGTTTATTGTGTTTTTGACGTATTTGTTGAATATATTATCCTTTTCCTAACCTTTCAGATGTAGTTTTGTTTCTCCTTTTTTGTATATTTTTACCCAAAGTTAAGTTAGGTAAGATAGGTAAAGTTAGGTAAGATAGGTTAAGCAGGTTAAGTTAGGAAAGGTAGGTAAGGTAAGGTAACATAGGTAAAGTTAGGTAAGATAGGTAAGATAGGTAAAGTTAAGTAAGATAGGTTAAGCAGGTTAAGTTAGGAAAGGTAGGTAAGGTAAGGTAACATAGGTAAAGTTAGGTAAGATAGGTTAAGCAGGATAAGTTAGGAAAGGTAGGTAAGGTAAGGTAACATAGGTAAAGTTAGGTAAGATAGGTTAAGCAGGTTAAGTTAGGAAAGGTAGGTAAGGTAAGGTAACATAGGTAAAGTTAGGTTAGGTTAGGTTAGGTAACATAGGTAAGGTAGGTAAGGTAACATAGGTAAAGTTAGGTTAAGCAGGTTAAGTTAGGTAAGGTAGGTAGGTAAAGTCAGGTAAGATAGGTAAGGTATGGTAAGGTAATATAGGTAAAGTTAGGTAAGATAGGTTAAGTTAGGAAATGTAGGTAAGGTAAGGTAAGTTATGTTAGGATAGGTAAAGTTAGGTTTAGGAACGTTACGTTAACTAAGTAACATTGGGTGGAGAGGATAGGTTACGTAGGTTTGAACAGTGTAGTTCAGAGAACAGTTTAAAAGGTAAAATGTCTAAGAAAATATATTTAACAGAAGTGTAAGTTTGATATGAAAAGCTGAACTAGTTACATTTGGGGAGAAATTTTATGCCTGAAGATGTCTTAGAGAACAACAATGTTGTCTTAAAGTATAACTTGATGGAAGAAGGAGAGTTTCTTTGATGAACAAAGGTGACTTAGAGATCAACATTGATGAACGAAGATGTCTTAGAAAGCTTCTCTGATGAACGAAAGGTTACTTAGAGAATAACTTTTGTTAGCTCTTTGAATAACTTTGATGACTTTGAGAATAACTTTGATAGCTCTGGGAATAACTTTTATGATTTTGAGAACATCTTTGATGTCTTGGAGAACAACATTGATGTTTAGAGAACAACTTTGATGACCAATATTAACTTTAGATGTCTCTGAGAATAACTTTATAACATAGAAATTAACTTTAGATGTCTCTGAAAATATCTTTGATGACTTCGAGAATAACATTTGATGTCTCTGAGAACAACTTGGATGAACAAAGATGTCTTAGAAAGCTTCTCTGATGAACGAAAAGATACTTAGAGAATAACTTTGACGACTGTATTTAACTTTTTTGATGGCTCTGAGGACAGTTTTGTTGAACGAGGATGTCTCAGTAGGCTTCTTTGAATAACGAAGGTGACTCTGAGAATAACTTTTGATGACTCTGAGAATGACTTTGTTGTCTTAGAGAATAACTTTGAGGACTTAGAGAATGTCTTTGATGAACGGAAGGTTACTTAGAGAATAACATATCATGACTGAGAATAACTTTTGATAACTCTTAGAATAACTTTGATGTCTTAGAGAATAACTTTAGATGACTTTGAGAATGTCTTTGGATAACTCTGAGATTAACTTTGATGTCTTTGAAACCACTTTGATGAATTGGAGAATGTCTTTGAGAACATGAGTAGTATTTTGTTAGCTCAGAGAATAACTTTTTGATGACATAGAGAATAACTTTATGTATTAGAGAAGAACATTGATGGCTTAGAGAATGACTTCTGAGAACATGGGTAGTATTTGAATGCGTCTTTGATGTAATGAAAAGTAACTTTGATGTCTCGAAGATATCTTGCAGATTAACTTTGATGACAGAGATTAACTTTTGTTGTTTTAGAGATTAATTTTGATAGCTCCAAGAATAACGTTTATGCCTCTGAGATTAACTTTAATGAACGAAGATGTCTTAGAAAGTTTCTCTGATGAACGAAAGGCTACTTAGAGAATAGCATTTTGATGACTGAGATTAACTTTTTTGATGACTCTGAGAATAACTTTGAGGATGCGAGTAAATTTGAGATTAACTTTGACGTCTCTTGGAATAACTTTTGATGACTGAGAATAACTTTTGATAGCTCTTAGAGAATAACTTTTATGAACGGAGATGTTTGAGATTAACTTTGATAGCTCAGAATAACTTTTGTGCCTCTGAGATTAACTTTGAGGATGCAAGTAAATTTTTGAGTGTTTGAGAGTGTCTTTTGATATCTCGAAGAGTCCCATTGAAGTCTTAAAGGATGTCTTTGATGTCTCAAAGGTTGTCTTTGAGTGCAACTTTGATGTCTTTGAGTAAGTCCTTGATGTATTGAAGAGTGTCTTTGATTTCTCGAAGAGTAACTTTGGTGTCACGGAGAGCACCTTTGACTATTTTTCGTACTTGACGACATATAATTTTAGTTACGAAAGTGTTGAAAAAGTTACATTTGACTATTTTAGTGCTCCACAAAGTATAAATGTCAGTTAAGAACGACGATGATAGATATCTTTGGTTATTTTTTCTTACTTGACAAAACATAATTTTAGTTAATCAAAAAGACAAAACATGATGAACATGGCTTTTTCTGTTGATTGATAGATAATTTTAGTTATGAAATGACAATGAAACATGAAGAACAAGGTTATTTCTGATGAATGGGGAATATGTTTAGTTGTGAACAGTGCTGGAAAGATTCCTTTGACAATTTTTAGTTGACTGGATAATAAGTTTAGTTGAGAAATGACGAAAGTGACTATGTTTTAGTTGATTGGCGAAAGATTTTTAGTTAAGAAGTTACAAGAAAGGTTTGTCTTTGTAAATTTGGAACTGAATAAAGTGTAGATTTGTTTAAGAACATGGCTGGTGGAACTATTAAGTTGACTACGAGAATTACTTTGACATAGTTTTGCAAATAAAACTGGGTGACTAAAATTGTTGAGGAAACTGTAATGCAGTATAATATTATTTGACAAAGAACTAGTTAGTGAATGGAAGAAACAAATTGGTTAAAAGAAACAACGAACATAAAAAATTGAGGTTAAGTAGGGGAATGAACACAGTGAACATACGGTGAACACAGAAAACATGTAAGAAAAAGTTGATGAATACAGTGAACATGCTGGGAATATGAACTTACAGAGAACATGAAAACATGATAAGGAGAATAGGGAATACAAAGAATGAACAATGGACTTGTGAAGAACATGGAGAATATGACAAAGAAAGTAGAAAACATGTAAGTGAAGGTGAAAAACGAAGTGATCTTGTGAGGAACATGAACTTGTAGAGGAACATGAATATTGACAAAGAACACAAAATATGGAAGTTAGCATGAATATTGAGTATAAAAGTTGTAAAGAGAACATGTGATGAACATGAAAACATAGAAAATATGACTAGACTTTGTAGAGAACATAATGAGACTAAGAGAAAGATTACAGAAAAAATGGAGATACTTGTGGAAATATGAACTGAATGGGACTGTGAACATTTGTAGAACATGGAGTGAACACGGATGAGAATACGAAGAACACAGTGAATATAGAGAAAATATGCAAATACAGGGGGACAAGAGCTGGAGCTCTGTAACTGACTTGATCTTATTTACTACGTCTGAAATATGACTGTTTAAAATTTCAGGGGGATTGGACTGCTAGTAGCGAAAATGTGGTCTCTGCCAAATTTGGGTCTTTAATTGGACTCTGATTAATTTCGATCATGAACTGGACTCTGAATATTTTGGCACAAAGTAGACTCTGGCGAATTTTGCTAGAAAACTGGACTCTGATTAATTTCGATCATGAACTGGACTCTGAATATTTTGGCACAAAGTAGACTCTGGCGAATTTTGCTAGAAAACTGGACTCTGATGAATTTCGATCAAGAACTGGACTCTGTCAAATTTTCACAGATTACAGGACACTGATGAAATTTGCTCTCAAAGTAGACTCTGGCGAATTTCTGTTGATAATTGGACTCTGATGAAATATGAGCTAAGTACTGTCTCTGACTAGTTTGCTCTCAAAGTAGACTCTGTTCATTTTTAGGTATAAATTGGACTCTGATGAAATATGAGCTAAAACTGTCTCTGACGAATATTGCTCTCAAAGTAGACTCTGGCGAATTTGAGCATAAACTGGACTCTGATGAAATATGAGCTAAATACTGTCTCTGACTAATTTGCTCACAAAGTGGACTCTGTTCATTTTTAGGTATAAAATGGTCTCTGATGAAATATGAGCTAAAACTGTCTCTGATGAATATTGCTCTCAAAGCGGACTCTGATGAATTTGAGCATAAACTGGACTCTGATGAAATATGAGCTTAAAACTGGGCTCTGTTCAATTTGGTCTTTACAGATGAAATAGCCGTAAATGGATATAAAACTAAATGTTATGGATAAGTTACCTGTTTTCCTTAACAAAACATCTAAGACAATATTCTCTGAAAATGATCCTTTTACAAATTCGGTCATAAACATATAAATAAACTTCTATGATTATTTGAAACTCTGAAAATAGTTGTAAGGAAATAGGAGGAGGAGAGAGAGAGAGAGGAGGGACGGTAGAGATATTATGGAGATAAGATACGATTACCGAGGTGACCTGAAGGCCGCGTCTGGCTGACGTCTAAAGTAAACACAGGTGAGACGACAGATTGCTATTTCTCCCATAAGGCCTTAACAAACTTCTAAGTCTCGGAAATTATTTTCTCATAAGAATTCCTTACTTCTAAAATCTGTGACACAAAATTTACCTGAAAAAAAAAAAAAAGGGCCTGTGCGTCTTACACCGCACAGGGGTCCTCTCCCCCCCCCCAAAAAAAGGAGCCGCTGGCGTGTCATCCTCACAGGGGTCCTCCGGCCTGAAAAAAAAAGGAGCCGCTGGCGTGTCATCCCTACTACTGAGGACAACCTTGTGGTGGTCACCCCACGAGGACAACCTTGTGGTGGTCACCCCACGAGGACAACCTTGTGGTGGTCACCCCACGAGGACAACCTTATGGCAACACCCCACGAGGACAACCTTGTGGTAGACATCACACGAGGACAACCTTGTGGTGGTCACCCCACGAGGACAACCTTGTGGTGGTCACCCCACGAGGACAACCTTGTGGTGGTCACCCCACGAGGACAACCTTATGGCAACACCCCACGAGGACAACCTTGTGGTAGACATCACACGAGGACAACCTTGTGGTGGTCACCCCACGAGGACAACCTTGTGGTGGTCACCCCACGAGGACAACCTTGTGGTGGTCACCCCACGAGGACAACCTTGTGGTGGTCACCCCACGAGGACAACCTTATGGCAACACCCCACGAGGACAACCTTGTGGTAGACATCACACGAGGACAACCTTGTGGTGGTCACCCCACGAGGACAACCTTATGGCAACACCCCACGAGGACAACCTTATGGCAGACAACACACGAGGACAACCTTGTGGCAGACACCACACGAGGACAACCTCATTCTGGACACCACACGAGGACAACCTCATTCTGGACACCACACGAGGACAACCCCACTAAAGTTGTCCTCTTCAACACGTTGTCATCTTCAGGTGTTATTCATTCAGTTTGTTCCAGATTCTTTACTAAGTTCCAGTGACAATTTATAACTGAATATCAAGTGCCATAAGCGTCCTACACACGTGAACAGTACTGTAGCCGGTACTAACTGGGTGCACGCCAAGTGCAACAGTCAGCAACTACAAAAATCACGTTCGTACCAGAGGATATATAGGGTCACCAGAGGATATATAGGGTCAGCAGAGGATATATAGGGGTCAGCAGAGGATATATAGGGGTCAGCAGAGGATATATAGGGGTCAGCAGAGGATATATAGGGTCAGCAGAGGATATATAGGGGTCAGCAGAGGATATATAGGGGTCATCAGAGGATATATAGGGGTCATCAGAGGGTATATAGGGTCAGCAGAGGATATATAGGGGTCATCAGAGGATATATAGGGTCAGCAGAGGATATATAGGGGTCATCAGAGGATATATAGGGTCAGCAGAGGATATATAGGGGTCACCAGAGGATATATAGGGTCACCAGAGGATATATAGGGTCAGCAGAGGATATATAGGGTCAGCAGAGGATATATAGGGTCAGCAGAGGATATATAGGGTCAGCAGAGGATATATAGGGGTCATCAGAGGATATATAGGGTCAGCAGAGGATATATAGGGGTCATCAGAGGATTTATAGGGTCACCAGAGGATATATTGGGGTCAGCAGAGGATATATAGGGTCACCAGAGGATATATTGGGGGTCTGCAGAGGATATATAGGGTCACCAGAGGATATATAGGGGTCAGCAGAGGATATATAGGGTCAGCAGAGGATATATAGGGTCAGCAGAGGATATATAGGGTCCCCAGAGGATATATAGGGTCAGCAGAGGATATATAGGGTCAGCAGAGGATATATAGGGGTCAGCAGAGGATATATAGGGTCAGCAGAGGATATATAGGGTCAGCAGAGGATATATAGGGTCACCAGAGGATATATAGGGTCAGCAGAGGATATATAGGGGTCAGCAGAGGATATATTGGGGTCAGCAGAGGATATATAGGGTCACCAGAGGATATATTGGGGTCAGCAGAGGATATATAGGGTCACCAGAGGATATATAGGGGTCAGCAGAGGATATATAGGGGTCATCAGAGGATATATAGGGGTCATCAGAGGATATATAAGGTCACCAGAGGATATATAGGGTCACCAGAGGATATATAGGGTCACCAGAGGATATATAGTGTCAGCAGAGGATATATTGGGTCAGCAGAGGATATATAGGGTCAGCAGAGGATATATTGGGGTCATCAGAGGATATATAGGGTCAGCAGAGGATATATAGGGGTCATCAGAGGATTTATAGGGTCACCAGAGGATATATTGGGGTCAGCAGAGGATATATAGGGTCACCATAGGATATATTGGGGGTCAGCAGAGGATATATAGGGTCACCAGAGGATATATAGGGGTCACCAGAGGATATATTGGGGTCAGCAGAGGATATATAGGGTCACCAGAGGATATATAGGGGTCAGCAGAGGATATATAGGGTCACCAGAGGATATATTGGGGTCAGCAGAGGATATATAGGGTCATCAGAGGATATATAGGGTCACCAGAAGATATATTGGGGTCAGCAGAGGATATATAGGGGTCACCAGAGGATATATTGGGGTCAGCAGAGGATATATAGGGTCACCAGAGGATATATTGGGGTCAGCAGAGGATATATAGGGTCACCAGAGGATATATAGGGGTCAGCAGAGGATATGTAGGGTCAGCAGAGGATATATAGGGTCAGCAGAGGATATATAGGGTCACCAGAGGATATATAGGGTCAGCAGAGGATATATAGGGTCACCAGAGGATATATAGGGATCAGCAGAGGATATATAGGGTCAGCAGAGGATATATAGGGTCACCAGAGGATATAGTGGGGTCAGCAGAGGATATATAGGGTCACCAGAGGATATATAGGGTCACCAGAGGATATATTGGGGTCAGCAGAGGATATATAGGGGTCACCAGAGGATATATTGGGGTCAGCAGAGGATATATAGGGTCACCAGAGGATATATTGGGGTCAGCAGAGGATATATAGGGTCACCAGAGGATATATAGGGGTCAGCAGAGGATATGTAGGGTCAGCAGAGGATATATAGGGTCAGCAGAGGATATATAGGGTCACCAGAGGATATATAGGGTCAGCAGAGGATATATAGGGTCACCAGAGGATATATAGGGATCAGCAGAGGATATATAGGGTCAGCAGAGGATATATAGGGTCACCAGAGGATATATTGGCGTCAGCAGAGGATATATAGGGTCACCAGAGGATATATAGGGTCACCAGAGGATATATTGGGGTCAGCAGAGGATATATAGGGGTCACCAGAGGATATATTGGGGTCAGCAGAGGATATATAGGGTCACCAGAGGATATATTGGGGTCAGCAGAGAATATATAGGGTCACCAGAGAATATATAGGGGTCAGCAGAGGATATGTAGGGTCATCAGAGGATATATAGGGTCAGCAGAGGATATATAGGGGTCATCAGAGGATTTATAGGGTCAACAGAGGATATATTGGGGTCAGCAGAGGATATATAGGGTCACCAGAGGATATATTGGGGGTCAGCAGAGGATATATAGGGTCACCAGAGGATATATAGGGGTAAGCAGAGGATATATATGGTCAGCAGAGGATATATAGGGTCAGCAGAGGATATATAGGGTCCCCAGAGGATATATAGGGTCAGCAGAGGATATATAGGGTCACCAGAGGATATATAGGGGTCAGCAGAGGATATATAGGGTCAGCAGAGGATATATAGGGTCAGCAGGGGATATATAGGGTCACCAGAGGATATATAGGGTCAGCAGAGGATATATAGGGGTCAGCAGAGGATATATTGGGGTCAGCAGAGGATATATAGGGTCACCAGAGGATATATTGGGGTCAGCAGAGGATATATAGGGTCACCAGAGGATATATAGGGGTTAGCAGAGGATATATAGGGGTCATCAGAGGATATATAGGGGTCATCAGAGGATATATAGGGTCACCAGAGGATATATAGGGCCACCAGAGGATATATAGGGTCACCAGAGGATATAGAGTGTCAGCAGAGGATATATAGGGTCAGCAGAGGATATATAGGGTCAGCAGAGGATATATTGGGGTCATCAGAGGATATATAGGGTCAGCAGAGGATATATAGGGTCAGCAGAGGATATATTGGGGTCATCAGAGGATATATAGGGTCAGCAGAGGATATATAGGGGTCATCAGAGGATTTATAGGGTCACCAGAGGATATATTGGGGTCAGCAGAGGATATATAGGGTCACCAGAGGATATATTGGGGGTCAGCAGAGGATATATAGGGTCACCAGAGGATATATAGGGGTCACCAGAGGATATATTGGGGTCAGCAGAGGATATATAGGGTCACCAGAGGATATATAGGGGTCAGCAGAGGATATATAGGGTCACCAGAGGATATATTGGGGTCAGCAGAGGATATATAGGGTCATCAGAGGATATATAGGGTCACCAGAAGATATATTGGGGTCAGCAGAGGATATATAGGGGTCACCAGAGGATATATTGGGGTCAGCAGAGGATATATAGGGTCACCAGAGGATATATTGAGGTCAGCAGAGGATATATAGGGTCACCAGAGGATATATAGGGGTCAGCAGAGGATATGTAGGGTCAGCAGAGGATATATAGGGTCAGCAGAGGATATATAGGGTCACCAGAGGATATATAGGGTCAGCAGAGGATATATAGGGTCACCAGAGGATATATAGGGATCAGCAGAGGATATATAGGGTCAGCAGAGGATATATAGGGTCACAAGAGGATATATTGGGGTCAGCAGAGGATATATAGGGTCACCAGAGGATATATAGGGTCACCAGAGGATATATTGGGGTCAGCAGAGGATATATAGGGATCACCAGAGGATATATTGGGGTCAGCAGAGGATATATAGGGTCACCAGAGGATATATTGGGGTCAGCAGAGGATATATAGGGTCACCAGAGGATATATAGGGGTCAGCAGAGGAAATGTAGGGTCAGCAGAGGATATATAGGGTCAGCAGAGGATATATAGGATCACCAGAGGATATATAGGGTCACCAGAGGATATATAGGGTCAGCAGAGGATATATAGGGTCACCAGAGGATATATAGGGGTCAGCAGAGGATATATAGGGTCAGCAGAGGATATATAGGGTCAGCAGAGGATATATAGGGTCCCCAGAGGATATATAGGATCAGCAGAGGATATATAGGGTCACCAGAGGATATATAGGGGTCAGCAGAGGATATATAGGGTCAGCAGAGGATATATAGGGTCAGCAGAGGATATATAGGGTCACCAGAGGATATATAAGATCAGCAGAGGATATATAGGGGTCAGCAGAGGATATATTGGGGTCAGCAGAGGATATATAGGGTCACCAGAGGATATATTGGGGTCAGCAGAGGATATATAAGGTCACCAGAGGATATATAGGGTCACCAGAGGATATATTGGGGTCAGCAGAGGATATATAGGGGTCACCAGAGGATATATTGGGGTCAGCAGAGGATATATAGGGTCACCAGAGGATATATTGGGGTCAGCAGAGGATATATAGGGTCACCAGAGGATATATAGGGGTCAGCAGAGGATATGAAGGGTCAGCAGAGGATATATAGGGTCAGCAGAGGATATATAGGATCACCAGAGGATATATAGGGTCAGCAGAGGATATATAGGGTCACCAGAGGATATATAGGGGTCAGCAGAGGATATATAGGGTCAGCAGAGGATATACAGGGTCAGCAGAGGATATATAGGGTCACCAGAGGATATATAGGGTCAGCAGAGGATATATAGGGTCACCAGAGGATATATAGGGGTCAGCAGAGGATATATAGGGTCAGCAGAGGATATATAGGGTCAGCAGAGGATATATAGGGTCCCCAGAGGATATATAGGGTCAGCAGAGGATATATAGGGTCACCAGAGGATATATAGGGGTCAGCAGAGGATATATAGGGTCAGCGGAGGATATATAGGGTCAGCAGAGGATATATAGGGTCACCAGAGGATATATAGGGTCAGCAGAAGATATATAGGGGTCAGCAGAGGATATATAGGGTCAGCAGAAGATATATAGGGTCACCAGAGGATATATAGGGGTCAGCAGAGGATATATAGGGTCAGCAGAGGATATATAGGGTCAGCAGAGGATATATAGGGGGTCACCAGAGGATATATATGGTCAGCAGAGGATATATAGGGTCACCAGAGGATATATAGGGTCAGCAGAGGATATATAGGGGTCAGCAGAGGATATATAGGGTCAGCAGAGGATATATAGGGTCAGCAAAGGATATATAGGGGTCACTAGAGGATATATAAGGTCAGCAGAGGATATATAGGGTCACCAGAGGATATATAGGGTCAGCAGAGGATATATAGGGGTCAGCATAGGATATATAGGGTCACCAGAGGATATATAGGGGTCAGCAGAGGATATATACGGGTCAGCAGAGGATATATAGGGTCAGCAGAGGATATATAGGGGTTACCAGAGGATATATAGGGTCAGCAGAGGATATATAGGGTCAGCAGAGGATATATAGGGTCAGCAGAGGATATATAGGGGTCAGCAGAGGATATATAGGGTCAGCAGAGGATATATAGGGTCAGCAGAGGATATATAGGGTCACCAGAGGATATATAGGGGTCAGCAGAGGATATATAGGGTCAGCAGAGGATATATAGGGTCACCAGAGGATATATAGGGGTCAGCAGAGGATATATAGGGGTCACCAGAGGATATATAGGGTCTCGATAGGATATATAGGGTCACCAGAGGATATATAGGGGTCACCAGAGGATATATAGGGTCACTATAGGATATATAGGGTCACCAGAGGATATATAGGGTCACCAGAGGATATATAGGATCACCAGAGGATATAGGATCACCAGAGGATATATAGGGTCACCATAGGATATATAGGGTCACCAGAGGATATATAGGATCACCAGAGGATATAGGATCACCAGAGGATATATAGGGTCACCATAGGATATAGGGTCACCAGAGGATATATAGGGTCACCAGAGGATATATAGGGTCACTATAGGATATATAGGGACACCAGAGGATATATAGGGTCACCAGAGGATATATAGGATCACCAGAGGATATAGGATCACCAGAGGATATATAGGGTCACCAGAGGATATATAGGGTCACCAGAGGATATATAGGGTCACCAGAGGATATATAGGGTCACCAGAATATATATATAGGGTCACCAGAGGATATATAGGGTCACCAGAGGATATTTAGGGTCAACAGAGGATATATAGGGTCACCAGAGGATATATAGGGTCACCAGAGGATATATAGGGTCACCAGAGGATATATAGGGTCACCAGAAGATATATAGGGTCACCAGAGGATATATAAGGTCACCAGAGGATATAGGGTCACCAAAGGATATATAGATGTCACCAGAAGATATAGAGGGTCACCAGAGGATATATTGGGTCACCAGAGGATATATAGATGTCACCAGAGGATATATAGGGGTCACCAGAGGATATAGGGTCACCAGAGGATATATAGGGTCACCAGAGGATATATAGGGATCAGCAGAGGATATATAGGGTCAGCAGAGGATATATAGGGTAACCAGAGGATATATTGGCGTCAGCAGAGGATATATAGGGTCACCAGAGGATATATAGGGTCACCAGAGGATATATTGGGGTCAGCAGAGGATATATAGGGGTCACCAGAGGATATATTGGGGTCAGCAGAGGATATATAGGGTCACCAGAGGATATATTGGGGTCAGCAGAGGATATATAGGGTCACCAGAGAATATATAGGGGTCAGCAGAGGATATGTAGGGTCATCAGAGGATATATAGGGTCAGCAGAGGATATATAGGGGTCATCAGAGGATTTATAGGGTCAACAGAGGATATATTGGGGTCAGCAGAGGATATATAGGGTCACCAGAGGATATATTGGGGGTCAGCAGAGGATATATAGGGTCACCAGAGGATATATAGGGGTAAGCAGAGGATATATAGGGTCAGCAGAGGATATATAGGGTCAGCAGAGGATATATAGGGTCCCCAGAGGATATATAGGGTCAGCAGAGGATATATAGGGTCACCAGAGGATATATAGGGGTCAGCAGAGGATATATAGGGTCAGCAGAGGATATATAGGGTCAGCAGGGGATATATAGGGTCACCAGAGGATATATAGGGTCAGCAGAGGATATATAGGGGTCAGCAGAGGATATATTGGGGTCAGCAGAGGATATATAGGGTCACCAGAGGATATATTGGGGTCAGCAGAGGATATATAGGGTCACCAGAGGATATATAGGGGTTAGCAGAGGATATATAGGGGTCATCAGAGGATATATAGGGGTCATCAGAGGATATATAGGGTCACCAGAGGATATATAGGGCCACCAGAGGATATATAGGGTCACCAGAGGATATAGAGTGTCATCAGAGGATATATAGGGTCAGCAGAGGATATATAGGGTCAGCAGAGGATATATTGGGGTCATCAGAGGATATATAGGGTCAGCAGAGGATATATAGGGTCAGCAGAGGATATATTGTGGTCATCAGAGGATATATAGGGTCAGCAGAGGATATATAGGGGTCATCAGAGGATTTATAGGGTCACCAGAGGATATATTGGGGTCAGCAGAGGATATATAGGGTCACCAGAGGATATATTGGGGGTCAGCAGAGGATATATAGGGTCACCAGAGGATATATAGGGGTCACCAGAGGATATATTGGGGTCAGCAGAGGATATATAGGGTCACCAGAGGATATATAGGGGTCAGCAGAGGATATATAGGGTCACCAGAGGATATATTGGGGTCAGCAGAGGATATATAGGGTCATCAGAGGATATATAGGGTCACCAGAAGATATATTGGGGTCAGCAGAGGATATATAGGGGTCACCAGAGGATATATTGGGGTCAGCAGAGGATATATAGGGTCACCAGAGGATATATTGAGGTCAGCAGAGGATATATAGGGTCACCAGAGGATATATAGGGGTCAGCAGAGGATATGTAGGGTCAGCAGAGGATATATAGGGTCAGCAGAGGATATATAGGGTCACCAGAGGATATATAGGGTCAGCAGAGGATATATAGGGTCACCAGAGGATATATAGGGATCAGCAGAGGATATATAGGGTCAGCAGAGGATATATAGGGTCACAAGAGGATATATTGGGGTCAGCAGAGGATATATAGGGTCACCAGAGGATATATAGGGTCACCAGAGGATATATTGGGGTCAGCAGAGGATATATAGGGATCACCAGAGGATATATTGGGGTCAGCAGAGGATATATAGGGTCACCAGAGGATATATTGGGGTCAGCAGAGGATATATAGGGTCACCAGAGGATATATAGGGGTCAGCAGAGGAAATGTAGGGTCAGCAGAGGATATATAGGGTCAGCAGAGGATATATAGGATCACCAGAGGATATATAGGGTCACCAGAGGATATATAGGGTCAGCAGAGGATATATAGGGTCACCAGAGGATATATAGGGGTCAGCAGAGGATATATAGGGTCAGCAGAGGATATATAGGGTCAGCAGAGGATATATAGGGTCCCCAGAGGATATATAGGATCAGCAGAGGATATATAGGGTCACCAGAGGATATATAGGGGTCAGCAGAGGATATATAGGGTCAGCAGAGGATATATAGGGTCAGCAGAGGATATATAGGGTCACCAGAGGATATATAAGATCAGCAGAGGATATATAGGGGTCAGCAGAGGATATATTGGGGTCAGCAGAGGATATATAGGGTCACCAGAGGATATATTGGGGTCAGCAGAGGATATATAAGGTCACCAGAGGATATATAGGGTCACCAGAGGATATATTGGGGTCAGCAGAGGATATATAGGGGTCACCAGAGGATATATTGGGGTCAGCAGAGGATATATAGGGTCACCAGAGGATATATTGGGGTCAGCAGAGGATATATAGGGTCACCAGAGGATATATAGGGGTCAGCAGAGGATATGAAGGGTCAGCAGAGGATATATAGGGTCAGCAGAGGATATATAGGATCACCAGAGGATATATAGGGTCAGCAGAGGATATATAGGGTCACCAGAGGATATATAGGGGTCAGCAGAGGATATATAGGGTCAGCAGAGGATATACAGGGTCAGCAGAGGATATATAGGGTCACCAGAGGATATATAGGGTCACCAGAGGATATATAGGGTCACCAGAGGATATATAGGGGTCAGCAGAGGATATATAGGGTCAGCAGAGGATATATAGGGTCAGCAGAGGATATATAGGGTCCCCAGAGGATATATAGGGTCAGCAGAGGATATATAGGGTCACCAGAGGATATATAGGGGTCAGCAGAGGATATATAGGGTCAGCGGAGGATATATAGGGTCAGCAGAGGATATATAGGGTCACCAGAGGATATATAGGGTCAGCAGAAGATATATAGGGGTCAGCAGAGGATATATAGGGTCAGCAGAAGATATATAGGGTCACCAGAGGATATATAGGGGTCAGCAGAGGATATATAGGGTCAGCAGAGGATATATAGGGTCAGCAGAGGATATATAGGGGGTCACCAGAGGATATATATGGTCAGCAGAGGATATATAGGGTCACCAGAGGATATATAGGGTCAGCAGAGGATATATAGGGGTCAGCAGAGGATATATAGGGTCAGCAGAGGATATATAGGGTCAGCAAAGGATATATAGGGGTCACTAGAGGATATATAAGGTCAGCAGAGGATATATAGGGTCACCAGAGGATATATAGGGTCAGCAGAGGATATATAGGGGTCAGCATAGGATATATAGGGTCACCAGAGGATATATAGGGGTCAGCAGAGGATATATACGGGTCAGCAGAGGATATATAGGGTCAGCAGAGGATATATAGGGGTTACCAGAGGATATATAGGGTCAGCAGAGGATATATAGGGTCAGCAGAGGATATATAGGGTCAGCAGAGGATATATAGGGGTCAGCAGAGGATATATAGGGTCAGCAGAGGATATATAGGGTCAGCAGAGGATATATAGGGTCACCAGAGGATATATAGGGGTCAGCAGAGGATATATAGGGTCAGCAGAGGATATATAGGGTCACCAGAGGATATATAGGGGTCAGCAGAGGATATATAGGGGTCACCAGAGGATATATAGGGTCTCGATAGGATATATAGGGTCACCAGAGGATATATAGGGGTCACCAGAGGATATATAGGGTCACTATAGGATATATAGGGTCACCAGAGGATATATAGGGTCACCAGAGGATATATAGGATCACCAGAGGATATAGGATCACCAGAGGATATATAGGGTCACCATAGGATATATAGGGTCACCAGAGGATATATAGGATCACCAGAGGATATAGGATCACCAGAGGATATATAGGGTCACCATAGGATATAGGGTCACCAGAGGATATATAGGGTCACCAGAGGATATATAGGGTCACTATAGGATATATAGGGACACCAGAGGATATATAGGGTCACCAGAGGATATATAGGATCACCAGAGGATATAGGATCACCAGAGGATATATAGGGTCACCAGAGGATATATAGGGTCACCAGAGGATATATAGGGTCACCAGAGGATATATAGGGTCACCAGAATATATATATAGGGTCACCAGAGGATATATAGGGTCACCAGAGGATATTTAGGGTCAACAGAGGATATATAGGGTCACCAGAGGATATATAGGGTCACCAGAGGATATATAGGGTCAGCAGAAGATATATAGGGGTCAGCAGAGGATATATAGGGTCAGCAGAAGATATATAGGGTCACCAGAGGATATATAGGGGTCAGCAGAGGATATATAGGGTCAGCAGAGGATATATAGGGTCAGCAGAGGATATATAGGGGGTCACCAGAGGATATATATGGTCAGCAGAGGATATATAGGGTCACCAGAGGATATATAGGGTCAGCAGAGGATATATAGGGGTCAGCAGAGGATATATAGGGTCAGCAGAGGATATATAGGGTCAGCAAAGGATATATAGGGGTCACTAGAGGATATATAAGGTCAGCAGAGGATATATAGGGTCACCAGAGGATATATAGGGTCAGCAGAGGATATATAGGGGTCAGCATAGGATATATAGGGTCACCAGAGGATATATAGGGGTCAGCAGAGGATATATACGGGTCAGCAGAGGATATATAGGGTCAGCAGAGGATATATAGGGGTTACCAGAGGATATATAGGGTCAGCAGAGGATATATAGGGTCAGCAGAGGATATATAGGGTCAGCAGAGGATATATAGGGGTCAGCAGAGGATATATAGGGTCAGCAGAGGATATATAGGGTCAGCAGAGGATATATAGGGTCACCAGAGGATATATAGGGGTCAGCAGAGGATATATAGGGTCAGCAGAGGATATATAGGGTCACCAGAGGATATATAGGGGTCAGCAGAGGATATATAGGGGTCACCAGAGGATATATAGGGTCTCGATAGGATATATAGGGTCACCAGAGGATATATAGGGGTCACCAGAGGATATATAGGGTCACTATAGGATATATAGGGTCACCAGAGGATATATAGGGTCACCAGAGGATATATAGGATCACCAGAGGATATAGGATCACCAGAGGATATATAGGGTCACCATAGGATATATAGGGTCACCAGAGGATATATAGGATCACCAGAGGATATAGGATCACCAGAGGATATATAGGGTCACCATAGGATATAGGGTCACCAGAGGATATATAGGGTCACCAGAGGATATATAGGGTCACTATAGGATATATAGGGACACCAGAGGATATATAGGGTCACCAGAGGATATATAGGATCACCAGAGGATATAGGATCACCAGAGGATATATAGGGTCACCAGAGGATATATAGGGTCACCAGAGGATATATAGGGTCACCAGAGGATATATAGGGTCACCAGAATATATATATAGGGTCACCAGAGGATATATAGGGTCACCAGAGGATATTTAGGGTCAACAGAGGATATATAGGGTCACCAGAGGATATATAGGGTCACCAGAGGATATATAGGGTCACCAGAGGATATATAGGGTCACCAGAAGATATATAGGGTCACCAGAGGATATATAAGGTCACCAGAGGATATAGGGTCACCAAAGGATATATAGATGTCACCAGAGGATATATAGGGTCACCAGAGGATATATTGGGTCACCAGAGGATATATAGATGTCACCAGAGGATATATAGGGGTCACCAGAGGATATAGGGTCACCAGAGGATATATAGATATCACCAGAGGATATATAGATGTCACCAGAGGATATATAGGGTCACCAAAGGATATATAGATGTCACCAGAGGATATATAGGGTCACCAGAGGATATATAGGGTCACCAGAGGATATATAAGGTCACCAGAAGATATAGGGTCACCAGAGGATATATAGATGTCACCAGAGGATATATAGGGTCACCAGAGGATATATAAGGTCACTAGAGGATATATAGGGTCACCAGAGGATATATAGGGTCACCAGAGGATATATAGGGTCACCAGAGGATATATAGGGTCACCAGAGGATATACAGGGTCACCAAAGGATATATAGGGGTCACCAGAGGATATATAGGGATCACCAGAGGATATATAGGGTCACCAGAGGATATATAGGGTCACCAGAGGATATATAGGGGTCACCAGAGGATATATAGGGTCACCAGAGGCTATATAGGGTCACCAGAGGATATAGGGTCACCAGAGGATATATAGGGTCACCAGAGGATATATAGGGTCACCAGAGGATATATAGGGGTCACCAGAGGATATATAGGGTCACCAGAGGCTATATAGGGTCACCAGAGGATATAGGGTCGACAAAGGACGTTGACCTCAGTAACCGGGGTTCCTGTGCTAAGTATGGTGATGATTTACGGTATTGTTAACTGACGCCAATTAATGTGTCTATGTCATTTACCTGTTAATTCCACGGCCTGGTTACATTGTGGGTTTGTAACACAATTCAAGTAAGTAATTTAATCCTGAATAGTGATAACTATTCATATAATTAACTGGAACAATTTCTGTTGTGAGATAAATCTCAAAATTAATATTATAAATTTAATTCATTAGACACAGACATCACAATAGCGTGATGCATATAATGAACATATCCACAAGGGCCGTGACGAGGGTTCGAACCTACGTCCGAGAGGTTCCCAGACGCTGCCTTAATCGACTGAGCTACGACGTGGTTAAAAGATTTGCAACCGGGAATTCATCCTAATTTACCACGATTCCTGCAGCCTCTCCGAGACACAAACCAGGGTTTTACACAATTTCCCCGCATACACCCGACCTATGTCAATAAGCTGTTCTACCTCTTCCCCCTTACTTCATTACACACACAAATCACAATAGCCTGATGCATCAAAACGTCGGTTTTAACTCTCGTCACGGCCCTTGTGGATTTGTTCATTTGATGCATCACGCTATTGTGATTTTTGTGTGTAATGGAGTAAGGGCGGAGATGTAAAGGACTTGAGTCTAGGATGGGTTGTTCAACCACAATTCTATAAATGCTTCACCCACATACTTCAACTACAAATAATCGCTAACAGAACCTAAACACCTAACCTAAGCAACGCCTAAATATACATAAAATTGTTATGAATAATGTTATTAATTTATATATGAGAACAAACCAATTGCTAATGATATGTTAAAATGATATGGTGTTATATGATAATGATATGGTGGTATGTTAAAATTGATGAATGCGTCTGGGGAAGACGGCCGCTGCTACAAACAGCCTAGTATGAGGACGGGTGGAAGTGGTTCACCCACGTACTACAAATACAAATTTTCGCCAACAGAACCTAAACTAATCAATGCAGAAATATTCACAATATTCTGATATATAATAATATAATTTATATTTGAAAAAATTCCTATTTAGAATGAACAGATTTTTGAAATTTGTGAATGAGTCTCTAGGGTCGACCGCCGGATGGAATGTACATAGAATGAGGATTTTGATTTGATTGTTGCCGCCGAAGGCGGCTAGTTTATTGTGCACCCCATACTCATCCTGTGAGCGGTAGCGCAAAAGCATTACAGAGGGCACAAAAGGTCTTTATCAGACCTCATCTTAGATTATTACATAAACAATTTCTTCAATCCTTCACACCTTATAGATACAATGTCAGCTAGTTACAGAGAAAGTGCTATTACAAGAGCTACATATTTACAGTAAGTCATCATACATTAATGGTAGGTCTTGTCGTTAATACATAATAGTTTGGTCAATGGGGATATTACAGAGTCATAGGGGAGCTTCTGTTTATTATTAGTCCTCACAATACACTACTTGTTTCTGAATCTCATATGTCGTTCATCTACTGGAAGCAAAATGTGGGTATGACACTGTATAGAATGAGGACAGGTAATACATCCGGCCTCTAAGCAGAGAGGCCAGATGTCAAGTACTGTACAGGACATGCGGAGAAGTTGCCCTATCTGTGTGACTAGTACATACTGCAATACGTTTTATATATATTACATTAGGGACGAAGCTGGGAAACACAGACAACACACGAAACACTGAGAACAAACCTACAAAGAAGTTACATGAACTGAACGAGACACCACGACATGAGATAATAATTAATTAATGATTATCCTGAGTTGATCTCAGAGCTTGGCATGACACAGGACACTCGTCCATCATCATGAGTTGATTTGTTGTTGCTGTAAGTGTTTGTTCTTGACAGGGAGAGTAATCTCCAATATTTCAAGTAGTTTCATGAAGACTTGCTTGTTTACCAGAAAACAACAATTTAGAGAACAACAACAACGCTCCTGATCCCTGCACAGACCGCAACACGTTCGTCCAAGCCACATTATTGTGAATGTGTAATCCTCACGAAGATGGCTCTTTTGGGTGCAAGAGTTCCATGTCTTGAAAGGCTGGTCCAACACACTGTTGAAGGTTTGAATGTGTTGCATCGCACAACATTTAGTGGAAGGTGTTCTGTTATGAGTTATGACCTGGTACGAAGCGTGTTGTGTGGGTGGTGGTGAGGGTATGTGGAAGTGTGTGGTTGGTGGTGAGGGTATCTGGGAGTGTGTGGGTGGTGGTGAGGGTATCTGGGAGTGTGTGGGTGGTGGTGAGGGTATGTGGGAGTGTGTGGTTGGTGGTGAGGGTATCTGGGAGTGTGTGGGTGGTGGTGAGGGTATCTGGGAGTGTGTGGTTGGTGGTGAGGGTATCTGGGAGTGTGTGGGTGGTGGTGAGGGTATCTGGGAGTGTGTGGTTGGTGGTGAGGGTATCTGGGAGTGTGTGGGTGGTGGTGAGGGTATCTGGGAGTATGTGGGTGGTGGTGAGGGTATCTGGGAGTGTGTGGGTGGTGGTGAGGGTATCTGGGAGTGTGTGGTTGGTGGTGAGGGTATCTGGGAGTGTGTGGGTGGTGGTGAGGGTATCTGGGAGTATGTGGGTGGTGGTGAGGGTATCTGGGAGTGTGTGGGTGGTGGAGAGGGTATCTGGGAGTGTGCGGGTGGTGGTGAGGGTATCTGGGAGTGTGTGGTTGGTGGTGAGGGTATCTGGGAGTGTGTGGGTGGTGGTGAGGGTATCTGGGAGTATATGGGTGGTGGTGAGGGTATCTGGGAGTGTGTGGGTGGTGGTGAGGGTATGTGGGAGTGTGCGGGTGGTGGTGAGGGTATCTGGGAGTGTGTGGTTGGTGGTGAGGGTATCTGGGAGTGTGTGGGTGGTGGTGAGGGTATCTGGGAGTGTGTGGTTGGTGGTGAGGGTATCTGGGAGTGTGTGGGTGGTGGTGAGGGTATGTGGGAGTGTGCGGGTGGTGGTGAGGGTATCTGGGAGTGTGTGGTTGGTGGTGAGGGTATCTGAGAGTGTGTGGGTGGTGGTGAGGGTATCTGGGAGTATGTGGGTGGTGGTGAGGGTATCTGGGAGTGTGTGGGTGGTGGTGAGTGTATGTGGGAGTGTGTGGGTGGTGGTGAGGGTATCTGGGAGTGTGTGGGTGGTGGTGAGGGTATCTGGGAGTGTGTGGGTGGTGGTGAGGGTATCTGGGAGTGTGTGGGTGGTAGTGATTGTATCTGGGAGTGTGTGGGTGGTGGTGAGGGTATCTGGGAGCGTGTGGGTGGTGGTGAGGGTATCTGGGAGTGTGTGGGTGGTAGTGAGGGTATCTGGGAGTGTGTGGGTGGTGGTGAGGGTATCTGGGAGTGTGTGGGTGGTGGTGAGGGTATCTGGGAGTGTGTGGGTGGTAGTGATTGTATCTGGGAGTGTGTGGAGGGGGGGGGGGTGAGGGTATCTGGGAGTGTGTGGGTGGTGGTGAGAGTACCTGGGAGTGTGTGGGTGGTGGTGAGGGTACCTGGGAGTGTGTGGGTGGTGGTGAGGGTATGTGGGAGTGTGTGGGTGGTGGTGAGGGTATCTGGGAGTGTGTGGGTGGTAGTGATTGTATCTGGGAGTGTGTGGAGGGGGGGGGTTGAGGGTACCTGGGAGTGTGTGGGTGGTGGTGAGGGTACCTGGGAGTGTGTGGAGGGGGGGGGTGAGGGTACCTGGGAGTGTGTGGGTGGTGGTGAGGGTACCTGGGAGTGTGTGGAGGGGGGGGGGCTGAGGGTACCTGGGAGTGTGTGGGTGGTGGTGAGGGTACCTGGGAGTGTGTGGGTGGTGGTGAGGGTACCTGGGAGTGTGTGGAGGGGGGGGTGAGGGTACCTGGGAGTGTGTGGGTGGTGGTGAGGGTACCTGGGAGTGTGTGGGTGGTGGTGAGGGTATCTGGGAGTGTGTGGGTGGTGGTGAGGGTACCTGGGAGTGTGTGGGTGGTGGTGAGGGTACCTGGGAGTGTGTGGGTGGTGGTGAGGGTATCTGGGAGTGTGTGGGTGGTAGTGATTGTATCTGGGAGTGTGTGGAGGGGGGGGTGAGGGTACCTGGGAGTGTGTGGGTGGTGGTGAGGGTACCTGGGAGTGTGTGGGTGGTGGTGAGGGTATCTGGGAGTGTGTGGGTGGTGGTGAGGGTACCTGGGAGTGTGTGGAGGGGGGGGGGTGAGGGTACCTGGGAGTGTGTGGGTGGTGGTGAGGGTACCTGGGAGTGTGTGGGTGGTGGTGAGGGTATCTGGGAGTGTGTGTTTGGTGGTGAGGGTACCTGGGAGTGTGTGGGTGGTGGTGAGGGTACCTGGGAGTGTGTGGGTGGTGGTGAGGGTACCTGGGAGTGTGTGGGTGGTGGTGAGGGTACCTGGGAGTGTGTGGGTGGTGGTGAGGGTACCTGGGAGTGTGTGTGGTGTGGTTCTTACGTGTCAGTGACCACTGTCATGATAGCCAGGCCTAGACTACCTCCAGTATGAGAGTTGCTCCCGTTCTTTGTCCATCATATTTGTGTTTATTTGTTAGTGCCTCTTAGTTTAAATAGGCGAAGTACGTAGAAAAAGATGCATATATATAAAGTTTATAGCCATTATACGGAGAATATACAACCTATCCTCTAACAAAGAACGTCGCATTTCGTTACATATGGCCAAAAATTGTCGTACTAGAAAATGGAAGCAGCTCGCGAAAGTGACGTACTTTCCCGTTTTCTGTTTTGGGTCCTCGTGTAGGTTAAGACAGGACACTTTCAATTGACCGTCTTCTTCACGTTGGCAAATATTAGGAGGACGGACTGGAATAAGTGGGGAAAGAAGGCCTCAGAGAAGGAGGTTGCTCCTCCTGCCAAAGATGTAAGTTTTCCAGACATACAGTGTGCTGCAGGATCTAGGTTGTGAAGGCGCAGTGTAACGCCACTATAAAGTACCACTAATAATATAACACTACTAAAGTTGTACACTAAATATTATTGCCTCCTAGTCTATATTTGATGGTGAGAAGTAAAGCAGAGGAAGGGAGGAAGGAATTAAGGAAGGAGGGATAAGGATGGGTGAATAGATGGGAAGGATTAGAAAACGTGGACGGGAAGGGGAAACTCATCTGTGGGGCAACAGAAAACAAGGGGCGCACGGGAAGCTTGGAGGTAGGAGAGGAAGAGAAACGGGGATAGTGATGAGGGGTAGGAAGAAGCAGGAGGGGAGAGTAAGTGGGAGTAGAGAGTAGCCTGAGGAATACTAATATATATATATACTGAGTAACACTTCCTTCTGGTTGCACTTGGTAACACTTTGTTATTGAACACTAAGAAAATGCTACACAGGATTAACTACGCGGCCACCATCTGCCTTGTCCATTAACTATATCAAGCAATGAGGCCACAAACATTGCTAGACTAGGTGAGTCCTCTTTCTCTAACTGTCATTTATTATGGGATGGACGTTACCAAAGTATATCCAGAGGCTAAGAGGATCCAACCATTGACACAAACGGAAAGTTTAACATGAGTTTATTGAGAACAAATTATGCTATTCACCACTATAAAACCCTACTCTTACACTGGCAAATGTTAATTTAGACATGGAACAATACTATCAGAGATTACACTTTACCTTAAGACCTCTGTCTCTCCATCCGGTGGATTCACTCTGTCTCTCCCTGGCTATGTGATGTTCTGCACAGACCCACTCTGCACCCTAGTGTTCAGCACTCTCCCAGGCTAACTCTTCTACAGGGACATATATACACACCAAAAGGGGGGAGGGGGAAATTTGCTGTTGCTACATACACCGAAGATGCAAGAGGTCGGGCCACACGTGCACAAACACTCAAGAATTTTTCCATTAAGTTTGTGTGATATTCACCATACTCTTCTTCAAGGAGGGGAATTATTAATTACGTGTGTGACTGACCTCTGACCTGGCTAAAAAGGGGAGATCAATGGATGTTTACACATAAGAATCAGGGGTCTAATTCCATTACAATGTTTGACAAGAGTATCATGAAATATTACATTCTTGAAACTAGCGGGGGGGGGGGGGGGGGGGGGAT
Source organism: Procambarus clarkii (assembly GCF_020424385.1). Lineage (NCBI taxonomy): Eukaryota > Metazoa > Arthropoda > Malacostraca > Decapoda > Cambaridae > Procambarus > Procambarus clarkii. Next base: position 21,972,622 of record NC_059616.1, read on the forward strand.
GGGTGTTACAGCAACCTGGAGAGCCAATCAACGCTAAGCAAGGTGTTACGATAATCTCCTTCAAGAGAGATTTGGCCTGCTCTTTCCTATCATCATGTTACTTCAGTACATCTACAACATCTAGATACTACAAGCAAGTGTAGTACATATTGAGTAAAATACGTGTCTACGAGGTGCATACGTATCAGACATTCGCTTTCCACCTCCCCCCTCCACCTTCATCGATCACCAAACCACCACTTCCAGCCAGCACGCTTCTGATTGGTGAATCGACCTCTGCACCTCTGCACTTCAGCGCCATCTATATAGCCGATGACGGAGCATGCACCAGCCATTGAATTTAGAATATCCTGTGCTCTCAAGCTGATACAACCCTCTGACATACGCTCTGTTTATTAGTGGATGTTTCCAGCCCGCGCTTTATTCTCAGCACCTGTTAATTCATTTTTTTTCTTTATTCATTTTAGAGTAACGTAACCACTGTCTTATTTTATGTTATTTTTTTACTTTATAATCTTGTTAAATTGCACTGTACATAGCCAAGGGATTATCTTTGTTCATTTTTGTTTTCAAGTTAATTAAAGTTTCATTGTTCATACGATTTGTTTTGCGTGTTTTCCCTTACTTTACCACAGGAGGCAACAGCCACGCAGTCAACTTTTTTTTTGTAAATGTGATTGGCATTGACACCAGCCATTACGAGGACTGCCGAACACCTACACTTCTTTTTTTCCATCACAAAGGGTATGACGTCACGCCCGCAAGACACTGAGATATGTGGTGACAGGTCATTTTACACCCAAACTTCGAAAGAGGCTCCCATCTCTCCTGTTGCTCCAACACTTCGTAAGATCAATCGACTTGAGAATGGTCCAGGACGGACCGAAACGTCGTCGTCCCTTCACTTTCTAGTGTGTGGTTTGGACAACATATTTCAGCCACGTTATTGTGACTCCTTGTCTGCACTTCGTTAGAGGCTCCCATCTGTCCTGTTGCTTCTACACTGTTGGGCGGACATCATCATATAGAGGCTTGTGAGTAGGACTGACGCCAGAAATAGTTAAAGGCGGTGTCCAGTAGTGGGCGTGAGCTCAGGAGCTATTATCTTTGTAAGCAGATACATCAAGACTGTGCAAGAAGAAGGCTGAGAGAGTGGCAAGCAGCGCCGTCCCTGAGGTCTTCGTCGCCAGGAAGGTCGACTTTGCTTCATGAAGTTTAGGCATCAGGAAAAATGCCATGCTAAGTGCACCAAGGATGTCACTGGTTTTTGAACAGTCGACGGATGCAACCGCGACTAGCATGATGGGTTTATTGATCCAGAGATTTATTGATCCAGAGATTTATTGACCCAGAGAGTGAATGGCTTGTTGTAGAGAATAGGCTGTGAATTGGAACTTTGGTTTTCCCACTTATGTCTTCCTTTAACTTATTAGTATAATTATGTGATATTAATGTTTGATTATATGTCTCTGATTGTAAAGGAATGATATGTATATGTTTCGGCCGAGAAGAGTTAGTTTTCTTATTTTAGTTAGGGGAGAAGAATTAAAATTAGATTTTATATAAAGGACTGTGAGAGAAATTAGCTGAACATTCTTCAAGTAAGACTGGAACACCAGCCAGGTGTAGCTATGAAAATGTATAGCATGGTAGACCTTCTAAAATTAGTTGTGTATGACAAAATTTATTTTGTGATTTATCAATATTGATGTATGAGTAAACTATCCACTAAATTTCATAACACTGGATTAAGATACGCCTAACCTTGGCGTCCTTGGGAAGAGTTTAGTTAAGGAAAAGGATCTGAAACTCTAACTAGCTCAAGTAAGTTGCCAGCATTGATTTGGCGAGAATAAATATGAGAGCGAGAGGGTTGAGAGTGGAGGCACATAAACTACAGGGAGCAGCAACAATCAGCAGGGCAAAGCTAACAGACGGTGTGTGTTCCTGACTTCAGGCCGTTGGCAAAATATACAATTATAAATGACCTAATCGCTGCACAGAGTAAAGGGCTTCATATCTCCTTCCCCCTCCCCGCTCAGCTCGTTGTCGCCGTCTGGGGGCTTAGTGGGCGGCTGCCGGAGTGTGATGCTCCTTGGGACAGTCCTCTGTCCTTTTCTAGCCTTGTGCTCCTGCTGCCGTCCTCTCCAATTCTGCTGGGCATCTTTTCCTTTTCCTTCTGTTTCGTTTTTCTCCCCCCTCTTCTCCTATCTGCTTGCCGTTTCCTGCCGACCTTTTGCTCGTTCTAGTTCTTCCCTTGGACTTCTTCTACTTTGACGCCCGGGTGCTTGAGGAGGCATACTCTTGCACCCGTAGAACTGCAGTACCCGACGTCGAGAGCGAGGGGAACCTTTTATTGTCAATCCCCACTTCGTCACTGAACCCGATCTCGACGGACTGTCGGTTTCTTAAGGTGGCGTTTGTGGGGCGTATACTCACGACGCACCCCTAGGAGGCCCCGACAAGATCGGCGATAGCTTCTTGTTGGGTGTCCTGCCTCTAATTGTGGCTCCATGGTGGGTGTGGGGGCACATTCGTGAGTGAATTCGTAATTTCGTCAAGATGATAACCCCTGTTTCGGCTGCTTCTGGCTTACCTTTTCAGGCTCGTGGGGTGGGCGACCAAGCCCCCGAGTCGGTCCGTATTGGAAGACCGGGCTCTGTAGCCTCCGCTGCATTGGGCCCCGACCTTGCTCCTCCTTTGGCCTCTCTGACTCCTTCCCCTGGCTCCCCTCCCTCCTCTGTGGTTGGGTCGAGCCCCAAGCCCCCAGTGGTGACTACCTCGTCCCCTGGCGCGGCTCCTTCTCTAGTTGTTACTCCTGCGCCTTTTAACCCCTCTCTCTCTGGGGGTTCTCACCGCCGTTCTCGTCACGGCCGCCCTCGCTCGATTCCTTCCAGTTCTGCTACCTATCAAGCCTTGTTTGGTCCCGCTTCGTGGGCCAAATATTTTGATCTCCTCCCTCTTGATTCTGCGCCTCCTGACGATTTCTCCCTTCATCGACATCTCGTTGATTCCGTGGATGCCTCCATTACTTTTAACCCCACTCGTCTCGGTACGCGTGTCGTTGCTGCTCCTTCTCAGGATGCTGCTTCCCGCTTGGCTGCCTTATCCTGCCTTGGCGAGACCCCCGTTCGGGTCTCGAAGAACGTCCAGTTGAATGCCAGTGTTGGCACTATTTTGCTCCCGCCCCATGTTGCGACCGGTGTTCGGGACCTACGCGACTGCCACGACGATATTCGACATATCCTCGCTGCCCAGGGCCATTCTATTCTCCAGGTGGACACGTTTACTCGTCCCCCTCGTGGTAGTCGCCGTCAACCCCTCCGGGTTGTGAAGATTACCTTTGATGGTAGGACCCTTCCACCCTCTGTCATTCTTGCTGGTGCCAGGTGCTCTGTCCAGGAGTACATTCCTTGTCCTCGGCTCTGCAACAAGTGCTGGAGGTTTGGGCATGGTGCCCTCCGCTGCTCCGGGACTGTCTCTCTCTGTCCTTTGTGTGGTGCGAAGGTCACTCTAAGTCGGAGTGCGCTTCTCCCCAGGCTCGTTGCCTCAACTGCGGTGAGGCCCATCCTACCTTCTCCCGTGCGTGTGTCCATTACAAGCTTGAGGCAGCCGTCCTCAACTTGAAGCACCGGGAGCGTTTATCTTTTCCTGAGGCGAGGCGCCAGGTTCGCCGGCTCCCGCCTTATGCTAATATCTCTTATGCTCGCGTGTTGCGCTCTTCCTCTCCTCGTCCTTCCCGCCTTCCTCAGACTCACAACCGTTTCCAGGCCTTGGACCCTGATGCGCCCACTGCCCCCTCCTCTGTCCCTTTGGGTTCTCTCCCGAAGGATCCTCCTCCTGGTCCTCTGTCTGGGGTTCCCCTTCCTTCTACCCGGTCTGTCGTGTCTTCTGTGTCTCCTTCCTCGTCCCCCTCCGATCCTCCTTCCCATCCTCTTCCTCCATCTATCGGCTCTCCCCGCCGCCTGTCGGTGCGGGCGGATGTCCATCGCTCTCCTAACGGCCGTCGTGTGTGCTCTCGTTCGGCTTCTCCTGTTGAGACACTGGAATCCGTTGCCCGGTACGTAGTTGCTGGGACACCGGTCTCTTTAAGTCAGAAGCGTAAGCCTGGCTCCTCTCCTTCCTCTTCCCCGGCGGGTAAGAAGGCTTCGCTTTCTTCCTCAGCTCCTCCTTCTGGCTCTGTTGCTCCTTCCACTCCCGTTTCAGTGCTTGCGCCCCCTGTTCCTGCTATGGAGGTTTCTTTGGCCCCTGCTTCCCTTTCGGTTGCTGCTCTTGCTGGGGTGCGCTCCTCTCTTTCTACTCCCCCTCTTCCTGCTGCTGTCCTTGACTGCTCCTCTCCGTTGTCTCCTCCTCCTCCTCCTCCTCCTCCGGACCCTGCCCGCCCACCTCTGATCTGTTCTCCCGTTTCCTTCCCTCCGTCTTTGCTCAGTTTACCCATGCCCCCTAACCCTGACTTTGCTGACCCTGATCCCGACCCTGATATTCTTTAACGTGCTCTGTTGGTCTTTCGCCTTTGTTTCTTCCTTGTTCTCTGTTTTTGTCCTTTCTCTTCTCGTCGTTGTCCATTCTTCAATGGAACGTTCGAGGTTATTACGCCAATTTCCTCGAACTCCAACTTCTGGTTTCGCGGTTTTCGCCCCTTTGTGTCTGTCTCCAGGAGCCGATGCTTGGTGCTCGTCCTGGTCGTTTTCGTGGCTATTCCTTTCTCTCCCCCCCCCCAGCCATTGCTGGGGCTTCTAATTCTTCTGTTCTCTTGATTCGGGCTGATGTTCCCTTTGTTCCTTTACTTTTTCCTTCGCCTCTCCATTGTTCTGCTGCTCGTATCTTTGTGGGGAAATGGTACACAGTTTGTTCCATTTATCTCCCCCCGAGTGTCCCGCTCTCTCTTCCTGATTTGAAACACCTCCTAGACTCCTTGCCGGAGCCTGTGCTCCTGCTGGGTGACTTCAATTGTCGTCATTCTCTTTGGGGTGACGTTCTGACGAATACCCGGGGTCGCCTCCTTGAGCCGTTTCTCCTCTCTTCTTCCCTGTCTCTTCTGAATTCTGGTGAGCCCACTCATTTGGACTCTCGAACTCGCACCCTTTCTTGTCTTGATCTTTCTCTCTGCTCTTCTTCTCTTTACTTAGATTTCACATGGCAGGTTCTTGATGACCTCCATGGAAGTGATCATTTCCCCATCCTTGTTTCCTTTTTCTCTTTTCGCCCTTCCCTCTCTTTCCCTAGGTGGCAGTTTGCTAAGGCGGACTGGACCCTGTTTTCCCTCAGTGCTACTCTCTCTGACCTCTCCCTTCTGCCCCTCTCTCGCGCTCTCCTCCTTTTTCATGACACTGTCTTCGACGCTGCCCTCCGCTCTATTCCTCGCTCTTCCTCTCGGGGTCCACGGAAGTGCGTTCCCTGGTGGAATGCGGACTGTGCTCGGGCTGTCCGCTGTAAGCGTGCAGCCTGGAAGAAGCACCGCCGTAGGCAGACGACCGATTCTTTTCTTTTCTTTCGGAAAGCGAGTGCGGTGGCCCGTAGGGCCATCCGTACGGCTAAACGTGAATGTTGGGCATCTTATGTCTCGACAATTACGTCCGACACCCCTCTGGCCCAGATCTGGAAGCGTATCCGCAAGATAGCGGGTAAGTTCGTTCCCGATGTTTCACCGGTCCTTCACCTCCATGATACTCTTGTGGCGGACCCGTTGCAGGTCGCTTCCGAACTGGGTTCCCACTTTTCTTCTGTTAGCTCTGGTCTTCATCTTCCCCAATCTTTCCTTCTTCGTAAACCTGTCCTTGAGTCTCGTCCTTTAGATTTCTGCACTCATCTTCAGCTTCCCTATAATGATCCCTTCTCTCTCTCTGAACTTCGTTCTGCCCTGGCCCTCTGCGGTTCTACGGCGGCGGGCTCCGATGGTATTCATTATGAGATGCTTCGCCATCTCCCTCCGAGCACGTCTCAGTATTTACTGAGTCTGTATAATCGGATCTGGGAGTCGTCGTCAGTCCCTGAGGACTGGCTCGATGCCGTTGTCCTCCCTGTTCGCAAACCAGGGTCTCTGGGTACTTCCCCTAAGGACTTTCGCCCTATTGCTCTCACAAGTTGTGTCTGCAAACTCTTTGAACGTATGGTTAACGTTCGTCTGATGTGGTTCCTGGAACACCATCACCTCCTCTCCCCTTCTCAATTTGGTTTCCGCAAGTGCCGCAGCACGACAGATGTCCTGGTGAACTTGGAGGTCTATATACGTACTGCTTTTGCTGCGAAGACCTCCGTTGTTGCCGTCCTTTTTGACCTAGAAAAGGCTTACGACACCACTTGGCGTTATCATATCCTATCTCAACTTCATTCTTTTGGCCTTCGTGGTCATCTCCCTCTCTTTCTCCGCAGCTTCCTCTCTCGTCGTTCCTTTCGGGTGCGCCTTGGTACCGCTCTCTCTCCCCCTTTTCAGCAATACGAAGGTGTGCCCCAGGGTAGTGTTCTGAGCACTACTCTTTTTCTGGTTGCCCTCAATGGTCTTCTTTCCTCTCTTCCTTCTGGTGTCTTCTCCGCTCTCTATGTCGATGATCTTACCCTTTGTTGTCAGGGTGATGATTCGCCTCTCCTTCAACGCCGGCTTCAACTTGCGATTGATGCCGTGTCGTCTTGGGCCACAGGTCATGGCTTCAAGTTCTCTACTTCTAAGACTTGTGCCATGACTTTTACGTGGAAACGGGTTGTTCTTCGTCCCTCTTTGTCACTTTATGGTCATCCCCTTGAATACAAAGATTCCGCGAAGCTTTTGGGGTTATTCCTTGACACTCGTTTGTCTTGGTCTCCCCATATCTCTTACCTCCGTGTTGAGTGCTCTAAGTCCCTTACCCTCCTTCGGGTCTTGTCCCATACTTCTTGGGGGGCAGATAGGCGCACTCTCCTTGCTTTACATTCCTCTCTCGTCCTGTCTAAGCTCGATTATGGTTGCCCTGCTTACTCGTCTGCTTCTCCTTCTACTCTTCGCCGTCTTGATGCTTTGCACCATACTGGGTTGCGCCTCAGTTCTGGTGCCTTTCGTTCGACTCCCGTCCTTAGCTTGTATGTTGACACTGGCTTCCTGTCTCTCCAGGACCGCCGTGATCGCTACTGTCTTCGCTATCTTGCGCGGTCCTTGCAACATCCTTCCTCTCGTCTCTGTCGTGCTTTAACTTTTACCCCTCCTGCGGTTCCTGTTCCTCTTCACCACCTCCCTCTTTCTGTCCGGTTATCTCGCCTGCAGGATTCTCTTTCCGTTCGTATTTCTGATGTTTCTCCTCGTGTTGTTCCTTCTTTGCCCCCGTGGAGGGTCCCTCTTCCGCGGTTTTGTACATCCTTGACCCGTATCACTAAAGCTTTTACCCCTCCTACAGTTCTAAAACGCCTTTTCCTCGAGCACTTTTCTTCTCACTCCCGCTCCGTTTCTGTCTTCACCGATGGGTCTAAGTCAGCGGACGGTGTTGGCTACTCTGTTGTTTTTCCTGATCGCACTTATATGTGTCGCTTGCCTCCGGAGACTAGCATCTTTACAGCGGAACTTTATGCTATTCTCTATGCTCTTCGTCTCCTGCTTTCTCGTTGTCAGTCTTCCTTTGTGGTTGTTGTTGACTCTCGTAGTGCCCTCATGGCTCTCGGGTGCTTTAATCCAGTTCATCCGGTAGTTGTCGAGATCCAGCATTGGCTGTTTCTCGTTCACAGTAAATTTAAGTCGGTTGAGTTTTGTTGGGTTCCCAGCCATATTGGCGTGTCTTTAAATGAGCGTGCGGATGCTGCCGCTAAGGAAGCTGTCCGCTCTTGTCCCATCTCTCGTAAAGGCATTCCGTATTCCGACTTTTACTCGGTTATCCATTCCTCAGTCCTTACCCGTTGGCAGGCTTCTTGGTTGTCTGTTACTGGTAACAAGCTACGTACTCTTAAATGTTGTGTTTCCTCGTGGCCGTCCTCCTTCCACCGTAACCGGCGGTGGGAAACAGCTCTAGCGAGGTTGCGTATTGGCCATACTCGCTTAACCCATGGTCACTTGATGGAGCGCCGCCCTGCTCCTTATTGTCCTAGTTGCATTGTCCCTCTTACGGTCGTGCATGTCCTTCTTGAATGTCCTGACTTCCAGGACGAGCGTGTGTCTTGCTTTCCGACCGCCCCTCGCGGTCACCTGTCCCTCGATAGAATTCTTGGTGACTCGGATACTTTTGATATCGTTCGCCTTATGCGTTTTTGTTCTCGTATTGGCATCCTTGGTGATATTTAGCGCCCTCTGATTATTTTGCGTATTTGATGGTGCTACATAGCCTTCCCGGTTTGGTGCCTTCTTTTGATAATTACTTACTTACTTCATATCTCCTTTGTATGGACACCATCACACATAAATATTACCCATGTTGACCAGACCACACACTAGAAATTGAAGGGACGACGACGTTTCGGTCCGTCCTGGACCATTCTCAAGTCGATTGTGAATCGCCTTGAGAATGGTCCAGGACGGACCGAAACATCGTCTTCCCTTCAATTTCTAGTGTGTGGTCTGGTCAACATACTTCAGCCACGTTATTGTGACTCATCGCCTGCAATATTACCCATCATAATGAGACAGACATTGCAGCCAAAATAGCGTGTAACAATGATGAGTTTGAATTAGATCTAGGTATCCCCATCTCTACTGTCAAAACTATATTGGTCCAAACATTCAGGTCTGATAGGAGAGAAATTACTGACTCCCAACGACCTGAAAGCACCAGTATAAAAAGTTATGATTTGTTCAGATCTGTAATCTATATTTATGGGCAGCACAAAACGTCCACTAGACTGTGCGACACAGTGGTTGCCAGGATCAGGTTGGGTTTCCGTTGCCTGTGGCAGGTGGCTACAGGTGACGGGTCTCCCAATCCTGAGCACTCCAGGTGCAAACTCTGTGAGCAGGAACTGTAGCATGATTTCCCACACTACATCACCGAATGCCCAGTTGTTAGACCTTTCAGATCCATTGGCATGAAGTATCTACAGCTTTGCAATTACTTTATTCACTCTCGTGTTCTTGAAGATATCCTCATATTGCACCCAAAATTTGCCAGTGCAGGCTACTGAACATATGGCCCTGTATGACTAACCATCCTGCGAGATGGAAACTTTTAATATCACTGCTACCTTATTCTCTGTTGTGTTGATGATGATATCCTCATAATACACCCAGAGTCTGTCAGTGCAGACTACTTATCACATGATGACAAGACCACATACTAGAATGTGAAGGGACGACGACGTTTCGGTCCGTCCTGGACAATTCTCAAGTCCATTCTCAATCCATACTCATCCGTCCTGGACCATTCTCAATCGATCTGAGAATGGTTCAGGACGGACCGAAACATCGTCGTCCCTTCACATTCTAGTGTGTGGTCTTGTCATCATACTTTAGCCACGTTATTGTGACTCATCGCCTGCATACTTATCACATGCCTTTGTATGACTAACTATCCATCTATATAAATGAAAATGTTCGTTTGTTCAAAATCGCTAATCTCCGAAAGTTCTTCACCGATTGCGTTGAAATTTTCACACAACGTTACATTCGCAACCGAGCGGTTTTTATATACATACTATATAGATGTCACGTCTGTGACGGGAAAAAACATGTTTTTTTTTTTTTTTTAAACTGTGTATTTCATGTGATTTTCATGTGAGGGAAATCTTCGAAACCTCTTCACCGATTTCTTTGAAATTTTGACACAACATTGCATTCGAATAGGCGAGTGTTCTAAATACATACTAAATACATGCCTCACCTGTCACAGATTTTTTTTTTTTAACAGCGCCCTCTGAAGAACGTCAGAGCAACACACGCTCTAATCTCCGAAACTTCTTCACCAATTGCTTTGAAATTTTGATACAACGTTCCATTGGAATACGAGCGTGTTTTTGTATATCTACTATTTAGATGCCAGACCTGTGACAGGTTAAAACATGCTTTTTTGAAAAACAGCGCCATCTATTGCACCTAAGAGCAACACACGCTATTCAAAATATGTTACGATTCCATTTCAATGTTTCCAATTGCATTGATAAATTGAATTTTCATAATTTTTTTTATTTATTATCATTTTGATTTAATTATTTTGTGTGACATTGCGTTGGAATTAAGCTGTGTTGTTTACCATACCGTTCATTTCGTGGGTATAGTTTATTTGTTTCTTTTTTCATGGTTTTTCATTTCGTTTTTTTAGCTGTTCTTATTTTTCAGTGTAATTGGTGGTGAAATTGAGCTGTGTCGATTGATCTGCGTTTGAATTGAAATATTTCGTTAGTATTTTTTGTTTTGGTTTTGAAAACAAGAAAATGGACAACACGTTTATTTCACAGCTGCAAATGTGCAACAAACAGCTATGAATCCACCGGCTACAACGTTAACTGCTTTCTTCACGTTATGTCAAAATGACGCGTTTGCGAAAACACTGCTGTATTCGGAAGTGCCTACGTATTACACATGGAATGCCAGTAGAAAATCATTTGAACGACGCAAACGAGGAGAGCGAGTCGACGGACAACCTGGCATATTCAAATAAACTACGATAGGCAGACTGTACACCGTGCATCCCAATCAGGATGAATGCTTCTTTCTTCGCATGCTGTTGGTAAATGTGCCCGGTCCAACGTCTTTCCAGCAATTGAGATTTGTCAACGGCGTAACACATGCCACTTTCCGTAGTGCATGTCAAGCTCTGAATTTATTGGAGAACGACCGACACTGGGATGTATGCATTAATATGCGTCCAACACGTCACATCCAAATCAAATTCGTGCATTGTTTGCAATCATATTGACCGCCTGCTCTCCTTCATCTCCAACAGAGTTATGGGAGAAATATAAATCGCACATGGCTGAAGATATTGTCCGTCGAATACGCAAGGAAAATTCAAATATGAACATGGATTTCACAGCAAAAATCTACAACGAAGCGTTGATAATGATTGAAGATTTGTGCTTAGAAATCGCGAACAAAGTTCTCAATCAATTGGAAATGCCATCACCGAATCGATCTGCTGCTGCTTCGTTCGATGTAGAATTGCGTCGTGAACAAAATTACAACACGGGTGATCTGTTGTCGTATGTGCAATCAAATATTCCTAAGCTAACGCTTGAGCGAAAAGGCATTTACAATCAAATAATTCAAACTGTCAATAACGGGCTTGGAGAAATCTTCTTAGATGCGCCAGGAGGAACTGGTAAAACCTTCCTAATTAGATTGATTCTGGCAGCATTTCGATCCCAAAATGGCATAACCTTAGCTCTTGCATCGTCCGGAATAGCTGCGACATTGCTACCAGGTGGAAGAACTGCTACTTCGGCTTTGAAATTGCCATTGAACATGCAATTCATTGAAACTCCCACGTGCAACATTTCCAAAGCATCCAGCATGGGAAAAGTATTGCAGAAATGCAAACTTATTGTTTGGGATGAATGCACAATGGCCCACAAAAAATCGCTCGAGGCTCTTGATCGATCATTGCAAGATTTGTGTGGAAACATCAGACCATTTGGGAACGCATTAATATTGCTTGCAGGAGATTTCAGGTAAACATTACCTGTAATTCCTCGATCGACACCAGCGGACGAAATAAATGCTTGCCTGAAATACTCTACTTTGTGGCGCCACGTAAAGACGTTAATATTAACTACAAATATGCGTGTCCAGCTGCAAAACGATCCATCAGCTGAGATATTCTCACATCAATTGCTGGAAATTGGGAACGGAAACGTGCCGGTTGATCTGACCTCAGGACGAATTTCATTGCCTCATAACTTCTACAATTTAGTGACGTCAAAAGAAGAATTGGTTGAAAAAGTATTTCCCAATATTCAAACCAATTATATGAATCACGATTGGCTGAGTGAACGAGCTATTCTTGCGGCCAAGAACAAAGACGTCTACGAACTTAACAATATTATTCAGTCTAACATCCAAAGCAAGGCAGTCACATACAAGTCCGTCGACACTGTTGAGGAAGCAGATGAAGCGGTTAATTATCCAACAGAATTTTTTAAATCACTCGATCTGCCAGGGATACCACCACACGTACTGCAATTGAAAATCGGCGTGCCAATTATCATGTTGCGAAATATCAACCAGCCAAAACTTTGCAACGCCACGCCCCTTGCAGTAAAAAAATAATCAGCGACGTCGTAGAAGCAACAATCTTGACAGGACCTTTCAAAGGTGAAGATGTCTTCATTCCTCAAATTCCTAACATTCCAACAGATATGCCATTTCAATTTAAGAGATTGTAATTTCCGATTCGATTGGCGTTTGCAATCACCATCAACAAAGCTCAGGGCCAATCTTTAGAATTGTGCAGTTTATATCTAGACACGGATTGCTTCTCACATGGACAATTATATGTTGCGTGTTCTAGAGTCGGCAAACCAGACAATCTCTATATCTCCACAGACAATGGAACAACAAAAAATATTGTATACCCACAATCATTGTGAAATTAAACATATTAGAAACGTGCACTTTCTCTTTTCTTTCTTTACCATTTAACCAGACTGAGCCACAGCAACGCGTGGCGGGTACAGCTAGTGTATTAATATAATGTGGGGTTATCCTCTGCCGCCGGAGCTTCAGGGATGAGGAGCAGTAACTCGCTGAAGAAGACGCTCCACGACCAAGGGCCCAGCACACTACCCTGCGGTACACAGGATCCAGTTAACTGGTCTTCAGATTCTGGTCCATTGAAGACTACTCCGTTCTTGAAGGTAGTCCCTTATTAGCAGTAAAAGCAAGTCTGAAATACCAAGAACCTTAAGCCTTGCTAATAGTCCAGGTTGCCAAACCCGATCAACTGCTCCTGCATTGTCCAGTGCAACATCACTGATTTTGGAATCATCCAGTGCCTGATGCCATTTAGTGGAGAGGTTTAGCGGAAGGTCAACAGAAGAAGGACGTTTGCTTAAACTGAACTGACGTGTAGTAATCGACGATGGAATAACGAATGCTGTAATTTTGGGCGATATTATTTTCCAGTAAATAAAAGCATTGACACTGGTCAGTAGTTACGGACATCTGAAGGATTCTTCCTTTTATGGACTGGAATGATATCTTCATTTTTTCATAAGGAGGGCCAAATTCACCTCCCTCAAAACCTCTCTCTGACTGTGCCTCTCTGTTTTCTGTCCTTCAGGTACTCCCTGACTCAGTTCAGTGTCTTCCCAGTTATCCTAATTTGCTTCTGCATCATGTACACCAGTCTTTCACGAGGGACAAGTATCAAATGTTTTTTGACACTCTAGGAAGATACAACCTTCTCAGCCTTTATTTTTATTTTGGATTTTGGAAACCTTGTTGTAAAAATCAAGTTTGTCAGGCATGACTTCTTCTCTTGGAATCCATGCTGCCCCTCGGTGATATAATTTATTCTCTCCAGATGCTCCCTTATTCTCAATCTGACTCCTTTCTCCAGCACTTTACAAAGTGTCACTTGTAATTGACACAGGTCTATAATATAGTGCTTACTGTCTGCCTCATGTTTTGGATATGGAGACAACGTTTGCCTTTTTAGAAATCTTAGTTAGCAGGTGACAATGCACCTCCGCAGCCTCCTTCAGCTGCCATGGTTCTATGAAGTCTAGTCCTAATTCTTTTGTCAAATCTAGTTCCATTCACTGCTTCTTCTCAACACTTTACATATTGCAACCTTGGTTTCAACATTGATTCTTTTGTGAGAACTCTTGAAATTTCATCGTCTTTTGTGGCTTTGTAACTCACCACAGCATATGTTCAGGGATGGTAAATCGAGCCTCACAGGTTTAAAAGAATTTTATAATCAGGTGACAAAAAATTGGCAAGAAAGAGAAGGGTGGGCAGATTACATTTTCTTAGACTGTTAGAAAGCCTTTGACACAGTACTCCATAAGAGGTTGTTAAAAAAGTTGGAGAAACAGGCAGGAATAACAGGTAAGGTGGTCCAGTGGATAAGGGGTATCTAACCAACAGGAAACAGCGAGTAACTGGGAGGGGGAGACCTCACAGTGGCGAGATATCACCAGTGGAGTCCCATAGGGCTCTGTTCTTGGACCCATCCTGTTTCTGATATATGTAAAGGATCATCCAGAGGGTATATACTCATTCTTTTCAATGTTTGCTGATGATGGAAAAATAATGAGAAGAATTAAGTCAGAGGAAGATGGAGAGAGACTGCAAGACGACCTGGACAAACTAGGAACGATCTAGAAAATAACTATTGAAGTTTAACTCAGGTAAGTGTAAAGTAATGAAATTAGGTGAATGGAGCGGGAGGCCGAATACAAGGTACCATCTGGGAAGTGAAATCCTACAAGAGTCAAATAGAGAGAAAGATCTGGGGGTTGATATCACACCGAAACTGTCCCCAGAGGCCCACATGAAAAGGATATCATCAGCGACATATGCTATATTGGCCAAAATAAGAACTGCCTTTATAAACTTGGATAAGAAATTATTCGGAACATTGTATACCACATATGTCAGCCCAATCTTGAAGTAAGCAGCTCCATCCTGGAATCCATACCTAGTTAAACACAAGACAAAGTTAAAGATTCAGAGGTACGCCACCAGACTAGTACCAGAGTTGTCCTAACCTTCCTGAAAAGTGAATACCCAGTTGAGCCACAGGGACGTTATAAAGAACTTTTTCAGTGTCAGAGTAGTTAACAAATGGAATACAATAGGCAGTGATGTGGTGAAGGCTGACTCCATACACAGTTTCAAATGTAGATATGATTTGGAGCAGGCCTCGTCGAGGACCGGGCCGTGGGAACCCTGAGCCCCAAAATCATCGCACGGTATGATAGAGCCCAGTAGGCTCAGGAACCTGTACACCAGCTGATTAAGAGATTTGAGAGATTGGACCGAAAAGCCGAAGCTCAACCCCGCAAGCACAACTAGGTGAGTATATGGTGTTACTGCTGTTATTGTGTATCTTTATATGACTATGCAGGCGATGAGTCACAATAACGTGGCTGAAGTATGTTGACCAGACCACACACTAGAAATTGAAGGGACGACGACGTTTCGGTCCGTCCTGGACCATTCTCAAGTCGATTCATTCTTTTCTATCCATGACTATCATTCATGACTATCCAACGGGTGAAATGTTGCCAAGCTTTTGTATAATGTCTTTTTCCAATTTCCCCAAAGCTTCCCTCATGACTCGGGTGCACACATATCCGGCTCCATTTTGTTTCAGTCTAATGCCCTCAGTTCCAGGTTATCTGTCCTTTTGCCATGATTTTTTGGTCCTTTCATTCTCTTCCCTATACTGCTTGTGACCCAAGTGTGTTCTTAGTGTTATCTCGTCCACTTGGTCGAGTGGGATGACCTGCCTCGTGGCATATTTCAGGATAATGGCTTTCATTATCTCATTTGTGGGTTTCTCTTCTAATTTTCTCTCCCAGTGGATTCATGACAGGTCTTCAGCCTCCTGTTGTCTGTAATGTCTCGTCTTCGTCCACGTCTCTTGGTATGACGCCCTTCCTCCAGTTCCACTATGGTCTACAACACACTGACGCACTGCTCGCTACCGTCTACACGCTGCTCACTACCGTCTACACGCTGCTCACTACCGTCTACACGCTGCTCACTACCGTCTACACGCTGCTTACTACCGTCTACACGCTGCTCGCTACCGTCTACACGCTGCTCGCTACCGTCTACACGCTGCTCGCTACCGTCTACACGCTGCTCGCTACCGTCTACACGCTGCTCACTATCGTCTACACGCTGCTCGCTACCGTCTACACGCTGCTCGCTACCGTCTACACGCTGCTCGCAACCGTCTACACGCTGCTCGCTACCGTCTACACGCTGCTCGCTACCGTCTACACGCTGCTCGCTACCGTCTACACGCTGCTCGCTACCGTCTACACGCTGCTCACTATCGTCTACACGCTGCTCGCTACCGTCTACACGCTGCTCACTATCGTCTACACGCTGCTCGCTACCGTCTACACGCTGCTCACTACCGTCTACACGCTGCTCGCTACCGTCTACACGCTGCTCACTACCGTCTACACGCTGCTCGCTACCGTCTACACGCTGCTCGCTACCGTCTACACGCTGCTCACTATCGTCTACACGCTGCTCGCTACCGTCTACACGCTGCTCACTATCGTCTACACGCTGCTCACTATCGTCTAAACGCTGCTCGCTACTGTTTACACGCTGCTCACTACCGTCTACACGCTGCTCACTACCGTCTACACGCTGCTCACTACCGTCTACACGCTGCTCACTACCGTCTACACGCTGCTCCCTACGGTCTACACGCTGCTCACTACCGTCTACACGCTGCTCACTTCCGTCTACACGCTGCTCAGTACCGTCTACACGCTGCTCACTATCGTCTACACGCTGCTCACTACCGTCTACACGCTGCTCACTACCGTCTACACGCTGCTCACTACCGTCTACACGCTGCTCACTACCGTCTACACGCTGCTCACTATCGTCTACACGCTGCTCACTATCGTCTACACGCTGCTCGCTACCGTCTACACGCTGCTCACTACCGTCTACACGCTGCTCACTACCGTCTACACGCTGCTTACTTCCGTCTATACGCCCGTCTACACACTGCTCACTACCATCTACACGCTGCTCACTGCCGTCTACACGCTGCTCACTACCGTCTACACGCTGCTCACTTCCGTCTATACGCCCGTCTACACACTGCTCACTACCGTCTACACGCTGCTCACTTCCGTCTACACGCTGCTCACTTCCGTCTACACGCTGCTCACTACCGTCTACACGCTGCTCACTACCGTCTACACGCTGATCACTACCGTCTACACGCTGCTCACTTCCGTCTACACGCCCGTCTACACGCTGATCACTACCGTCTACACGCTGATCACTACCGTCTACACACTGCTCACTGCCGTCTACACGCTGCTCACTACCGTCTACACGCTGCTCACTACCGTCTACACGCTGCTCGCTACAGTCTACACGCTGCTCACTACCGTCTACACGCCCGTCTACACGCTGATCACTACCGTCTACACGCCCGTCTACACGCTGCACACTTCCGTCTACACGCCCGTCTACACGCTGATCACTACCGTCTACACGCTGATCACTACCGTCTACACGCTGCTCACTTCCGTCTACACGCACGTCTACACACTGCTCACTACCGTCTACACGCTGCTCACTACCGTCTACACGCAGCTCACTACTGTCTACACGCTGCTCACTTCCGTCTACACGCCCGTCTACACGCTGATCACTACCGTCTACACGCTGCTCACTACCGTCTACACGCTGATCACTACCATCTACACGCTGCTCACTACCGTCTACACGCTGCTCACTACCGTCTACACGCTGATCACTACCGTCTACACACTGCTCACTACCGTCTACACGCTGATCACTACCGTCTACACGCTGCTCACTACCGTCTACACGCTGATCACTACCGTCTACACGCTGCTCACTACCGTCTACACGCTGCTCACTACCGTCTACACGCTGCTCACTACCGTCTACACGCTGATCACTACCGTCTACACGCTGCTCATTACCGTCTACACGCTGATCACTTCCATCTACACGCTGCTCACTACCGTCTACACGCTGCTCACTACCGTCTACACGCTGCTCACTACCGTCTACACGCTGCTCACTACCGTCTACACGCTGCTCACTACCGTCTACACGCAGCTCACTACCGTCTACACGCTGACCACTACCGTCTACACACTGCTCACTACCGTCTACACGCTGTTCACTACCGTCTACACGCTGCTCACTACCGTCTACACGCTGCTCACTACCGTCTACACGCTGCTCACTACCGTCTACACGCTGATCACTACCGTCTACACGCTGCTCACTACCGTCTACACACTGCTCACTACCGTCTACACGCTGCTCACTACCGTCTACACGCTGCTCGCTACCGTCTACACGCTGCTCACTATCGTCTACACGCTGCTCACTATCGTCTACACGCTGCTCGCTACCGTCTACACGCTGCTCACTATCGTCTACACGCTGCTCACTATCGTCTAAACGCTGCTCGCTACCGTCTACACGCTGCTCACTATCGTCTACACGCTGCTCACTATCGTCTAAACGCTGCTCGCTACTGTTTACACGCTGCTCACTACCGTCTACACGCTGCTCACTACCGTCTACACGCTGCTCACTACCGTCTACACGCTGCTCACTACCGTCTACACGCTGCTCACTACCGTCTACACGCTGCTCACTACCGTCTACACGCTGCTCACTACCGTCTACACGCTGCTCACTACCGTCTACACGCAGCTCACTTCCGTCTACACGCTGACCACTACCGTCTACACACTGCTCACTACCGTCTACACGCTGTTCACTACCGTCTACACGCTGCTCACTACCGTCTACACGCTGCTCACTACCGTCTACACGCTGCTCGCTACCGTCTACACGCTGCTCACTATCGTCTACACGCTGCTCGCTACCGTCTACACGCTGCTCACTATCGTCTACACGCTGCTCACTATCGTCTAAACGCTGCTCGCTACTGTTTACACGCTGCTCACTACCGTCTACACGCTGCTCACTACCGTCTACACGCTGCTCACTACCGTCTACACGCTGCTCACTACCGTCTACACGCTGCTCCCTACTGTCAACACGCTGCTCACTACCGTCTACACGCTGCTCACTTCCGTCTACACGCTGCTCAGTACCGTCTACACGCTGCTCACTATCGTCTACACGCTGCTCACTACCGTCTAAACGCTGCTCACTACCGTCTACACGCTGCTCACTACCGTCTACACGCTGCTCAGTACCGTCTACACGCTGCTCACTATCGTCTACACGCTGCTCACTATCGTCTACACGCTGCTCGCTACCGTCTACACGCTGCTCACTACCGTCTACACGCTGCTCACTACCGTCTACACGCTGCTTACTTCCGTCTATACGCCCGTCTACACACTGCTCACTACCGTCTACACGCTGCTCACTGCCGTCTACACGCTGCTCACTACCGTCTACACGCTGCTCACTTCCGTCTATACGCCCGTCTACACACTGCTCACTACCGTCTACACGCTGCTCACTTCCGTCTACACGCTGCTCACTTCCGTCTACACGCTGCTCACTACCGTCAACACGCTGCTCACTACCGTCTACACGCTGATCACTACCGTCTACACGCTGCTCACTTCCGTCTACACGCCCGTCTACACGCTGATCACTACCGTCTACACGCTGATCACTACCGTCTACACACTGCTCACTGCCGTCTACACGCTGCTCACTACCGTCTACACGCTGCTCACTACCGTCTACACGCTGCTCGCTACCGTCTACACGCTGCTCACTACCGTCTACACGCCCGTCTACACGCTGATCACTACCGTCTACACGCCCGTCTACACGCTGCTCACTTCCGCCTACACGCCCGTCTACACGCTGATCACTACCGTCTACACGCTGATCACTACCGTCTACACGCTGCTCACTTCCGTCTACACGCCCGTCTACACACTGCTCACTACCGTCTACACGCTGCTCACTACCGTCTACACGCAGCTCACTACTGTCTACACGCTGCTCACTTCCGTCTACACGCCCGTCTACACGCTGATCACTACCGTCTACACGCTGCTCACTACCGTCTACACGCTGATCACTACCATCTACACGCTGCTCACTACCGTCTACACGCTGCTCACTACCGTCTACACGCTGATCACTACCGTCTACACACTGCTCACTACCGTCTACACGCTGATCACTACCGTCTACACGCTGCTCACTACCGTCTACACGCTGATCACTACCATCTACACGCTGCTCACTACCGTCTACACGCTGCTCACTACCGTCTACACGCTGCTCACTACCGTCTACACGCTGATCACTACCGTCTACACGCTGCTCATTACCGTCTACACGCTGATCACTTCCGTCTACACGCTGCTCACTACCGTCTACACGCTGCTCACTACCGTCTACACGCTGCTCACTACCGTCTACACGCTGCTCACTACCGTCTACACGCTGCTCACTACCGTCTACACGCAGCTCACTACCGTCTACACGCTGACCACTACCGTCTACACACTGCTCACTACCGTCTACACGCTGTTCACTACCGTCTACACGCTCCTCACTACCGTCTACACGCTGATCACTACCGTCTACACGCTGCTCACTACCGTCTACACACTGCTCACTACCGTCTACACGCTGCTCACTACCGTCTAGACGCTGCTCGCTACCGTCTACACGCTGCTCGCTACCGTCTACACGCTGCTCACTACCGTCTACACACTGCTCACTACCGTCTACACGCTGATCACTTCCGTCTACTCGCTGCTCACTACCGTCTACACGCTGCTCGCTACCGTCTACACGCTGCTCACTACCGTCTACACACTGCTCACTACCGTCTACACGCTGCTCGCTACCGTCTACACGCTGCTCACTACCGTCTACACGCTGATCACTACCGTCTACACGCTGCTCACTACCGTCTACACACTGCTCACTACCGTCTACACGCTGCTCACTACCGTCTACACGCTGCTCGCTACCGTCAACACGCTGCTCGCTACCGTCTACACGCTGCTCACTTCCGTCTACTCGCTGCTCACTACCGTCTACACGCTGCTCGCTACCGTCTACACGCTGCTCACTACCGTCTACACACTGCTCACTACCGTCTACACGCTGATCACTACCGTCTACACGCTGATCACTACCGTCTACACGCTGATCACTACCGTCTACACGCTGACCACTACCGTCTACGCGATGATCACTACCGTCTACGCGATGATCACTACCGTCTACACGCTGATCACTACCGTCTACACGCTGCTCGCTACCGTCTACACGCTGCTCACTACCGTCTACACACTGCTCACTACCGTCTACACGCTGATCACTACCGTCTACACGCTGATCACTACCGTCTACACGCTGCTCACTACCGTCTACACGCTGATCACTTCCGTCTACACGCTGATCACTACCGTCTACACGCTGCTCGCTACCGTCTACACGCTGCTCACTACCGTCTACGCGATGATCACTACCGTCTACACGCTGCTCGCTACCGTCTACACGCTGCTCGCTACCGTTTACACGCTGCTCGCTACCGTCTACACGCTGCTCGCTACCGTCTACACGCTGATCACTACCGTCTACACGCTGCTCACTACCGTCTACACACTGCTCACTACCGTCTACACGCTGCTCACTACCGTCTACACGCTGCTCGCTACCGTCTACACGCTGCTCGCTACCGTCTACACGCTGCTCACTACCGTCTACACACTGCTCACTACCGTCTACACGCTGATCACTTCCGTCTACTCGCTGCTCACTACCGTCTACACGCTGCTCGCTACCGTCTACACGCTGCTCACTACCGTCTACACACTGCTCACTACCGTCTACACGCTGCTCGCTACCGTCTACACGCTGCTCACTACCGTCTACACGCTGATTACTACCGTCTACACGCTGCTCACTACCGTCTACACACTGCTCACTACCGTCTACACGCTGCTCACTACCGTCTACACGCTGCTCGCTACCGTCTACACGCTGCTCGCTACCGTCTACACGCTGATCACTTCCGTCTACTCGCTGCTCACTACCGTCTACACGCTGCTCGCTACCGTCTACACGCTGCTCACTACCGTCTACACACTGCTCACTACCGTCTACACGCTGATCACTACCGTCTACACGCTGATCACTACCGTCTACACGCTGATCACTACCGTCTACAGGCTGCTCACTACCGTCTACACGCTGATCACTTCCGTCTACACGCTGATCACTACCGTCTACACGCTGATCACTACCGTCTACACGCTGATCACTTCCGTCTACACGCTGATCACTACCGTCTACACGCTGCTCGCTACCGTCTACACGCTGCTCACTACCGTCTACGCGATGATCACTACCGTCTACACGCTGCTCGCTACCGTCTACACGCAGCTCGCTACCGTTTACACGCTGCTCGCTACCGTCTACACGCTGCTCGCTACCGTCTACACGCTGATCACTACCGTCTACACGCTGCTCGCTACCGTCTACACGCTGATCACTTCCGTCTACTCGCTGCTCACTACCGTCTACACGCTGATCACTACCATCTACACGCTGCTCACTACCGTCTACGCGATGATCACTACCGTCTACACGCTGATCACTACCGTCTACACGCTGCTCGCTACCGTCTACACGCTGATCATTTCCGTCTACACGCTGATCACTACCATCTACACGCTGCTCACTACCGTCTACGCGATGATCACTACCGTCTACACGCTGATCACTACCGTCTACACGCTGCTCACTACCGTCTACACGCTGATCACTTCCGTCTACACGCTGATCACTACCGTCTACACGCTGATCACTACCGTCTACACGCTGATCACTTCCGTCTACACGCTGATCACTACCGTCTACACGCTGCTCGCTACCGTCTACACGCTGCTCACTACCGTCTACGCGATGATCACTACCGTCTACACGCTGCTCGCTACCGTCTACACGCTGCTCGCTACCGTTTACACGCTGCTCGCTACCGTCTACACGCTGCTCGCTACCGTCTACACGCTGATCACTACCGTCTACACGCTGCTCGCTACCGTCTACACGCTGCTCGCTACCGTCTACACGCTGATCACTTCCGTCTACACGCTGATCACTACCGTCTACACGCTGATCACTACCGTCTACACGCTGATCACTACCGTCTACACGCTGATCACTACCGTCTACACGCTGATCACTACCGTCTACACGCTGCTCACTACCGTCTACACGCTGCTCACTACCGTCTACGCGATGATCACTACCGTCTACACGCTGATCACTACCGTCTACACGCTGCTCACTACCGTCTACACGCTGCTCACTACCGTCTACTCGCTGCTCACTACCGTCTACACGCTGATCACTACCGTCTACACGCTGCTCACTACCGTCTACACGCTGCTCACTACCGTCTACGCGATGATCACTACTGTCTACACGCTGATCACTACCGTCTACACGCTGCTCACCACCGTCTACACGCTGCTCACTACCGTCTAATCGCTGCTCACTACCGTCTACGCGATGATCACTACCGTCTACACGCTGATCACTACCGTCTACACGCTGCTCACTACCGTCTACACGCTGCTCACTACCGTCTACGCGATGATCACTACCGTCTACACGCTGCTCGCTACCGTCTACACGCTGATCACTTCCGTCTACACGCTGCTCACTACCGTCTACACGCTGTTCACTACCGTCTACACGCTGCTCACTACTGTCTACGCGATGATCACTACCGTCTACACGCTGATCACTTCCGTCTACACGCTGCTCACTACCGTCTACACGCTGCTCACTACCGTCTACGCGATGATCACTACCGTCTACACGCTGCTCGCTACCGTCTACACGCTGATCACTTCCGTCTACACGCTGCTCACTACCGTCTACACGCTGTTCACTACCGTCTACACGCTGCTCACTACTGTCTACGCGATGATCACTACCGTCTACACGCTGATCACTTCCGTCTACACGCTGCTCACTACCGTCTACACGCTGCTCACTACCGTCTACACGCTGCTCACTACCGTCTACACGCTGCTCGCTACCATCTACGCGATGATCACTACCGTCTACACGCTGATCACTACCGTCTACACGCTGATCACTACCGTCTACACGCTGCTCGCTACCGTCTACACGCCTCTCTTACTCTATATTTTTGACCTCTTCCTCATTTTAGGTAAACACCAGCCCAGGTCTTGCATCCTTTCCCTTCCTCTTGTATAAGTCCTGTACCAAGCTGCCTCAAGACGGATGTGTCCTCTGTGTTCACCAGCTCTTGTTATCACCCCATGTGAACCTTTGATTTCCAAGGCGATTTCCTTGTGATTAAAATCCTCAAGTATTGGGATCTTAGCCCTAACTCCTCATGCTACTTTCATTATCTCTTATCTTCTGGCAGGTCTCGTCGCAGTGATCAGTTATCCTCAAGCCTTCATACTTAGATGGGGCTTGCAAATCACCGCTATCTTTCAGAGAAGGTAGCAGTGAGAACAGTGGCGAGGGTGACAGGAAGTGTGTTGGTGGTAGTGAGGGTGGCAAGGAGTTTATTATTATTATTATTATTATTATTATTGTCTACCACAATCGTGGCCACACATTTACAATGCTAACCAGCATATATATGTGTGAGGATGGTGTCCCGGGCGACACCGTCCACACCGTCATGTGGGGGGTTGGGGTGGGGGTGGGCAGCGGGGCGGCAGGCAGCGCCAGAGACCTTGTACCTCAGAGGCAGGCAGCAGCAGCAAGTCTCTGCAAGGTGCCATATTTAGGTGCTCCAGTCACCTCTATTTTTATGTGTGTCTGCATGGAGCACCCCCTTGGGCACCCCTTTACTGTCCTCCTCTATCTTCTAAACTCCTCCCACGCCCTTTCCTGCCCTCTCTTGCTCAATATATATATATATATATATATATATATATATATATATATATATATATATATATATATATATATATATATATATATATATATATATATATATATATATATATATATATATATATATATATATATATATATATATATATATATATATATATATATATATATATATATATATATATATATATATATATATATATATATATATATATATATATATATATATATATATATATATATATATATATATATAACTGAAAACTCACACCCCAGAAGTGACTCGAACCCATACTCCCAGGAGCAACGCAACTGGTATGTACAAGACGCCTTAATCCACTTGACCATCACGACCGGACAAAATGAGGTGATAGCCGAGGCTATTTGAACCACCCCACCGCCGGCACTCGGATAGTAATCTTGGGCATAGCATTTTACCAAATCACCTCATTCTTTGGGGCACACGTGAGGAACACAAATGCGAACAAGCCTGAATGGTCCCCAGGACAATATGCAACTGAAAACTCACACCCCAGAAGTGACTCGAACCCATACTCCCAGGAGCAACGCAACTGGTATATACAAGACGCCTTAATCCACTTGACCATCACGACCGGACAAAATGAGGTGATAGCCGAGGCTATTTGAACCACCCCACCGCCGGCACTCGGATAGTAATCTTGGGCATAGCATTTTACCAAATCACCTCATTCTTTGGGGCACACGTGAGGAACACAAATGCGAACAAGCCTGAATGGTCCCCAGGACAATATGCAACTGAAAACTCACACCCCAGAAGTGACTCGAACCCATACTCCCAGGAGCAACGCAACTGGTATGTACAAGACGCCTTAATCCACTTGACCATCACGACCGGACAAAATGAGGTGATAGCCGAGGCTATTTGAACCACCCCACCGCCGGCACTCGGATAGTAATCTTGGGCATAGCATTTTACCAAATCACCTCATTCTTTGGGGCACACGTGAGGAACACAAATGCGAACAAGCCTGAATGGTCCCCAGGACAATATGCAACTGAAAACTCACACCCCAGAAGTGACTCGAACCCATACTCCCAGGAGCAACGCAACTGGTATGTACAAGACGCCTTAATCCACTTGACCATCACGACCGGACAAAATGAGGTGATAGCCGAGGCTATTTGAACCACCCCACCGCCGGCACTCGGATAGTAATCTTGGGCATAGCATTTTACCAAATCACCTCATTCTTTGGGGCACACGTGAGGAACACAAATGCGAACAAGCCTGAATGGTCCCCAGGACAATATGCAACTGAAAACTCACACCCCAGAAGTGACTTGCATATTGTCCTGGGGACCGGAAGAGGTTTAGAGAATGTACCCGGTCACCAGGAAAGTCTTATGCGGAGACAGCGAGGGACATGGAAAGAAAGTTCCTGAAGTGGCTGGACTCTGAAGGAGCGAGGTCGGTCGAAGAAGTCAAGGAGCTAGTGGTCATGGAAAAGTTTATGTCCGTGCTCTCTCCTGAGATCAGGGTGAGGGTAAAGGAGGCGGACATAAAAGACCTAAGGGCCGCAGCCGACCGAGCCGACATGTTAGAAGAAGCCCTACGCCCACGCCGAGAGGGACAGCACCGACCACCCGTATACGCCGGAAATGATAGGAATTATAGAAGGACGTATGGATGGAGGACAGGAGCGAGTTCTCCCAAGTCCCACCTCTCAAGTTGGAACACCCGAGGATCAAAAGGTGCTGTAGAACCGATCAAGAAGAACCAAGCGGAGAGCTCGGGAGCTGTTGCTGCGACCAAGGAGTCAACAAGTGGTGCGGGAAAGACACAGGGTGCGACGGCCTCTGGAGGCAGTGCTAAGGCAAGCGGTGGCGGATGGTCTCCGCCGAGGGTCCGCTGCTACAACTGCGGAATAATCGGACACGTCGCGCGGGAATGCAGACGCCCTAAGCAGCGGGGACACATTGCTTTAGTGATGTTCGAGGACCAGAGGGCCGAGAGAGTGCGGGATGAACCCGTGCTGAGTGGGGAGAAGAAAGTTCACCCATTCGTGTGTCAAGGAACCGTAAGGATGGGGGACGCAGACCCCATCCCCGTGAAGATCTTAAGAGACACTGGGGCTGACTTTACCCTGGTGAGTGAAACCCTGTTCCCCGAGGGTTACGAAAGTACCAGTGTGGGGGTGGCAAGTGTGACCACTGTGGGAGGCCCAGTGAGGGTGCCCCTACACCAGGTAACTTTAAATTCCGACTATGGCTGCCAGACCCTTGTGGTGGGAGTCTGTACATCAATGCCCAAGATGGAGGCACAGGTCATCTTGGGGAATGACGCGTGTGGAGGATATGTCCTTCCGAATCTCGTGAAGGGCGAAGAGTGCCTAGAACAATACAAGGAGACAGGCGGAGAGTTGAACGCCTGTGGGGGCGAGAAGGGAATCGCACCGGTGGCGTTCCCAGTTTGTGCTGTGATACCAAGACAACACGAAGAACAAGGAGGTTGTGGATCTGATGGGGCTGAGGAGACGACTGACAGCCTGGGAATAGATCACCTCTTCGTAGAACCCGGAGAAAGAGCGGAGGGCGAAGACAGCCCAAGTGGTGAGTTGCAGGTGACCCTCACCAGTTCTCCAGGGGTAGACCGCACTCGTCTCGGAGAGTTGCAGCAGGAGGAGTTCCCCGAATTGGTTAGTGAGGCCGAAGGAGGACGTGTGGGTCCTGAGAAGGCTTACTTTCCATTTATCTATATTATATATGCCATGCTATCCATGCTGAGGGAACGATGGACACCAGGAGCAACCGTGGGAACGGTGATTGGATATGTCCAGAAGTTCAGAGAACGTCTCACCCTAACGAAGGAACTGGCTGGGAAACACCTGAAGGAGGCGCAGCGTAAGATGTCGGAGTGGTACTACAGGAGAGCTGCGCAGAGGGATTTTCAGGTCGGATCCCAAGTAATGGTTGTGCTGCCATGTAAAGGTAGGGTGACCGAGTCGCGGTTCGAGGGACCATACCAAGTGCTGCGACGGTTGGGGCCAGTGTCGTACGAGGTTGGGAAGCCGGACAGACCCCGAAAGAAACAGGTGTGTCATGAAGACCGCCTAAAACCTTTCTTCACTGTGGAAGGAAGAGCCGCCAAGCAGGACGGAACGATGTCCCGAGAACCCCAGCGGAAGACGGTTCTGTGTGTACAGGGGGACCGAGAACTCCCGGAGGAGGAAAGAAAGTGGTCCAGGGCGGACGGCACCCGTCTCACCGACACTGAGAGTCTGACAAAGATCAAGATCAAGCACATCGAGGGGAAGGACAACGTAGTAGCGGATGCCCTATCCCGCATACGCTAACCAGACATGACTCTTATTTTAAGGGGAGGGGTATGTGACTGTGTTCCCCCCCTTATATTTCTCCCATGCCTGCAGTAAGAGTCATGTCTACTTTTCCCAAGCATTCTCTACGTAGCAGGCTTCAATTTGATATATGGGAGAGAGTGAAGTGTTCTCGGAGAGGCGAGAAATTTGTGAAATAGTAATATTTTGGCTTGTGGTATAGGCCCTTTAGGAAGCCAAGATGGCGCTGGCCTTCCTGATTCCCCGCCAAAACCGTGTGACGTCAGTGGCACCGGATTGGTCACCGGCAGCAATGTGGAACCGGGAGCCAATGAAAACCTCCCGTGGCGAAAGTGACGTCACGAAGGAAGGGGGTCCAGGCCGCGCGCCGGGCTGGCGCCAGCAGTCAGACACGACACGTCATAGAGGTCGGACGTGCGACGGATGGTCCTGTCAGTTGGACAGTTATTCCCGCTCCCGTGGATTTACGCGTCACCTGAAGTCTGCCAGTACTCTGTGAGGTCTTCCCTAGTTCATGTGTTGAACCAGAGAGGGAATCGACGGTTATTTGAGCAACAAGTGCTCCAGTCAGGTACTGTGCAAGAAGCAGTGAAGCCGTGCAGTGACGTATGTGACGTCTGTGGCAGTTCACCAGTTCGTGACAGCGTAGTGGCTGACAGAGCCACTGGGTAGCTGAGGAAGGAGAGGACTATTTGGGGAATCCGGACGACTGCAGCTGAGACGTAGGCGGCAGCCGTTGCTGGGAGAAGACGACGGCCAGGAGACCGACTCCAACCCTACCAGAAGCAGAGAAGGAGCACGGACCTGCAGAGGAAGAAGGCACGGAGACGACGCGCTAAACGGTGGGACGATGAGTGGTTCCGGTAGGACACGACGACTTGTGTGTGGGGGCGTTCCCGACACGAGGACCAGGAGCTACATCTCATCTCTCATCGGAGGATAGGTTGAAGTAGGTGTTTCTAGTTCCTTCCCCATTCCCCGTTAGTTAACTATATTATTCGGCTATATTATCTAGCCTGAGGATTTTATATGTCGTGAGCAAGTCTCACCCATGTCACGGTAAACCACCAGTGTGCAAGACAGTACTATCTAGAGTACTTGTAATATTCATGTTTATTATTGGTGTGTACAGGCACCAGAAACAAGTGATAAATTTACTGTGTTTTGTATATCTTTCTACAGATTTTGATGTGAGCATATAGTGATAAATTATATATAATATTATGCCATTATTTGGAAGTTAGGCTACGTGCCCAGAAACTATTTATTTTCCATGTATTGATGTTTGATTTAGATACATCATATATGTCTATGTTCATGCAGTGATAAATCATTTGTGAGTACAGTGAATTATTGCGTTATCGCCCACGAGAGAAAGTACTGAAAACTCCAGTGTTTAATACTTCATAATATGTCATTGAATGAAGGGCAGTGAAAACCATTTCAGTGAGTCATTGTAGCATTGATTGTAGAAACGACTGTTTGAGCCCGAGTATAGTGTAACTAAGTAATACGTGCTATTTGTGCCAATATCGAGTGTGCGAGTTTCTAGTAGTATTGGAGAACTTAAAGAAACAGCGCGCGTGAATCTAGAAACAAGCAATAAACTTTCGCTCGGGGTCCAGGCGATCAGCTGTTCTTCACACTTGACGAGGAGGGGAGGTGTTGCCACTTAGTGAGTGCATACTATTCGTGGGAACTACCGGCCGCAGCCAGGATCAGTTGATTTATATATTATTGTTTGGCCTTGTGACATCTTTCATACATTTTAAGTAAAATACAAAATCACCTTTGTGTTTTTATCATCTCCTCCATTGATCTTGTGGCTATATTATACTGGAAAGCATAGAGTGATAACAGTAAGTACCTGCCTGATTCCTGATCTTTTGAGTGTGACCTTGCCAAGGCTACCACTAATTCCACCAGTCCACTGAGGTGTTACTGGCCACCTAAAACACCAGTTGGCGACCTTGTGGTCAACCATAGAGCCCGATTGTTGGGGAGGGCACATGACAGTCAAGTGAACGAGTCGTGTTCCCACTCCTTCTCAATCAGAGGCCGTTGAGATTGACTGGGAGACTCTCCCGGCGTGCAGTGGCGCCGTGAGGATCGAGTGAAGACCCGCAGGGCTACGGTGAGAGACCTTGAGCATAACTATTGCTCACCCCAGAGTAAGAATAGAGTAGTGAGTGAAACCCCAACAATATTTATATATATATATATATATATATATATATATATATATATATATATATATATATATATATATATATATATATATACAAACAAGTCAAAAACATATAACATAAATGAACAATTAGGATGACGTTACTCTACAACAATATAAAGACAAAGTGATTAAGCAGGTGCTGAGAATATGGCGCTAGCTGAGAAACATCCACCTGATAGACAGCGTATATCAGTTAGTTGTTCACGGCTTGAGAGCACAAGGATATTCTGACTTCAATTGCTGGTTCAAGCCCAGACATCGATTTGTAGAGGGCGCTGAGGTGCAGAGGTGCAGGTGTGCAGTCGGCGAGTCACCAATCAGAAGCAGGCAAGCTGGGAATGATAGTTTGCTGGTTGATGACTGAGCTGGCATGAAGGGAGTGGAGTAGGGGGGAGTCTTGGGTACGTTTGCCTCCTGGTCAAAACGTTTTGTGCTACTGGTAGACGTATCTTGAAGGTAGCATCTTATTTTTGTATAATATATGTAACTTTATGTAGAGAAGAGCAGGCTCAATCTCTCTTGAAAGAGATTATCATCACCACTCTCCCCCGAAGCCTGCTTAAATGGGTGAAGTTATGTCTTCAGGTGGTAGAGTGGTAGGTGGAGCTGCCTCTACCTCATAGACTCTGGAGAGGGCGTCTGCTATGATGTTGTCAGAACCCTTGATGTAGAAGATCTCCAGGTTGAAATTCCGCAGATACAAAGCCCATCGTAGAAGCCGTTGATTGTTGAATTGGGCTTGCTGCAGGAAGTGTAGGGGATTGTGGTCCGAGTAGATGGTGGTAGACCGAGCTCTTTGTAGGTACGATTCAAAGTGCTGTAAGTTCAGGACGATTGAGAGAAGTTCCTTTATGATAGTGCTGTAGTTCTTCTGGTGAGGTTTTAACTTGTAGCTGTAGTAGCTAACAGGTAGAACCTCCTCGCCTCGTTGTTGCATCAGGACGCCCCCTATGCCGTACCACTCGCGTCGACATGGAGGGTGAAAGGCTTCGTGATATCTGGCGAGGCGAGAATGGGATTAGAACAGAGCATGGATTTAAGTTGATCAAAAGCAATGGTTTGCTGAATGGTCCAATGATACCGTTGCTAGGGGCTGGTTAAAGTGATCACTGGTGTCGCCACCATACTAAAATTCTTCACAAACCTACGGTAGTAGGAGGCAAGACCAAGGAAGCGCAGGAGCTGTTTCCTGGTGGTAGGCTGTGGGTAATGCTGGATGGCTTGGGTTTGTATGTTTAACGGAGCTAGGCTGCCACTCCCTATCTCATGACCAAGATAATGCACTTTACCTTTAGCAAAGGTGGACTTGCCCAAGTTGATGGTGAGGCCGGCTGTCAGGAGCTTGGCAAACAATCGTTGTAGCTGAAGCAGATGTTTGCTCCATGTGTTAGTTGCCACAACGATATCATCCAAGTAGGCGTAGGTGTTATCTAAGCCCTGGATGACGCGGTAGACAGCTCGCTGGAAGGTGGCCAGGGCATTACATAGTCCAAATGGAAGGCGTTCGTATCTGTAAAGGCCAAAAGGAGTGGTAAAGGCAGATATTTCCTTAGCTCGCTCTGTCAAACATACTTGGTAGTATCCCTTGAGTAAGTCTAGCTTCGATAGATACCGAGCATTACCAATAGCGTTAAGGATGTCATCTATTCTAGGTAATGGATAAGCATCCTTGACAGTCACAAGATTCTATTTCCGGTAGTCGGTACAGAGCCTCACTTTACCGTGCGGTTTCGGCACCAAGATGCAGGGTGAGGCCCACGGGGACTCACAAGGGGTGGCCAGCCCATGATCCAGGAGGTACTGTACTTCAGCACTCATAACTTCCTTTTTGCTCGGGCTGATTCGGTAGAAAGGTTGACGAATTGGCCGGGTGTCAGGGAGTAGCTGGATGTCGTGCTGAACCACATTACACTCCTGTGGATCATCGCTGAACAACTTCTGATGTTCCTTGAAGATTCTGATGAGAGGAGCACTATTATTGTCCTGTAAATAGGTATGAAGATCAGTAAGGATTTCCGAGTTGGAAGGCTCTGACTCTATGTTAGTGTTTTCGGGAGGAGAAGCAGGGAAGGTCTCACTGTGGAGGTATGGACCTTTAAATGTGGATAATGATACCAACACATTGGGGGGAGTACCTTGATACTGCTTCAGGAGGTTGACGTGGCACAACTGGGTCTTCCGCCGCCTATCTGGAGTCTCAAGAACGTAGTTGTGGTTGTTTCTGCACTCCTTGATGCGGTAAGGTCCTGAAAACTTGTTTTGTAATGGAGAACCTGGGATAGGAAAATATGCCAACACGAAGTCTCCTGGTTTAAATTTCCTTAGTTTGCTGCGTTGGTCAAAATGAGTCTTCATCCTCTCCTGAGCTTTCAATAGTTTGTCATTAGCAAATTTACGTACTCTCTCTAGAATGTGTTTTAAGTTTTGAAGAAACTGGGGCACATTCTGAGGGTCACTGAAGGTGGCATTACGTAGAGAGTCTTTGAAAGCTTTGAGAGGAGTACGGCACTTACGTCCATAGAGCATCTCATAAGGAGATACTCCTAGAGACTCATTGGGGAGACTTCTGAAAATGCACATAATGAGGTCAAGTTGTTTATCCCAGTCCTTCAAGGTGTCATTGCAGAACTTCTTTAGGAGTGCTTTAATAGTCTGATGACTACGTTCAAGAGAACCCTGTGAAGCAGGATGATAGGGGCTGGACAATACCTGAGTGATGTTGAACTCTTCCAGCGTCTTCTTGAAGATATCACTGGTGAAGTTGGTGCCACAGTCACTTTGAACCTCTCTTGGAAATCCATACTGGGTGAAGATCTTCAATAGTTGTTTCACCACAGTAGCAGCCGTAATGTTCTTTACTGGAACTGCTATGGGGAATCTGGTGATTGGACACAAGATAGTTAGTATATAGGAGTTGCCAGAACTGGTCCGGGGTAAAGGACCAACACAGTCTATGATGAGTCTGTGGAAAGGTTCCGCAGGCACCTGGATGGGTTTTAGTGGAGCCCGGGGAATAGAGATGTTAGGTTTACCTGGCATCTGACATGTATGGCACTGTTGCACGTAACTTTTGACGTCTTTAACCATACCTGGCCAGCAGTAGTCTTGTCTGATTCCGTGGTAGGTTTTGTTAAAACCATAGTGAGAAAGTGCTCCGTGGGCCAGGTGTAGAATATCAGGCCGTAGGCTGGTGGGAACCACTAGTTGTTCGACATTTGCCCAATCGTCGTCCTCCTTCAGCTTACTGGGTCTGTACCTGCGGTAGAGCAACTGATTTTCTAGGAAGAACCCAGGGATACTGTCAGGTTGAGTCTCAGCCTGGAAGAATAATGGTGTTAATGATAGATCCTCCCTCTGTAACTTACGGAACTCCAAACTAGTAAGATTCGGTGGTAGATTCTGAGGGTCTTGAGGGACAACGGTAGCAGTAGAGTCAGCTGGTTGCGGGCGTGCAGCTTGTGCACGGGTGGTCACCAAAACCGGAGGAGAAACTTCACTTTCTTGGACCTCTGCTGAAACATACTTAAAGATGGGATTGTCCACTACAGAGTTACACACCTGGGGTTTGTCCGTGATGATCAGGTTGGAAGGTTGCAGATCTTCTGCCAAGTCGTTGCCCAGGAGAAGTTGCACTCCAGGCATGGAAAAATACTTTTCCCTGATGGCGACTTGGACTTCACCGGTCACAAAAGGACAATCCAGGTGGACTCTGGCGAGTGGATAAGGAGTGGTAGCAGTGAGGTCAGTGATAAGGACGGTTTCCCCAGTGTAGGTGATGTTAGGCACAGCTGATTTCAATATTATTGACTGAAGAGCCGCTGTGTCCCTCAAGATCTTCAATTTGAAACGTCCCCCCGAATCTGTACCGTTGGTCGAGACAGTTCCAGGATACAGGTGTTTGCTGAAGAGAGAAAGATCATTAACAGGAACACCAACATTCATCACAGGCTTACCGGACTTAGGAGGAGTCGGTTTGGGTTTAGGAGTTTCATTGCCTTTGTATTGAGCCTTCTCACATTTATCTATGGTATGTCCATAGAGTTTGCAATACTTACAATACAATTGAGAGCTCGCTTCATGGGCACTCACTTTATCATAACTATACCAAGACTTCTTACTGGAAGGTGGTTCTGGTGTAAGCCGGTGGATGAGGCTGTAGGTATCAGCTGACTTCGCACATCTGATGTAGTTGGTTTCTTCTTTGTCTGCTAAATATAAACGGACAGAGTGGGGAAATACGTCTCAAGAATTCCTCAACCAGCATGAGGTTGACGAGTTCTGAAAATGTAGAGACATGTGCTGCTTCCAGCCATTTCATGAAATATCTTTTCTTTGTATTGGCAAATTCTAGAAAGGTGGTGGTACTTGCCTTTAGATAGTCAGGGAATTCTCGCCTGTAGCTTTCGGTGGAGAGAAGGTAGGCGTCCAAAACTGCTTGCTTCAGGGTCTGGTAGTCATTCTCAGACGCTAAGGTACTGAGAGTAACTGCAGCTCTACCTTTGAGATGCACTCTGAGAAAGGTAGACCATTGATCTGCAGGCCAGCTAAGTTTATTAGCTAGGGTCTCAAAAGTGGTGAAAAATACATCAATCTCTGTCTCAACGAATGGTGGCATTAACTTACTTGTATGGGAGACATTGAAACTTACGGGAAGATTAGCAGTAGCTTGTTGGCGCTGAGTGTGGTGTGTAGTTTCCAACGCGAGTTCTTGTTGTCGCCATGCTATAGCCATATTGGCTTGCTTCTTATCATGCTCGCGATGCATCTCCAGGTGACGTTGTTTTGCTTCAAGCTGTACTCGCTCACGGAGTAGTGTAGTCTCACGTGTTTATATACCACGAATATAGTGCAGGCTTGAAGTAGTTTCCTCAGTATGCTTTCTGGCATGTCAAGAGGAGTGCAAGCCGGGTCACGATACACTCTGTCTGCTATCATCCCGATTGTCTCGTCCACAGGTACGTTGGTAAATAGTGACTCCACATCCAATGAGGCTCTTATCCCCGTAGCGCGTGCTCCGCGCAGTATGTCGACAAATTCCTTGGGAGACTTCAAGCTGAAATCACAGGGTGCGTAAGTAGTCAGCAACCCGTTGAGTCACTTAGCCAGTCTGTATGTGGGTGTGGGTATCTGGCTGATGATTGGCCGAAGAGGGTTTCCCGGCTTGTGGGTCTTGACATTTCCAAACGCATACCCAGGTTTGTATTCCCCAACAACTTTAGGGAAGGTGGAGTCCAGATTTCTTGGCGTTCACAGTTTCCATCAATCTGTTTACCTTCGTTTTCAATTCGGCTGTAGTGTCCTTCATTACCCTTTGGAATTTAGCTTGGTCAGAGAGTATGTGGGTCATTTTTGCCAGATACTCGTCTTTTTTTAAGAATGACGTATATTGACGACTTGTCACCTCTCCTAATGACTATCTCCTTGTTCTCACGAAGGTTCTTAGGTGCCGCTATGAGTTCGGGGGACAGTATGGTGCTTCTGTAGTTACCTCGAAATTTTCCTCCTTCTGCAATAAGTTCTGCTTGCAAGGTGTCTTTAGTGGTCACCTTCTTTTGCTTCTCGAGGTCGAATATGTCGTCTAATATATTCAAACTCCACTTTCCGGGCCATTTCACTCGGTCTGGACATAACGTGACAGTTTATACCCAGATTCAAGAGAGTAATTTGGCCCTCAGTGAGGTTGATTCCAGCAAGGTTTCAGAAGCCATCGTGGATGGCTGGACGTGGTCGTGGAATCGCCATAGGTCCTCCAAATAACGTTGTCAGTTTCTTGATGATCCTGGTTTCGGTGCTGTGGTGATGTCAATCTGTGAAGATGTCGAGGTGTTGGTCGATGCGAGTACAGAGGACTTCGTCGATGTTGCTGTTCCTCCATTGGTTTGCAGCATGGAGTAGTTGCGTTTTGCTGTCTTTGATCTTATTTTCTGCCTTGAGTATCTGATGTCGAATCAAATCTTGGCGATATTTTATCGTAGAGACTAGGTTTTTTGCTGCTGGGTCGTGCGTTTTTATATTAGTATATTGTGGTAGCAGTCTTTCTTGTAAACATATTTTGTTGAATATGACCGAAAAGGTAAGATTAATCATTCTAACACGAATCTTCTCAATATTTCTTATGTTTTTCATGTGAGAGAAATCTTCGAAATCTCTTTACCGATTGCTTTGAAATTTTTAGACGACGTTGCATTCGAATTGGCGCGTGTTTTAATATACCTACTATGTACATGCCTCACCTGTGACAGGAAAAAAATTGTTTGCTTTGAAAAACAGTGCCATCTGTTGGACGTAAGAGCAACACACATTGTAATCTCCCAAAATTCTTCACCAATTGCTTAGAAATTCTGACACAACGTTCTATTCGAATATGCGCGTGTTTTTATATACATTCTATATAGATGCCACACCTGTGACAGGTAAAAATATGTTATTTTTCAAAAACAGCACCATCTGTTTCACGTAATAGCAACTTACATGCCATACTAAACATGTTACGAATTCCATTTCAATGTTTCCGACTGCATTGATAAACTTAATTTTCATAGATTTCGATTTATTTTAATTTTTATTGAATTATTTTGTTTGACATTGTGTTGGAATTGAGCTGTGTTGCTTACCATACCGTTCATTTTGTAAGTATAAGTACAGATGCCACACCTGTGTCAGGTAAAAACATAATTTTTTTTTCAAAACAGCGCCGTCAGTTGCTCATAAGAGCAACTTACGCTATACTAAATATATTTCGACTCCATTTCAATGCTTCCGATTTCATTGATAAATTGAATTATCATAGATTTCGAATTATTTTCATTTTGGTTTAGTTATTTTCTCAGACATTGCATTATACTTGAGCTTTGTTGTTTACCATACCGTTCATTCCATGAGTATAGTTTATATTTTTTAGTTTTTCATTTTTTCATTTCGTTTTTTAATTGTTTTTCTTATATTTCAGTGATGGAAACATCAGATCATTTAATGTTCCACATTTTCTGATGGGAACATCAGGTCATTTGGGAATGCATCGAACGAGGTAGTGGGGAATGGTGGGGAGGACGTGGGGACGGGAGTGGAGGATGGTGGAGAGGACGAGGGGACAGAGGAAGGGGTAATGGTAGGAAGGACGAGGGGACAGGGGAGTTGGGGATGGTGGGGACAAGGGGACAGGGGAATGGAGATTGGTGGGGGAGGACAAGGGGACAGGGATGTGGGGGATGGTGGAGGGAACGGGGAGAATGGTAGGGAGGACGAGGGGACGGGGGAGTGGGAGATGGTGGAGAGGACGAGGGGACGGTGGAGTGGAGAATGGTAGGGAGGACATAGGGATGGGGGAGGGGAATGGTAGGGAAGACAGGGAGACAGGGGAAGGGTTGCTGTCGCTCAGCAACGCACACGCGTTGCTGAGCCACAGCAACGCGTGGCCGTGTACAGCTAGTATATGTATATATGTATATATATATATATATATATATATATATATATATATATATATATATATATATATATATATATATATATATATATATATATATATATATGTCGTACCTAGTAGCCAGAACGCACTTCTCAGCCTACTATGCAAGGCCCGATTTGCCTAATAAGCCAAGTTTTGATGAATTAATTGTTTTTCGACAACCTAACCTACCTAACCTAACCTAACCTAACTTTTTTGGCTACCTAACCTAACCTAACCTATAAAGATAGGTTAGGTTAGGTTAGGTAGGGTTGGTTAGGTTCGGTCATATATCTACGTTAATTTTAACTCCAATAAAAAAAAATTGACCTCAAACATAATGAAATGGGTAGCTTTATCATTTCATGAGAAAAAAAATAGAGAAAATATATTAATTCAGGAAAACTTGGCTTATTAGGCAAATCGGGCCTTGCATAGTAGGCCAAAAAGTGCGTTCTGGCTACTAGGTACGACATATATATATATATATATATATATATATATATATATATATATATATATATATATATATATATATATATATATATATATATATATATATATATATATATACCTTTAAGCACCTTTTTGCATTATTATTTTTGTATCAACCCATGTATATCTTGTAACCATCAAATGCATAATAAAGCACAAAAAATAAAAAAGGAAGGGGGTGGTAGGAGAGAAGCACACAGAAACTGTATTGGAGGGGATCTAAACATTCCCTCTAATGCGTTATGTGTGGTTTCCTCCGAGGCTATGGGTCCCCCTTCTTCCAGCTAGAGGTGGTACTCCCTTCTATATATTAAAAAAAAAATATATATATATATATATATATATATATATATATTAATTATATTTATTTATATTTATATATATATTATATATATATATATAAATATATATATTAGTATATTTTAGTAGCAGTCTTGTAGACATATGTTGTTGAATATGACCGAAAAGGTAAGATTAATAATTCTAACACGAATTTTCTCAATATTTCTTAGGTTTCTTTTCACTGTGAAGGATAATTGAAATATCAATTCTCCAAAATTCATTTTAATTTCTGGTCTGACGCCTGAACGTGTTTCGCAATGCTTATCACATTTTCAAAGACCTAGTTTACATATTGTATTTTATGAAAGGGAAGAGAAGCTGTCAGTAGGGGGAGGATAGTAGTTTACATAAAAATTCACCATACTTATACTCGTTTTGGGTGAGGTGATATGGCACAAAAGTTTTGTGTGAGGTGACAAACAGAAGACAGAACATGAAACAATGAGTACAAAAACATGAGAATGGAAGTAACTGCAGGAGGCCCATTGGCCCATATTTCCTCCTACTCCCCAGAAAAACTCCCCAGACCCGTACCTGTCTGGGGAGTTTTTCATGAGTAGGTTGGCCGTTTTTTTAATTTTATAGTAAATTGCCAATTGTATTTTCTGATTTTTGTCTGTAGGGATAACGTTCCTATCAACAATATCTTTCAGGACCCTTTCCTTTGTTTTATGAGCCGTCGAAAAGAAGTTCCTGTCAAATAGTCTAATAGGGGGTACAAGTGTTGTGTAAGTTGACTCTTCAGACTCTTCTTCATCGACTTGCTTCCATCCTGAGCTGTGGCTGAGAGCCAGTCGACATAAGCGTTGGCAACACTCCTCTTGTACCTGTCTGGGCAGTCACTGTTGGCATTGAGGCACATTCCTATGTTTGTTTCCTTAGTGTAGACTGCAGTGTGGAAGCCTCTCCTCCTTTCCATGACTGTTACATCTAGAAAGGGCAGCTTCCCATCCTTCTCCATCTCGTAAGTGAAACTCAACACAGAATTCCACTCAAATGCCTCTTTCAGCTGCTGCAGACATCTGGCATCACGTACCAGCGTAAAAATGTTGTCAACATTCCTGCAGTACATGGCGGGTTTCAAGTCCATGTCAACTAAGACCCTCTACTCGATGGTACCCATGAAGATGTTCGCAAACAGGACACCTAGGGGAGAGCCCATGGTAACCCCATCTACTTGCTTGTACATGTGCCAATCTGGGCTCAAGAAGAGGTGCCTCTTTAGTGCAGGCTTGGAATAGTTTCCTTAGTATGTTTACTGGTATGCTAAGAGGAGTACAAGCCGGATCATGATACACACTATCCGCAATCATCCCGATTGTTTGTTCCACAGGTACGTTGGTAAACAATGATTCTACATCCAACGAGCATGAACTAGTTCATCCAACTATGAACATCCACACTGTTCATAGATATATTTGCGGCGAGGTATATGCAGACGAAAATGGATTGCATGGCCAACGCTGTGGAAAATCATGCAGTTGGCACTCACGAAACGACGAAGTAAATGACATCTTTAAGAGGAGCCTTGCCTCTGCCCAGTGGCCAGCAGAGAGAGAGCATCGCAATCTATTGAATCATAACTCTATTAGCTTTGCTGGCCGATCAAATCGAATCACACTGCGCCCTTAGAATAATGGCAGACAGTTGGCGTGATACAACACTTGCGTATCCACACTGGCAGCCACATACATCAACCTCTGTCGGCCATATAGGAGCCGCGGCGACACACAGAGAAAGATGGAAGTCAACCAAGTACAGTGGAATAGATCACAGGTACAATTTCGTTCCAATAGGATCTGAGACCCTTGGACCATGGGGAGAGAGTGCACGTAGGTTTCTTAAGGATCTTTTTTTTGCAGGCTCACTGAAGCTACAAGAGACCCTAGAGTGGCAAGATTTCTCTTCCAGTGTCTTAGTGTGGTGATCCAGAGGGAAAATGCCCGCTGCATCTTCTGTTCCTGCCCGGCGTCGGAGGAGTTCGAAGAAATCTACAGCCTCTAGGAAACAAACTTCCATCAATTTCCTCTTAATGTCCACTTTTTGCAACCAATCAGATATGTAACTTAACTATGTAACCGTGAATAATAAAGTGTACAACATAAATAATAAAAAAAGAGTGGTAGGAGAAGTGAACACTCATTCGTATTTAAGAGTTAAATGGCAAGTTTTTCTGTGAATGCTCTGTGTTCCCTTCGCCGAGGCTATGGGGTTCCTACAAGGGATACCAGAGGTGGTATCCCTATACATACGGTATCCCACCAGGGTCCACCAGAGGTAGACCCTGGTGGCCAGGGTCCCAGTAGTGGCCAGGCGCCCCGTTTGGCCAGGGTCCCCGTGGTGGCCAGGGTCCCCGTGGTGGCATGGGTCCCAGTGGTGGCCAGGGTCCCCTGATACCTGATAGCTGATTCCTGGTTGATAGGGTTCTGGGAGTTCTTCTACTCCCCAAGCCCGGCCCGAGGCCAGGCTTGACTTGTGAGAGTTTGGCCCATTAGGCTGTGGCTTGGAGCGGCCCGCAGGCCCACATACCCACCACAGCCCGGTTGGTCCGGCACTTCTTGGAGGAATAAATCAAGTTTCCTCTTGAAAATTTCCACGGTTTTTCCTGCAATATTTTTTATGCTTGGTGGGAGGGTGTTGAACAACCGTGGACCTCTGATGTTTATACAGTGTTCTCTGATTGTGCCTATGGCACCCCTGCTCTATGGCATCCCCGTGGTGGCCAGGCTCCCAGTGGTGGCCAGGGTCCCCGTGGTGGCCCAGGCTCCCCGTGGTGGCCAGGCTCCCAGTGGTGGCCAGGGTCCCCGTGGTGGCCCAGGCTCCCCGTGGTGGCCAGGCTCCCAGTGGTGGCCAGGGTCCCCGTGGTGGCCAGGCTCCCAGTGGTGGCCAGGGTCCCCGTGGTGGCCCAGGCTCCCCGTGCTGGCCAGGCTCCCAGTGGTGGCCAGGGTCCCCGTGGTGGCCAGGCTCCCAGTGGTGGCCAGGGTCCCCGTGGTGGCCAGGGTCCCAGTGGTGGCCAGGGTCCCCGTTGTGGCCCAGGCTCCCCGTGCTGGATAGGCTCCCAGTGGTGGCCAGGGTCCCCGTGGTGGCCAGGCTCCCCGTGGTGGCCAGGGTCCCCTTGGTGGCCAGACTCCCCGTGGTGGCCAGGCTCCCCGTGGTGGCCAGGGTCCCCGTGGTGGCCAGGGTCCCCGTGGTGGCCAGGCTCCCCGTGGTGGCCAGGCTCCCCGTGGTGGCCAGGGTCCCCGTGGTGGCCAGGCTCCCCGTGGTGGCCAGGGTCCCCGTGGTGGCCAGGCTCCCCGTGGTGGCCAGGCTCCCTGTGGTGGCCAGGCTCCCCGTGGTAGCCAGGGTCCCCGTAGTGGCCAGGGTCCCCGTGGTGGCCAGGCTCCCCGTGGTGGCCAGGGTCCCCGTGGTGGCCAGGGTCCCCGTGGTGGCCAGGGTCCCCGTGGTGGCCAGGGTTCCCGTGGTGGCCAGGCTCCCCGTGGTGGCCAGGGTCCCCGTGGTGGCCAGGCTCCCCGTGGTGGCCAGGCTCCCAGTGGTGGCCAGGGTCCCCGTGGTGGCCAGGCTCCCCGTGGTGGCCAGAGTCCCTGTGGTGGCCAGGCTCCCCGTGGTGGCCAGGCTGCCAGTGGTGGCCAGGGTCCCCGTGGTGGCCAGGGACCCCGTGGTGGCCAGGGTCCCCGTGGTGGCCAGGCTCCCAGTGGTGGCCAGGCTCCCCGTGGTGGCCAGGCTCCCCGTGGTGGCCAGGGTCCCCGTGGTGGCCAGGCTCCCCGTGGTGGCTAGGGTCCCCGTGGCGGCCAGGGTCCCCGTGGTGGCCAGGGTCCCCGTGGTGGCCAGGCTCCCCGTGGAGGCCAGGGTCCCTGTGGTGGCCAGGCTCCCCGTGCTGGCCAGGGTCCCTGTGGTGGCCAGGCTCCCTGTGGTGGCCAGGCTCCCTGTGGTGGCCAGGGTCCCCGTGGTGGCCAGGGTCCCTGTGGTGGCCAGGCTCCCCGTGGTGACCAGGCTCCCCGTGGTGGCCAGGGTCCCCGTGGTGGCCAGGGTCCCCGTGGTGGCCAGGCTCCCCGTGGTGGCCAGGGTCCCCGTGGTGGCCAGGCTCCCCGTGGTGGCCAGGGTCCCCGTGGTGGCCAGGCTCCCCGTGGTGGCCAGGGTCCCCGTGGTGGCCAGGGTCCCCGTGGTGGCCAGGGTCCCCGTGGTGGCCAGGCTCCCCGTGGTGGCCAGGCTCCCCGTGGTGGCTAGGGTCCCCGTGGTGGCCAGGCTCCCCGTGGTGGCCAGGCTCCCCGTGGTGGCCAGGGTCCCCGTGGTGGCCAGGCTCCCCGTGGTGGCCTGGGTCCCTGTGGTGGCCAGGCTCCCCGTGGTGGCCAGGGTCCCTGTGGTGGCCAGGCTCCCTGTGGTGGCCAGGCTCCCTGTGGTGGCCAGGGTCCCCGTGGTGGCCAGGGTCCCTGTGGTGGCCTGGCTCCCCGTGGTGGCCAGGCTCCCCGTGGTGGCCAGGGTCCCCGTGGTGGCCAGGCTCCCCGTGGTGGCCAGGCTCCCCGTGGTGGCCAGGCTCCCAGTGGTGGCCAGGCTCCCCGTGGTGGCCAGGGTCCCAGTGGTGGCCAGGGTCCCAGTGGTGGCCAGGCTCCCCGTGGTGGCCAGGGTCCCTGTGGTGGCCAGGGTCCCCGTGGTGGCCAGGCTCCCAGTGGTGGCCAGGCTCCCCGTGGTGGCCAGGGTCCCTGTGGTGGCCAGGGTCCCCGTGGTGGCCAGGCTCCCAGTGGTGGCCAGGCTCCCCGTGGTGGCCAGGGTCCCCGTAGTGGCCAGGGTCCCCGTGGTGGCCAGGCTCCCCGTGGTGGCCAGGCTCCCCGTGGTGGCCAGGGTCCCCGTGGTGGCCAGGCTCCCCGTGGTGGCCAGGGTCCCCGTGGTGGCCAGGGTCCCCGTGGTGGCCAGGGTCCCCGTGGTGGCCAGGGTCCCCGTGGTGGCCAGGGTCCCCGTGGTGGCCAGGCTCCCCGTGGTGGCCAGGCTTCCCGTGGTGGCCAGGGTCCCCGTGGTGGCCAGGCTCCCCGTGGTGGCCAGGGTCCCTGTGGTGGCCAGGCTCCCAGTGGTGGCCAGGGTGTGGTGGCCAGGCTCCCCGTGGTGGCCAGGGTCCCTGTGGTGGCCAGGCTCCCCGTGGTGGCCAGGGTCCCTGTGGTGGCCAGGCTCCCTGTGGTGGCCA
Source organism: Procambarus clarkii (assembly GCF_020424385.1). Classification (NCBI taxonomy): domain Eukaryota; kingdom Metazoa; phylum Arthropoda; class Malacostraca; order Decapoda; family Cambaridae; genus Procambarus; species Procambarus clarkii. The sequence continues at coordinate 22,016,134 of NC_059616.1, forward strand.
GGGTCCCCGTGGTGGCCAGGGTCCCTGTGGTGGCCAGGCTCCCCGTGGTGGCCAGGCTCCCCGTGGTGGCCAGGGTCCCCGTGGTGGCCAGGCTCCTCGTGGTGGCCAGGCTCCCCGTGGTGGCCAGGCTCCTAGTGGTGGCCAGGCTCCCCGTGGTGGCCAGGGTCCCAGTGGTGGCCAGGGTCCCAGTGGTGGCCAGGCTCCCCGTGGTGGCCAGGGTCCCGGTGGTGGCCAGGGTCCCCGTGGTGGCCAGGCTCCCAGTGGTGGCCAGGCTCCCCGTGGTGGCCAGGGTCCCCGTAGTGGCCAGGGTCCCCGTGGTGGCCAGGGTCCCCGTGGTGGCCAGGGTCCCCGTGGTGGCCAGGGTCCCCGTGGTGGCCAGGGTCCCCGTGGTGGCCAGGGTCCCCGTGGTAGCCAGGCTCCCCGTGGTGGCCAGGCTCCCCGTGGTGGCCAGGGTCCCCGTGGTGGCCAGGGTCCCCGTGGTGGCCAGGCTCCCAGTGGTGGCCAGGGTCCCCGTGGTGGCCAGGCTCCCCGTGGTGGCCAGGGTCCCTGTGGTGGCCAGGCTCCCCGTGGTGGCCAGGCTCCCAGTGGTGGCCAGGGTCCCCGTGGTGGCCAGGCTCCCAGTGGTGGCCAGGCTCCCCGTGGTGGCCAGGCTCCCCGTGGTGGCCAGGTTCCCCGTGGTGGCCAGGGTCCCCGTGGTGGCCAGGGTCCCCGTGGTGGCCAGGGTCCCCGTGGTGGCCAGGGTCCCCGTGGTGGCCAGGCTCCCCGTGGTGCCCAGGGTCCCTGTGGTGGCCAGGCTCTCCGTGGTGGCCAGGGTCCCTGTGGTGGCCAGGCTCCCTGTGGTGGCCAGGCTCCCTGTGGTGGCCAGGGTCCCCGTGGTGGCCAGGGTCCCTGTGGTGGCCAGGCTCCCCGTGTTGGCCAGGCTCCCCGTGGTGGCCAGGGTCCCCGTGGTGGCCAGGCTCCCCGTGGTGGCCAGGCTCCCCGTGGTTGCCAGGGTCCCCGTGGTGGCCAGGCTTTGCGTGGTGGCCAGGGTCCCCGTGGTGGCCAGGCTCCCCGTGGTGGCCAGGGTCCCCGTGGTGGCCAGGGTCCCCGTGGTGGCCAGGGTCCCCGTGGTGGCCAGGCTCCTTGTGGTGGCCAGGCTCCCCGTGGTGGCCAGGGTCCCCGTGGTGACCAGGCTCCCCGTGGTGGCCAGGGTCCCTGTGGTGGCCAGGCTCCCCGTGGTGGCCAGGCTCCCTGTGGTGGCCAGGGTCCCCGTGGTGGCCAGGGTCCCTGTGGTGGCCAGGCTCCCCGTGGTGGCCAGGCTCCCCGTGGTGGCCAGGGTCCCCGTGGTGGCCAGGCTCCCCGTGGTGGCCAGGCTCCCCGTGGTGGCCAGGCTCCCCGTGGTGGCCAGGGTCCCAGTGGTGGCCAGGCTCCCCGTGGTAGCCAGGGTCCCAGTGGTGGCCAGGGTCCCAGTGGTGGCCAGGCTCCCCGTGGTGGCCAGGGTCCCTGTGGTGGCCAGGGTCCCCGTGGTGGCCAGGCTCCCAGTGGTGGCCAGGCTCCCCGTGGTGGCCAGGGTCCCCGTGGTGGCCAGGGTCCCCGTGGTGGCCAGGGTCCCCGTGGTGGCCAGGGTCCCCGTGGTGGCCAGGGTCCCCGTGGTGGCCAGGGTCCCCGTGGTGGCCAGGGTCCCCGTGGTGGCCAGGGTCCCCGTGGTGGCCAGGGTCCCCGTGGTGGCCAGGGTCCCCGTGGTGGCCAGGGTCCCCGTGGTGGCCAGGGTCCCCGTGGTGGCCAGGGTCCCCGTGGTGGCCAGGGTCCCCGTGGTGGCCAGGGTCCCCGTGGTGGCCAGGGTCCCCGTGGTGGCCAGGGTCCCCGTGGTGGCCAGGGTCCCCGTGGTGGCCAGGGTCCCCGTGGTGGCCAGGCTCCCCGTGGTGGCCAGTGGTGGCCAGGGTCCCCGTGGTGGCCAGGGTCCCCGTGGGTGGCCAGGGTCCCCGTGGTGGCCAGGCTCTCCCCGTGGTGGCCAGGGTCCCGTGGTGGCCAGTGTGGTGGCCAGGGTCCCCGTGGTGGCCAGGGTCCCCGTGGTGGCCAGGGTCCCCGTGGTGGCCAGGGTCCCCGTGGTGGCCAGGGTCCCCGTGGTGGCCAGGGTCCCCGTGGTGGCCAGGGTCCCCGTGGTGGCCAGGGTCCCGTGGTGGCCAGGGTCCCCGTGGTGGCCAGGGTCCCCGGTGGTGGCCAGGGTCCCCGTGGTGGCCAGTGGTGGCCAGGGTCCCCGTGGTGGCCAGGGTCCCCGTGGTGGCCAGGGTCCCCGTGGTGGCCAGGGTCCCCCAGTGTGGGCCAGGGTCCCCGTGGTGGCCAGGCTCCCCGTGGTGGCCAGGCTCCCCGTGGTGGCCAGGGTCCCCGTGGTGGCCAGGGTCCCCGTGGTGGCCAGGGTCCCCCGTGGTGGCCAGGGTCCCCGTGGTGGCCAGGGTCCCCCGTGGTGGCCAGGCTCCCCGTGGTGGCCAGGGTCCCCGTGGTGGCCAGGGTCCCCGTGGTGGCCAGGGTCCCCGTGGTGGCCAGGGTCCCCGTGGTGGCCAGGGTCCCCGTGGTGGCCAGGGTCCCCGTGGTGGCCAGGGTCCCCGTGGTGGCCAGGGTCCCCGTGGTGGCCAGGGTCCCCGTGGTGGCCAGGGTCCCCGTGGTGGCCAGGCTCCCCGTGGTGGCCAGGCTCCCCGTGGTGGCCAGGGTCCCCGTGGTGGCCAGGGTCCCCGTGGTGGCCAGGGTCCCCGTGGTGGCCAGGGTCCCCGTGGTGGCCAGGGTCCCCGTGGTGGCCAGGGTCCCCGTGGTGGCCAGGGTCCCCGTGGTGGCCAGGGTCCCCGTGGTGGCCAGGGTCCCCGTGGTGGCCAGGGTCCCCGTGGTGGCCAGGGTCCCCGTGGTGGCCAGGGTCTTCGTGGTGGCCAGGGTCCCCGTGGTGGCCAGGGTCCCCGTGGTGGCCAGGGTCCCCGTGGTGGCCAGGGTCCCCGTGGTGGCACGTACTGACCTAACAATGTCTAGGGGAGCAGTGAGGTCCAGCTCTGCATATCCAGCCTGCCAGCCTTGGTATACCTGGTTCATTACTTTTTAATCAATTTGATATCAAAATTATTTATCTAATCTGGCTCTAAAGTTGTCGAGGAGTTGGCTTACACAACTTGTTTTGGTGCATTCCACTGTTGAGTGTCCGTACTGGGTACAAGCATTCCATTGTTTCCACATGTGTCACTTCTCTCACTTTGAAGAGGTTGTTATCAATTGTCCATCTTATCAATTCTCCCCTCAGTATCTTGTATGTTGTGATCACATCTCTGTCTCTTCCTTCTATCCTGAAGGGTTGTGAGATTAAATTCCACTAGCCTATTCTCATAACCTCGCCCTCATAGCTCGGGTACCAATCTTGTTGCAAACATTTATACTTTTTCAATTTTGTCTTCATGCTGCTTTACAAGGCGCGGATTCCATGTCAGTGCTGTATATTCCTATCAGTCAGTATAGTCATTATATCAGTCTTAGTTTATTAGTATTGACTTATTATATCAGTCAGACTGATATAATCAGTCAATACTGATTAGTGTACTGATACTTTTTTTTTGCAGGGATACTCCTGCGCGGGCCCTAAGCCTCTGGCTGGCCCACTAAGTGTCGCTTGTTTCTGTTTTACTTGGGCGGAGTATGAGTATTTATGGCTCGTATGGTCGCTTCAGTAAGAGTACTGATACTGATTATATCAGTATCAGTACTGATTATGCATCAGTGATGAATACCTATAAATAAAAATGTAAATGTTCGTTTGTTCAAAATCGCTAATCTCCGAAACTTCTTCACCGATTGCTTTTGAAATTTTCACACAACGTTCCATTCGCATCGGAGCGGGTTTTTATATACCTACTATATAGATGTCACGTCTGTGTCGGGGGGAAAAAACATGCTTTGTCTTAAAAACTGTGTTTTTCCTGTGAGGGAAATTACCGAAACCTCTTTACCGATTGCTTTAAAATTTTGACACAACGTTGCATTCGAATAGACGCGTGATTTTTATATACCTACTATATACATGCCTCACCTGTGACAGGAAAAATATGTTTTTTTGCAAAACAGCGCCATCTGTTGGACGTAAGAGCAACACACCTTCTAATCTCTGAAAGTTCTTCAGCTACTAGCTGTACGCGGCCACGCCTTGGTATGGCTTAGCGACGCATTTGCGTTGCTGAGCCACAGTAACCTTCCCTGTCCCCCAGTCCTCACCACTTTTCCCCCTCTTCTGTCCCCCAACCATTCCTCACTCCCCGTCCCCAAGTCCTCCCAATTATTCCCCACTCCCCCGGCCCCTCGCACTCCCCACTATTCCACCCTCCCCCGTCCCTTTGTCCTCCCCACAATCCCCCACACCAGCGTCCCCGTGTCCTCCTAACCATTCCCCACTCCACCGTCCCCTCGTCCTTCCCCCCCATTCCCCACTCCCCCATCCCCACGTCTTCCCTACCATTCCCACCTAACACGTCACCTCGTCAGCCACCACAATCAGCCACTCCCCTGTCTCCTTGTCCTCTCCACCATTCTCCATTCTCCTGTCCCCTCATCCCCACCATTCCCAGCTCCCCCGTTCCCACGTCCTCCTCACCATTACCCCTTCCCGTCCCCTTATCCTCCCCACCATTCACCACTCCCTCGTCCGATGCCTTCCCAAATGATCTGATATTCCCATCAGAAAATTGAGTACATCAAATGATCTGATATTTCCTTCACCGAAATATAAGAAAAACAGTTAAAAAAACGAAATGAAAAAAAGAAAAAAAACTATGCACACAAAATGAACGGTATGGTAAATAAAACAGCTATCCAGAATTAATCAAAATCTATGAAAATTCAATTTATCAATTAAAGTGGAAACATTTAAATGGAATCGAAACATATTTAGTATAGTGTGTGTTGCTCTTACGTGCAACAAATAGCGCTGCTGTTGTTTTTTAAAGCATGTTTTTACCTGTCACAGGTGTGAGGCATCTATACTTATATGCTCAAAATGAACGGTATGGTAAACAACACAGCTCAATTCCAACGCAGTGACACAAAATAAATAAATCAAAATGAAAGTAAGTTGAAATCTATGAAAATTTATTTATCAATGGAGTTGGAAACATTGAAATGGAATTGTAACCTATTTAGTATAGCGTGTGTGTTGCTCTTACGTGCAACAGATGGTGCTGTTTCTTAATAAAAGAATGTTTTTGCCCGTCACAGGTCTGGAATCTATATAGTAGGTATATAAAAACACTCGTGTATTCGAAGAAAACGTTGTGTCAAAATTTCAAAGCAATTGGTGAAGAACTTTCGGAGAGTGCAGCATGTGTTGCTCTTACATCCAACAGAGGGCGCTGTTTTTTTTAAAAAGACCATGTTTTCCCAGTCACAGGTGAGGCATGTATATAGTAGGTATATAAAAACACGCCCTAATTCAAATACAACTTTGTGTCAAAATTTCAAAGCAATCAGTAAAGAGGTTTTGAAAATTTCCCTCACATGAAAAACAGAGTTTTTCAAAAGAAGCACGTTTTTTCTACGTCACAGACGTGACATCTATATAGTATGTATATAAAACCCGTTTGGATGCGAATGGAACGTTGTGTGAAAATTTCTAAGCAATCGGTGAAGAAGTTTCGGAGATTAGCGATTTTGAACAAACGAACATTTACATTTTTATTTATATAGACTCGCTTATAGCACGCTTCCACTCTCCCACTCTGCTCTTCCTACTATAGCATTGCTTATTTAACATTTTCTTTGCTAATTCTACAAAAGATTTTATGATTGAATAATTTGGCCAATTTTGTATAGTAAATTTTGCTCTTCCATAAAGATTTAATTATCTAAACGTTAAACAAAGTAATATAACACAAATAAAAAAATCTGTTTCCGCCCGGGATCGAACCGGGGACCTTGCGCGTGTGAGGCGCACGTGATAACCACTACACTACGGAAACTTGAAGAAGTCTTCCTTATTGGTCTTAGTAACCAATGACATAAGACTATTATGAAGCGGTGTTCACACGTTTATGATATTAATAATGTTTATTGAGGTAAAAGTACATATCTACAACATGAGTTACAAACAGAATGAAGGATTTGTATATACTACTATGATTAAAGCCACTAATACGCAGAGCTTTTTGGCAAAAAAAAAAAAAAAAAATATATATATATATATATATATATATATATATATATATATATATATATATATATATATATATATATATATATATATATATATATATATATATATATATATATATATATATATATATATATATATATATATATATATATATATATATATATATATATATATATATATATATATATATATATATATATATATATATATATATATATATAACTGAAAACTCACACCCCAGAAGTGACTCGAACCCATACTCCCAGAAGCAACGCAACTGGTATGTACAAGACGCCTTAATCCACTTGACTATCACGACCGGACATAATGAGGTGATAGCCGAGGCTATTTGAACCACCCCACCGCCGGCACTCGGATAGTAATCTTGGGCATAGCATTTTACCAAATCACCTCATTCTTTGGGGCACACATGAGGAACACAAATGCGAACAAGCCTGAATGGTCCCCAGGACAATATGCAACTGAAAACTCACACCCCAGAAGTGACTCGAACCCATACTCCCAGAAGCAACGCAACTGGTATGTACAAGACGCCTTAATCCACTTGACTATCACAACCGGACATAATGAGGTGATAGCCGAGGCTATTTGAACCACCCCACCGCCGGCACTCGGATAGTAATCTTGGGCATAGCATTTTACCAAATCACCTCATTCTTTGGGGCACACGTGAGGAACACAAATGTCCGGTCGTGATAGTCAAGTGGATTAAGGCGTCTTGTACATACCAGTTGCGTTGCTTCTGGGAGTATGGGTTCGAGTCACTTCTGGGGTGTGAGTTTTCAGTTGCATATTGTCCTGGGGACCATTCAGGCTTGTTCGCATTTGTGTTCCTCACGTGTGCCCCAAAGAATGAGGTGATTTGGTAAAATGCTATGCCCAAGATTACTATCCGAGTGCCGGCGGTGGGGTGGTTCAAATAGCCTCGGCTATCACCTCATTATGTCCGGTCGTGATAGTCAAGTGGATTAAGGCGTCTTGTACATACCAGTTGCGTTGCTTCTGGGAGTATGGGTTCGAGTCACTTCTGGGGTGTGAGTTTTCAGTTGCATATTGTCCTGGGGACCATTCAGGCTTGTTCGCATATATATATATATATATATATATATATATATATATATATATATATATATATATAACTGAAAACTCACACCCCAGAAGTGACTCGAACCCATACTCCCAGAAGCAACGCAACTGGTATGTACAAGACGCCTTAATCCACTTGACTATCACGACCGGACATAATGAGGTGATAGCCGAGGCTATTTGAACCACCCCACCGCCGGCACTCGGATAGTAATCTTGGGCATAGCATTTTACCAAATCACCTCATTCTTTGGGGCACACGTGAGGAACACAAATGCGAACAAGTCTGAATGGTCCCCAGGACAATATGCAACTGAAAACTCACACCCCAGAAGTGACTCGAACCCATACTCCCAGAAGCAACGCAACTGGTATGTACAAGATGCCTTAATCCACTTGACTATCACGACCGGACATAATGAGGTGATAGCCGAGGCTATTTGAACCACCCCACCGCCGGCACTCGGATAGTAATCTTGGGCATAGCATTTTACCAAATCACCTCATTCTTTGGGGCACACGTGAGGAACACAAATGCGAACAAGCCTGAATGGTCCCCAGGACAATATGCAACTGAAAACTCACACCCCAGAAGTGACTCGAACCCATACTCCCAGAAGCAACGCAACTGGTATGTACAAGACGCCTTAATCCACTTGACTATCACGACCGGACATAATGAGGTGATAGCCGAGGCTATTTGAACCACCCCACCGCCGGCACTCGGATAGTAATCTTGGGCATAGCATTTTACCAAATCACCTCATTCTTTGGGGCACACGTGAGGAACACAAATGCGAACAAGCCTGAATGGTCCCCAGGACAATATGCAACTGAAAACTCACACCCCAGAAGTGACTCGAACCCATACTCCCAGAAGCAACGCAACTGGTATGTACAAGACGCCTTAATCCACTTGACTATCACGACCGGACATAATGAGGTGATAGCCGAGGCTATTTGAACCACCCCACCGCCGGCACTCGGATAGTAATCTTGGGCATAGCATTTTACCAAATCACCTCATTCTTTGGGGCACACGTGAGGAACACAAATGCGAACAAGCCTGAATGGTCCCCAGGACAATATGCAACTGAAAACTCACACCCCAGAAGTGACTCGAACCCATACTCCCAGAAGCAACGCAACTGGTATGTACAAGACGCCTTAATCCACTTGACCATCACGACCGGACATAATGAGGTGATAGCCGAGGCTATTTGAACCACCCCACCGCCGGCACTCGGATAGTAATCTTGGGCATAGCATTTTACCAAATCACCTCATTCTTTGGGGCACACATGAGGAACACAAATGCGAACAAGCCTGAATGGTCCCCAGGACAATATGCAACTGAAAACTCACACCCCAGAAGTGACTCGAACCCATACTCCCAGAAGCAACGCAACTGGTATGTACAAGACGCCTTAATCCACTTGACTATCACGACCGGACATAATGAGGTGATAGCCGAGGCTATTTGAACCACCCCACCGCCGGCACTCGGATAGTAATCTTGGGCATAGCATTTTACCAAATCACCTCATTCTTTGGGGCACACGTGAGGAACACAAATGCGAATGTGTTGTCCGGTCGTGATAGTCAAGTGGATTAAGGCGTCTTGTACATACCAGTTGCGTTGCTTCTGGGAGTATGGGTTCGAGTCACTTCTGGGGTGTGAGTTTTCAGTTGCATATTGTCCTGGGGACCATTCAGGCTTGTTTGCATTTGTGTTCCTCACGTGTGCCCCAAAGAATGAGGTGATTTGGTAAAATGCTATGCCCAAGATTACTATCCGAGTGCCGGCGGTGGGGTGGTTCAAATAGCCTCGGCTATCACCTCATTATGTCCGGTCGTGATAGTCAAGTGGATTAAGGCGTCTTGTACATACCAGTTGCGTTGCTTCTGGGAGTATGGGTTCGAGTCACTTCTGGGGTGTGAGTTTTCAGTTGCATATTGTCCTGGGGAATATATATATATATATATATATATATATATATATATATATATATATATATATATATATATATATATATATATATATATATATATATTGGTGTATACTGGCAGCAGGTTTTCTTTCAAACATGTTTCATTGAATATGACCGCATATTCTGTATTTATTATTTTCTGGTTTAGGGCTTCTATCCCTCTAACTATTTTCTTAGCATCAGGGCTTAATTGAAATAGGAGTTCTCCAAAACTCATTTTCGTACTTTTAAGGTGAAGAAAAGAAGTGATTTACTATAGAGTGTATTACACTTATTTGTATAATTTGCACGACGTTTCGAACCTCCATGGTTCATTCTCAAGTGAACAGATCTTACAATACTAGTTGATTTTATACCCGCATTAGGTCAGGTGATAATACAATGAAGGTGAAAACATGGGGGGATACATAAGGGATAAACATAGGGGCTGCAGAAGGCTTATTGGCCCATACGAGGCATCTCCTATCTAAACACAAAGATTAATCCAGTGTAATTGGCCTGTTATGTTGGACATTGTCTTCTGTGTTGGCATCGATATGTTCTTGTCTTGTCCTTACTCTCATGGTGGGTAGAGTAAATAGTTCCGTGATTTGGGTGTTCATGGTAGGTCGCTCTATTCTTATGTGAATTGCCTCAAGAATTTGTAATCTTCTTGAATCTTGGGTTTTGTCTATTATGCAAGTATTCTTGTTCAACATTTCTCTTGTTAGAGTAATGTCATGGGCTTGTCTCATGTGATTCCTAGGGGCACCAGATTGAAGATGGCATGTCAAACGCCTCGTCAGCTTGGTCGACGTCATACCTATGTACTTACATTGAAGGTTACATCCTTCGTGGGGGCAAGTGTACATGTATACAACGCTTGACTGCTGTAGAGGGTTCTCCGTCGGCTTCGGGCTGTTTTTGATAAGGAGTTCGGAAGTCTTCTTGGTTTTGTAGAATATTATCAGGTTTATGTTTTGGTTAGGAGTAGTGCTTTTTACTCCTTTACGGATTATTTCTTTCATTATTCTTTCCTCTTTTATATGTTCACTGTGCATGGTTGATTTGTAATATAATTTTATTGGGGGTGTTGTGGTTTCTGTTCTAGGTTCTGAATTATACCAACGGTCCAAGTGTCTTCTTATAGCAGCGTTTATTTCCGCGTTGCTATATCCGTTGTTCACCAATACCTGAGTTACTCTTTCAAACTCTCTACTCACGTTGCTCCATTCAGAGCAGTGGGTAAGCGCTCGACGAATATAAGCATTGAGAACACTGGCTTTGTATCTTTGGGGGCACTCACTTCTACCGTTCAGGCATAATCCTATGTTGGTGGGCTTGGTATATACGTTGGTGCTTAAAGAGGTTCCTGTTTTTGTTATTAGTACATCCAAGAATGGCAGACTGTTATTTTCACTATTTTCATGTGTAAATCGGAGTACTGACTCTCTCTCTAGGTGTCTTTTTAGGTCAATTAGTTCATCTGAGTCTTTTACTATTACGAATATGTCATCTACATAACGGCAGTATACAGTTGGTTTTTGTCTGCTACTGAAGACCCTATCTTCGATGGTTCCCATATAAAAATTAGCAAATAAAACTCCTAAGGGGGAGCCCATTGCTACTCCGTCTATTTGTAAATACATGTCTCCTTGTGGACTGATGAAAGGGGCTTCCTTTGTACATGCTTCGAGAAGACTTTTCAAGTGTGGCTCAGGTATGTCTAATTTGGGGGTGCTCTCGTCTCTGTATACTCTGTCCAGTATCATTCCTATGGTTGTGTCGACTGGGACGTTGGTAAAAAGGGATTCAACGTCCAGGGAAGCGATGATTCCATCGGGCTGGGTAGATTTGATCAATTCTAGGAAATCTGCTGATGATTGTAGACTAAACTTACTTGGAGTGTATGGAGTTAGGAGTTCATTGAGTTTCTTTGCCAGGTGATAAGTTGGGGTTGGTATTTGGCTGATTATAGGGCGTAGTGGGTTACCTGGTTTATGCGTCTTAACATTGCCGTAGGCATATCCTAAGCCATAGTCGCCTTGAAGTTTATTGAAATGCACACTACCTTTCTTTGCGTTGATTGCTGTAATTGTTTTGTTTACTTTCCGCTTAAGGTCTTCTACGGGGTTCCTCGTGATTCGTTGAAATTTGGAGTCGTCACTTAGGATGTCGCTAATTTTGTTCATGTATTCATGGGTAAATCATGGAGGTTCGAAACGTTTGCTTATACAAATAAGTGTTACACTGTAAATCACTTCTTTTCTTCAGTACGAAAATGAGTTTTGGAGAACTCCTATTTCAATTAAGCCCTGATGCTAAGAAAATAGTTAGAGGGATAGAAGCCCTAAACCAGAAAATAATAAATACAGAATATGCGGTCATATTCAATGAAACATGTTTGAAAGAAAACCTGCTGCCAGTATACACCAATATAAACCCACATGACCCAGCAGTCCGCAATACAGAGTTTACCTATAGGTATAGGCAAGAGCTCATTCGGCATCAACTAAACAAGAAGAAGGAAGCCCTCCAAACCTTTATAGAGCAGGCGGAGCATCTGTTAAACAAATGGACCCAGTACGACATCCCTATCCAACTCAAGCAAACCATCAACAGTGAACTATTTAACCTGAAACAACAACATAAAACTCTTGTAGAAACAAAGACACTCCGTAAGTTAACATCCCTAAACGGTGGACAGCTAAAAATCCCTCGTCCTAAAGATGGCTACTTTAACCTGACTTCTTATGATCTTACCCAGGACCAACGAGACCTCTTAAATCTTGGTCTAAATTGTCAATTCTTATCTAAACCAAAGATGCATCAAAAACGCCTGGAAATCGAAATGCTTCTGGACGATATCCATAAGCTAGAAGACAACAAAAAAGTCATCACCACTGACACACTTCAAGCTGAACTACTTGCAGAAGCAGGGAAAAAACGAGGAACATATTCATCTACAATCTTAACCCCACGACTCAAAGAAGCAGCGAAACAACTAAAAAATCTGAAAGACGTAACAATAAGAAAAGCCGACAAAACAGCAGCATATGTATTGATTCCTACCCATGAATACATGAACAAAATTAGCGACATCCTAAGTGACGACTCCAAATTTCAACGAATCACGAGGAACCCCGTAGAAGACCTTAAGCGGAAAGTAAACAAAACAATTACAGCAATCAACGCAAAGAAAGGTAGTGTGCATTTCAATAAACTTCAAGGCGACTATGGCTTAGGATATGCCTACGGCAATGTTAAGACGCATAAACCAGGTAACCCACTACGCCCTATAATCAGCCAAATACCAACCCCAACTTATCACCTGGCAAAGAAACTCAATGAACTCCTAACTCCATACACTCCAAGTAAGTTTAGTCTACAATCATCAGCAGATTTCCTAGAATTGATCAAATCTACCCAGCCCGATGGAATCATCGCTTCCCTGGACGTTGAATCCCTTTTTACCAACGTCCCAGTCGACACAACCATAGGAATGATACTGGACAGAGTATACAGAGACGAGAGCACCCCCAAATTAGACATACCTGAGCCACACTTGAAAAGTCTTCTCGAAGCATGTACAAAGGAAGCCCCTTTCATCAGTCCACAAGGAGACATGTATTTACAAATAGACGGAGTAGCAATGGGCTCCCCCTTAGGAGTTTTATTTGCTAATTTTTATATGGGAACCATCGAAGATAGGGTCTTCAGTAGCAGACAAAAACCAACTGTATACTGCCGTTATGTAGATGACATATTCGTAATAGTAAAAGACTCAGATGAACTAATTGACCTAAAAAGACACCTAGAGAGAGAGTCAGTACTCCGATTTACACATGAAAATAGTGAAAATAACAGTCTGCCATTCTTGGATGTACTAATAACAAAAACAGGAACCTCTTTAAGCACCAACGTATATACCAAGCCCACCAACATAGGATTATGCCTGAACGGTAGAAGTGAGTGCCCCCAAAGATACAAAGCCAGTGTTCTCAATGCTTATATTCGTCGAGCGCTTACCCACTGCTCTGAATGGAGCAACGTGAGTAGAGAGTTTGAAAGAGTAACTCAGGTATTGGTGAACAACGGATATAGCAACGCGGAAATAAACGCTGCTATAAGAAGACACTTGGACCGTTGGTATAATTCAGAACCTAGAACAGAAACCACAACACCCCCAATAAAATTATATTACAAATCAACCATGCACAGTGAACATATAAAAGAGGAAAGAATAATGAAAGAAATAATCCGTAAAGGAGTAAAAAGCACTACTCCTAACCAAAACATAAACCTGATAATATTCTACAAAACCAAGAAGACTTCCGAACTCCTTATCAAAAACAGCCCGAAGCCGACGGAGAACCCTCTACAGCAGTCAAGCGTTGTATACATGTACACTTGCCCCCACGAAGGATGTAACCTTCAATGTAAGTACATAGGTATGACGTCGACCAAGCTGACGAGGCGTTTGACATGCCATCTTCAATCTGGTGCCCCTAGGAATCACATGAGACAAGCCCATGACATTACTCTAACAAGAGAAATGTTGAACAAGAATACTTGCATAATAGACAAAACCCAAGATTCAAGAAGATTACAAATTCTTGAGGCAATTCACATAAGAATAGAGCGACCTACCATGAACACCCAAATCACGGAACTATTTACTCTACCCACCATGAGAGTAAGGACAAGACAAGAACATATCGATGCCAACACAGAAGACAATGTCCAACATAACAGGCCAATTACACTGGATTAATCTTTGTGTTTAGATAGGAGATGCCTCGTATGGGCCAATAAGCCTTCTGCAGCCCCTATGTTTATCCCTTATGTATCCCCCCATGTTTTCACCTTCATTGTATTATCACCTGACCTAATGCGGGTATAAAATCAACTAGTATTGTAAGATCTGTTCACTTGAGAATGAACCATGGAGGTTCGAAACGTCGTGCAAATTATACAAATAAGTGTAATACACTCTATAGTAAATCACTTCTTTTCTTCACCTTAAAAGTACGAAAATGAGTTTTGGAGAACTCCTATTTCAATTAAGCCCTGATGCTAAGAAAATAGTTAGAGGGATAGAAGCCCTAAACCAGAAAATAATAAATACAGAATATGCGGTCATATTCAATGAAACATATATATATATATATATATATATATATATATATATATATATATATATATATATATATATATATATATATATATATATATATATATATATATATATATATATGTCAACTTAGGGAGAGATAGGCATCTTGTGAGGAGGAAGAGAGCATCATGGCCATCAATCTTGTCAATCCTGTCCAGCATTCTTCTTTAGATCAGTGATATTTGCATCCAGGACCTCCTCGGTTGCTCGCGGGCCAATAGGGGCCGCCCAGGAGGGTGCAGTCAGGTTGTTCCACAACGGGAGACTATTTTACATTTTAATGCATTGAGAATGAGGCCCCAGGGTGCTCTTTGCTCCTGGATTTTCTTATGCCCTCCAAAACGGTACCTGGGGTGGAGAGGTAGCTAGGGGGGATGGAGAGGATGGGGGGGGGGGTGGTGGAGTGGTAGGGGGTGGACACGTAAGGGATGGACAGGTGGAGAGGTAGGGAGTGGATAGGTGGATAGGTAGGTGGGGAGGGGGGTAGACAGGTAGAGAGGTAAGGGGGTGGTCAAGTAAGGAGTAGACAGGTGGAGAGGTAGGAGGGGCGGAGAGGTACGGGGTGGAGAGGTGAAGAGGTAGGGGGAGAGGTAGGGGTGGACAGGTGTATAGGTAGGGGGTGGACAGGTGGAGAGGTAGGAGCGTAGACAGGTGGAGAGGTGGAGAGGACAGAAGTGGCATACGGGACTGGCAATGTTGTGGACGGGTCGAGAGGACGACAACGGCTGGTGTGTAGAGGACAGATGATTGGATAGGAAGGACGGCTGACGAGGACGATAAGGGTGAAGTAATAAAGAGGGGTCTGTACTCACCTAGTTGTACCACCGGAGGTTGTGCTCTGGCTCTTTGGTCCCGCCTCTCAACCATCAATCAACTGGCGTACAGGTTCCTAAGCCTACTGGGCTCTATCATATCTACATTAGAAACTGTGTATGGAGTCAGCCTCCACCACATCACTGCCTAATGCATTCCACCTGTTAACTACTCTGATACTGAAAAAGTTCTGTCTAACGTCCCTGTGGCTCATTTAGGTACTCAGTTTACACCTGTGTCCTCTTGTTCGCGTACCACCCGTGTTAAGCAGTTTATTTTTATCTTTATCTACACTGTCAATTCCTCTGAGAATTTAGTAGGTAGTGATCATGTCTCCACTTTCTCTTCTGTCTTTCAGTGTCGTGAGGTGCATTTCACGCAGCATTTCCTCGTAACTCATGACTCTTAGTTCTGGGACTAGCATAGTGGCATAGCTCTGAACTTTTTCCAGCTTCGTCTTATGCTTGACAAGGTACGGGCTCCATGCTGGGGTTGCTTACACCAGGATTAGTCTTACATATGTGGACCACGTAAACGTAAGATAGATAACATACCAATAGACTATGTCTCTTCTTTCAAATACCTTGGTGTCTCTGTCCCTTGTACCTCAACTGCAGTCAATAAGTTGCATCGACAATGTAGAGACAGACTCAAGGTTCTCAGAACCGTAGTGGGATACAGCCCTAAATACGGTGTTAATAATATTAGAATAGTAAAAATGATGTACTTAACATATATAAGGTCTCTGATGCACCAGCTTTAGTCCTGCAAAATGGCAAAACTATTGATAGACTGCACAAAAATGCAAAATGAAGCAATCAGAATTATACTTGGCTTTCCTATAACTACCAAAGTTCTCAATATGCGGAAAGAATTAAATGTACTTAGCATTAGAGATAGAATATTTGAAATTAATCTTATGATGGGACTAAAGCTTCCGCGTGATAACAAAAACAATATTGTGTCAGTTGAACTGTTAGAACACATACGAAATGGAACCAGCGAGTCTAAATGGATTCAGAGAACAGCCACTCATATTAAAATGATGGGACTGCACGATGTATATACAGATGAAAGAGTACAGCACTTCCTTCCACCCTGGCAGATAGTACCTTTTGACATCCTGACCCCTGCATACCCCACCAAGAAACTAATCACAAACAACCCTCATGCTCAGCTTGCTGCTAAATTAAGCACCATAGAACACATTCACAATATACAAACTGAAAACAACATAACACAGACCATATACACTGACGGATCACTCAGTACAGCTACAGGGAGGGCAGGAAGTGCTGTTATTGCTCATCAGCCCGATGGCAGCACAATTCAAAGAAATATAAGAATTAGTAACTGGGCGTCCACAATGCAAGCCGAGTTGGTAGCAATACTGGTAGCACTCGAAATTATTGACACCACTGAAGTAGAGAGCTTAATTATTTCCGACTCCCTTTCCTCACTACGAGTAATAAACCGTTTGCAATTAAGTAACAACGTGCTAGTTTCAGAATCCAGACATAGATATGTAAGCATGCTTAGCAAAAGGGTAAATATAAAAATGTTGTGGATTCCTTCTCACATTGGCCTGCAGGAACATGATAAAGTTGACGGCCTTGCTAAGGCTGCAGTAAATAAAGACAGTATTGAACGGAATCTTGAGTTGTCAAATAGATCCCTCAAAAGTGTCATTAGACGAGAACTCCTGGATGGATTTGAAGAAAGTAGAACAGTGCAAACTGGAATCAGCAGGTCCATTGATTATCAGAATGAAATGAAATGACATGTGTATGGGGCAAGTAACAAAGTCAGTAGACTAACAGATGTTGTCACAGCTCGAATAAGACTTGACTACAAGAATCTCTGGCAGTTCGGCTTGTATAGGGATCTAGATGAAGTAAAGTGTAAAGTGTGTGGACAAAGACAGGGACACACACTCGAACACTATATCTTGGATTGCAGTAAAATTGAGCCATTTAGATATAAATTTAACCTCACGCTGTATGATATGGCAACCTATCTTATCACCAAGGATAAAATAACTGAAATTTTTGCGCTGTATCCATATTTCGCTCCCAGTACATAAATGACATATGAGATTGAGAAGCTCAGTATTGTGAAGACTAATAATAAACAACAGCTCCCCTATGACTGTAATATCTCCATTACTCAAACAATTATGTATTAACGATAGGACAGTAGGTCATTAATATATAATGTAAGTCATTAATATATAATGACTTACTGTAAATATATAGCTCTTGAAATAGAACATTCTCAGTAACTAGCTGACATTGTAACTATAAGGTGTGAAGGATAGATGAAATTGTTTATGTAATAATCTAAGATAAGGTCTGATAAAGACCTTTTGTGCCCTCTGTAATGCTTTTTGCGCTACCGCTCACAGGATGAGTATGGGGTGCACAATAAACTAGCAGCCTCCGGCGGCAATAATCAAACAAAATATGTGATAAACAAGGTCCTGAATGATTCCTTACACAGGTTCCTGAAGGCAGTTGTGATCTTAGCCAGCCTCGCATACGCCGCAGATGTTATTCTTTTTACGTGGGTTTCAGGAGATAAGATTGGTGTGATATCAACTCCTAGATCTTTCTCTCTGTCCGTTTCATGAAGGACTTTATCTCCCATTTGGTATCTTGTGTCTGGCCTCCTGTTTCCACTGCTTAGTTTCATTACCTTACATTTACTCGGGTTAAACTTTAGTAACCATTCATTCAGTTTGTCTAGGCCATTGTGTAGCTTCATACTATCTTCCTCCGACTTAATCCTCCCCATAATCTTTGCATCATCAGCAAACAATGAGAGGAACGATTCTATTCATTCTGGGAGATCATTTACATATATCAGAAACAGTATAGGTCCAAGGACTGATCCTTCTGGGACACCAATAGTGACGCCTCGCCAATCTGAGACCTCACCCTTCACAGTGACTCGGTGTCTTCTGATACTTATGTGTTCCCTTATCCATTCCCTTTCGTTCCAGCCTGCATCTCCAGCTTTTTCACTAGCCTCTTGTGTGTTACTGAGTCAAAGGCTTTCTGGCAATCCAAAAATATGCAGTCTGTCCACCCCTCTCTTTCGTGCCTGATTTGCGTTGCCTGATCGTAGAATTCAATTAATCCTGTGAGGCAGTGTTTGCTAACCCTGAATCCATGTTGATGTTGATCACAAAATTTCGTCACTCCAGATGTTCCACTAGCTTTTTTTTTTGCACAATCTTCTCCATCAACTTACATGGTACGCAGGTTAGGGACCCAGGCCTGTAGTTCAGTGCCTCCTGCCTATCCCTATTCTTGTATATCGGGACTACATTAGCTGTTTTCCAAATATTTGGCAGTTCACCTGTTACCAGTGATTTGTTATACACCATGGAGAGTGGCAGGCACAGTGCTTCTCCTCCTTCCTTTAGTATCCATGGTGATACCATCCGAGCCTATAGCCTTTATGTGTATGTGCGTCTGTCTGACTGTCTGTCTCTCTGGACACTGTCTGTCTGAGGGGTGCGAACAGTACTGGTGTACTGTAGACCAGATACCAGCGGGACACCCAGCTCTCACGCCCTCCCTGAAACACGAGATATAAGCATGTGCCCGAACACACCAGGAGGCAGCGGCGGCCCTCACGCCTCACAACACCACCTTTATCAACACTTCTCCCACAGTTATCATACCACGAATTATTAATTCTGGAAAAAAACATAATTAAATTTAGCTTTTGTGCCATCTGGAGAGTGGGTAAGGGAAGGGTTGGACAGTGTAAGGAAGGGTTGGACAGTGTAAGGAAGGGTTGGACAGTGTAAGGAAGCGTTGGACAGTGTAAGGAAGGGTTGGACAGTGTAAGGGAAGGGTTGGACAGTATAAAGGAAGGTTTGGACAGTGTAAGGAAGGGTTGGACAGTGTAAGGAAGAGTTGGACAGTGTAGGGGAAGGGTTGGACAGTATAAAGGAAGGTTTGGACAGTGTAAGGAAGGGTTGAACAACGTAAGGAAAGGTTGGACAGTATAAAGGAAGGTTTGGACAGTGTAAGGAAGGGTTGGACAGTGTAAGGGAAGGGTTGGACAGTGTAAGGGAAGGGTTGGACAGTGTAAGTGAAGGGTTGGACAGTGTAAGTGAAGGGTTGGACAGTGTAAGTGAAGGGTTGGACAGTGTAAGGGAAGGGTTGGACAGTGTAAGGAAGGGTTGGACAGTGTAAGGGAAGGTTTGGACAGTGTAAGGAAGCGTTGGACAGTGTAAGGAAGCGTTGGACAGTATAAAGGAAGGTTTGGACAGTGTAAGGAAGGGTTGGACAGTGTAAGGAAGGGTTGGACAGTGTAAGGGAAGGGTTGACCGGTGTAAGGGAAGGGTTGGACAGTGTAAGGATGGGTTGGACAGTGTAAGGAAGGGTTGGACAGTGTAAGGAAGCGTTGGACAGTGTAAGGAAGGGTTGGACAGTGTAAGTGAAGGGTTGGACAGTGTAAGGGAAGGTTTGGACTGTGTAAGGAAGGGTTGGACAGTGTAAGGAAGGGTTGGACAGTGTAAGGAAGGGTTGGACAGTGTAAGGAAGGGTTGGACAGTGTAAGGAAGCGTTGGACAGTGTAAGGAAGGGTTGGACAGTGTAAGGGAAGGGTTGGACAGTATAAAGGAAGGTTTGGACAGTGTAAGGAAGGGTTGGACAGTGTAAGGAAGGGTTGGACAGTGTAGGGGAAGGGTTGGACAGTATAAAGGAAGGTTTGGACAGTGTAAGGAAGGGTTGAACAACGTAAGGAAGGGTTGGACAGTATAAAGGAAGGTTTGGACAGTGTAAGGAAGGGTTGGACAGTGTAAGGGAAGGGTTGGACAGTGTAAAGGAAGGGTTGGACAGTGTAAGTGAAGGGTTGGACAGTGTAAGTGAAGGGTTGGACAGTGTAAGTGAAGGGTTGGACAGTGTAAGGGAAGGGTTGGACAGTGTAAGGAAGGGTTGGACAGTGTAAGGGAAGGTTTGGACAGTGTAAGGAAGCGTTGGACAGTGTAAGGAAGCGTTGGACAGTATAAAGGAAGGTTTGGACAGTGTAAGGAAGGGTTGGACAGTGTAAGGAAGGGTTGGACAGTGTAAGGGAAGGGTTGACCGGTGTAAGGGAAGGGTTGGACAGTGTAAGGATGGGTTGGACAGTGTAAGGAAGGGTTGGACAGTGTAAGGAAGCGTTGGACAGTGTAAGGAAGGGTTGGACAGTGTAAGGGAAGGGTTGACCGGTGTAAGGGAAGGGTTGGACAGTGTAAGGATGGGTTGGACAGTATAAGGAAGGGCTGGACAGTGTAAGGAAGGGTTGGACAGTGTAAGGAAGGGTTGGACAGTGTAAGGGAAGGGTTGACCGGTGTAAGGGAAGGGTTGGACAGTGTAAGGATGGGTTGGACAGTGTAAGGAAGGGTTGGACAGTGTAAGGAAGCGTTGGACAGTGTAAGGAAGCGTTGGACAGTATAAAGGAAGGTTTGGACAGTGTAAGGAAGGGTTGGACAGCGTAAGGGAAGGGTTGGACAGTGTAAGGGAAGGGTTGGACAGTGTAAGGAAGGGTTGGACAGTGTAAGGAAGGGTTGGACAGTGTAAGGAAGGGTTGGACAGTGTAAGGGAAGGGTTGGATAGTGTAAGGGAAGGGTTGGACAGTGTAAGGAAGGGTTGGACAGTGTAAGAAGGGTTGGGCAGTGTAAGGAAGGGTTGGACAGTGTAAGGAAGGGTTGGACAGTGTAAGGGAAGGGTTGGACAGTGTAAGGAAGGGTTGAACAGTGTAAGGAAGGGTTGGACTGTGTAAGTGAAGGGTTGGACAGTGTAAGTGAAGGGTTGGACAGTGTAAGGGAAGGTTTGGACTGTGTAAGGAAGGGTTGGACAGTGTAAGGAAGGGTTGGACAGTGTAAGGAAGGGTTGGACAGTGTAAGGAAGGGTTGGACAGTGTAAGGAAGGGTTGGACAGTGTAAGGAAGGGTTGGACAGTGTAAGGGAAGGGTTGGACAGTATAAAGGAAGGTTTGGACAGTGTAAGGAAGGGTTGGACAGTGTAAGGAAGGGTTGGACAGTGTAGGGGAAGGGTTGGACAGTATAAAGGAAGGTTTGGACAGTGTAAGGAAGGGTTGAACAACGTAAGGAAGGGTTGGACAGTATAAAGGAAGGTTTGGACAGTGTAAGGAAGGGTTGGACAGTGTAAGGGAAGGGTTGGACAGTGTAAGGAAGGGTTGGACAGTGTAAGAAAGGGTTGGACAGTGTAAGGAAGGGTTGGACAGTGTAAGGAAGGGTTGGACAGTGTAAGGAAGGGTTGGACAGTGTAAGGGAAGGGTTGGACAGTGTAAGGAAGGGTTGGACAGTGTAAGGAAGGGTTGTACAGTGTAAGGAGGGTTGGACAGTGTAAGGGAAGGGTTGGACAGTGTAAGGAAGAGTTGGACAGTGTAGGGGAAGGGTTGGACAGTATAAAGGAAGGTTTGGACAGTGTAAGGAAGGGTTGAACAACGTAAGGAAGGGTTGGACAGTGTAAGGAAGGGTTGGACAGTGTAAGGGAAGGGTTGGACAGTGTAAGGGAAGGGTTGGACAGTGTAAGGGAAGGGTTGGACAGTGTAAGTGAAGAATTGGACAGTGTAAGTGAAGGGTTGGACAGTGTAAGTGAAGGGTTGGACAGTGTAAGGGAAGGGTTGGACAGTGTAAGGAAGGGTTGGACAGTGTAAGGGAAGGTTTGGACAGTGTAAGGAAGCGTTGGACAGTGTAAGGAAGCGTTGGACAGTATAAAGGAAGGTTTGGACAGTGTAAGGAAGGGTTGGACAGTGAAAGGAAGGGTTGGACAGTGTAAGGGAAGGGTTGACCGGTGTAAGGGAAGGGTTGGACAGTGTAAGGATGGGTTGGACAGTGTAAGGAAGGGTTGGACAGTGTAAGGAAGCGTTGGACAGTGTAAGGAAGGGTTGGACAGTGTAAGTGAAGGGTTGGACAGTGTAAGGGAAGGTTTGGACTGTGTAAGGAAGGCTTGGACAGTGTAAGGAAGGGTTGGACAGTGTAAGGAAGGGTTGGACAGTGTAAGGAAGGGTTGGACAGTGTAAGGAAGCGTTGGACAGTGTAAGGAAGGGTTGGACAGTGTAAGGGAAGGGTTGGACAGTATAAAGGAAGGTTTGGACAGTGTAAGGAAGGGTTGGACAGTGTAAGGAAGGGTTGGACAGTGTAGGGGAAGGGTTGGACAGTATAAAGGAAGGGTTGGACAGTGTAAGGGAAGGGTTGGACAGTGTAAGGAAGGGTTGGACAGTGTAAGGAAGGGTTGGACAGTGTAAGGAAGGGTTGGACAGTGTAAGGAAGGGTTGGACAGTGTAAGGAAGGGTTGGACAGTGTAAGGAAGGGATGGACAGTGTAAGGAAGGGTTGGACAGTGTAAGTGAAGGGTTGGACAGTGTAAGGGAAGGGTTGGACAGTGTAAGGAAGGGTTGGACAGTGTAAGGGAAGGTTTGGACAGTGTAAGGAAGCGTTGGACAGTGTAAGGAAGCGTTGGACAGTATAAAGGAAGGTTTGGACAGTGTAAGGAAGGGTTGGACAGTGTAAGGAAGGGTTGGACAGTGTAAGGGAAGGGTTGACCGGTGTAAGGGAAGGGTTGGACAGTGTAAGGATGGGTTGGACAGTGTAAGGAAGGGTTGGACAGTGTAAGGAAGCGTTGGACAGTGTAAGGAAGGGTTGGACAGTGTAAGGGAAGGGTTGACCGGTGTAAGGGAAGGGTTGGACAGTGTAAGGATGGGTTGGACAGTATAAGGAAGGGCTGGACAGTGTAAGGAAGGGTTGGACAGTGTAAGGAAGGGTTGGACAGTGTAAGGGAAGGGTTGACCGGTGTAAGGGAAGGGTTGGACAGTGTAAGGATGGGTTGGACAGTGTAAGGAAGGGTTGGACAGTGTAAGGAAGCGTTGGACAGTGTAAGGAAGCGTTGGACAGTATAAAGGAAGGTTTGGACAGTGTAAGGAAGGGTTGGACAGTGTAAGGGAAGGGTTGGACAGTGTAAGGGAAGGGTTGGACAGTGTAAGGAAGGGTTGGACAGTGTAAGGAAGGGTTGGACAGTGTAAGGAAGGGTTGGACAGTGTAAGGGAAGGGTTGGATAGTGTAAGGGAAGGGTTGGACAGTGTAAGGAAGGGTTGGACAGTGTAAGAAGGGTTGGGCAGTGTAAGGAAGGGTTGGACAGTGTAAGGAAGGGTTGGACAGTGTAAGGGAAGGGTTGGACAGTGTAAGGAAGGGTTGAACAGTGTAAGGAAGGGTTGGACAGTGTAAGGGAAAGGTTGGACAGTGTAAGTGAAGGGTTGGACAGTGTAAGGGAAGGTTTGGACTGTGTAAGGAAGGGTTGGACAGTGTAAGGAAGGGTTGGACAGTGTAAGGAAGGGTTGGACAGTGTAAGGAAGGGTTGGACAGTGTAAGGAAGGGTTGGACAGTGTAAGGAAGGGTTGGACAGTGTAAGGGAAGGGTTGGACAGTATAAAGGAAGGTTTGGACAGTGTAAGGAAGGGTTGGACAGTGTAAGGAAGGGTTGGACAGTGTAGGGGAAGGGTTGGACAGTATAAAGGAAGGTTTGGACAGTGTAAGGAAGGGTTGAACAACGTAAGGAAGGGTTGGACAGTATAAAGGAAGGTTTGGACAGTGTAAGGAAGGGTTGGACAGTGTAAGGGAAGGGTTGGACAGTGCAAGGAAGGGTTGGACAGTGTAAGAAAGGGTTGGACAGTGTAAGGAAGGGTTGGACAGTGTAAGGAAGGGTTGGACAGTGTAAGGAAGGGTTGGACAGTGTAAGGGAAGGGTTGGACAGTGTAAGGAAGGGTTGGACAGTGTAAGGAAGGGTTGGACAGTGTAAGGAGGGTTGGACAGTGTAAGGGAAGGGTTGGACAGTGTAAGGAAGGGTTGGACAATGTAAGGAAGGGTTGGACAGTGTAAGGAAGGGTTGGACAGTGTAAGGAAGGGTTGGACAGTGTAAGGAAGGGTTGGACAGTGTAAGGAAGGGTTGGACAGTGTAAGGGAAGGGTTGGACAGTGTAAGGAAGGGTTGGACAGTGTAAGGAAGGGTTGGACAGTGTAAGTGAAGGGTTGGGCAGTGTAAGGAAGGGTTGGACAGTGTAAGGAAGCGTTGGACAGTGTAAGGAAGCGTTGGACAGTATAAAGGAAGGTTTGGACAGTGTAAGGAAGGGTTGGACAGTGTAAGGGAAGGGTTGGACAGTGTAAGGAAGGGATGGACAGTGTAAGGAAGGGTTGGACAGTGTAAGGAAGGGTTGGACAGTGTAAGGAAGGGTTGGACAGTGTAAGGAAGGGTTGGACAGTGTAAGTGAAGGGTTGGACAGTGTAAGGAAGGGTTGGACAGTGTAAGTGAAGGGTTGGACAGTGTAAGAGAAGGTTTGGACAGTGTAAGGAAGCGTTGGACAGTGTAAGGAAGCGTTGGACAGTATAAAGGAAGGTTTGGACAGTGTAAGGAAGGGATGGACAGTGTAAGTGAAGGGTTGGACAGTGTAAGTGAAGGGTTGGACAGTGTAAGGAAAGGATTGGACAGTGTAAGGAAGGGTTGGACAGTGTAAGGAAGGGTTGGACAGTGTAAGGAAGGGTTGGACAGTGTAAGGAAGGGTTGGACAGTGTAAGGGAAGGGTTGGACAGTGTAAGTGAAGGGTTGGACAGTGTAAGGAAGGGTTGGACAGTGTAAGGAAGGGTTGGACAGTGTAAGGGAAGGGTTGGACAGTGTAAGGAAGGGTTGGACAGTGTAAGGAAGGGTTGGACAGTGTAAGGAAGGGTTGGACAGTGTAAGGAAGGGTTGGACAGTGTAAGGAAGGGATGGACAGTGTAAGGAAGGGTTGGACAGTGTAAGGAAGGGTTGGACAGTGTAAGGAAGGGTTGGACAGTGTAAGGAAGGGTTGGACAGTGTAAGGAAGGGATGGACAGTGTAAGGAAAGGATTGGACAGTGTAAGGGAAGAGTTGATCAATTGTTATTTTTATTTTTATTATTATTATTATTATTATTATTATTATTATTATTATTATTATTATTATTATTATTATTATTATTATTATTATTATTTCTACCACAGACGTGGCCATACATTTACAATGCTAACCAACATATATACATTTTCTACTGTCCTCCATGGGCAGGGTGAGAGATGTGTCACACATACAGTTCAAGGGTTTATTGAACACTCAACCACAGAAGGTGATTCGGTGCTTTTGAAATGCTAATCTAACCTGCAAACATAAATATACATATTTAAGTCTGTCCTACATAAACAGTGTTCGAGGTATCTTTTTACATAGTGTCATTAATGTACGTTTACTAAGGTGATATGCAATTCTGACCAGCTTCCACATATTCTGTATACAAATACTCACACATATATATATATATATATATATATATATATATATATATATATATATATATATATATATATATATATATATATATATATATGTATATATATATGTCGTACCTAGTAGCCAGAATGCACTTTTTGGCCTACTATGCAAGGCCCGATTTGCCTAATAAGCCAAGTTTTCCTGAATTAATATATTTTCTCTAATTTGTTTCTTATGAAATGATAAAGCTACCCATTTCATTATGTATGAGGTCAATTTTTTTTTTATTGGAGTTAAAATTAACGTAGATATATGACCGAACCTAACCAACCCTACCTAACCTAACCTAACCTATATATATAGGTTAGGTTATATATAACCTAACCTATATATATAGGTTAGGTTATATATATAACCTAACCTATATATATATATATATATAGGTTAGGTTAGGTTAGGTAGCCGAAAAAGTTAGGTTAGGTTAGGTTAGGCAGGTTAGGTAGTCGAAAAACAATTAATTCATGAAAACTTGGCTTATTAGGCAAATCGGGCCTTGCATAATAGGCTGAAAAGTGCGTTCTGGCTACTAGGTACGACATATATATATATATATATATATATATGTCGTACCTAATAGCCAGAACGCACTTCTCAGCCTACTATTCAAGGCCTGATTTGCCTAATAAGCCAAGTTTTCATGAATTAATGTTTTTTTCGTCTACCTAACCTACCTAACCTAACCTAACCTAGCTTTTTTTGGCTACCTAACCTAACCTTACCTATAAATATATGTTAGGTTAGGTTAGGTAGGGTTGGTTAGGTTCGGTCATATATCTACGTTAATTTTACCTCCAATAAAAAAAAATTGACCTCATACATAGAGAAAAGGGTTGGTTTATCATTTCATAAGAAAAAAATTATAGTAATTATATTATAACAGGAAAACTTGGCTTATTAGGCAAATCGGGCCTTGAATAGTAGGCTGAGAAGTGAGTTCTGGCTACTAGGTACGACATATATATATATATATATATATATATATATATATATATATATATATATATATATATATATATATATATATATATATATATATATATATATATATATATATATATATATATATATATATATATATATATATATATATATATATATATATATATATATATATATATATATATATATATATATATATATATATATATTATTAAATATGACCGAAAAAGTAAGATTAATAATTCTAACACGAATTTTCTCAATCTTTCGTACATTACGCTTCACTGTTGGAGGTAAATCAAAAATCACTTCTCCAAAATTCATTTTTATTTCTAGTCTGACGCGACACGGGCGCGTTTCGTAAAACTTATTACATTTTCAAAGACTTCACAAATACATAACTGATTAGAACTTACGTATCTCTGATTTTATATCTACATTTGAGTGAGGTGGGAGGGGTGATGTGGCATTAACACAAGACAGAACAAGAGGGGATATTAATAGGGTATTAAAAGTATCAACACAAGACAGAACAGAAACAATGGGTATTGAATAGAAGTGTTTGTAGAAAGCCTATTGGTCCATATTTCTTGATGCTTCTATATTGGAGCGGAGTCTTGAGGTGGGTAGAATATAGTTGTGCAATAATTGGCTGTTGATTGCTGGTGTTGACTTTTTGATGTGTAGTGCCTCGCAAACGTCAAGCCGCCTGCTATCGCTGTATCTATCGATGATTTCTGTGTTGTTTACTAGGATTTCTCTGGCGATGGTTTGGTTATGGGAAGAGATTATATGTTCCTTAATGGAGCCCTGTTGCTTATGCATCGTTAAACGCCTAGAAAGAGATGTTGTTGTCTTGCCTATATACTGGGTTTTTTGGAGCTTACAGTCCCCAAGAGGGCATTTGAAGGCATAGACGACGTTAGTCTCTTTTAAAGCGTTCTGTTTTGTGTCTGGAGAGTTTCTCATGAGTAGGCTCATAGGCTTTACAAGCTCATGTTATAGGTATACACATTGTATAACAGATGTATTACAGTCAATCTTGGATACAAGTCCAATATATCATCAAGTGTTTCAGTACTCGTATAGTAATTACAGAGTTCAGCATACCTTAGCCCAGGAGGGTGAAAGTCAGTCAATATGGGACATTCTACAATATAATGTTCAAGAGAGTGCATGTTTTCTCTTTCACAAAGTTGACACATTGTGTACTCGACATTTGGGTTTTGATAAAGCTGCCAGATACGTCTATATCCCAGGCGTATTCTGGCCACTATAACATCACATTGCCGGGTTCTTGTTCTATTAGTCCCATATGTGAATGTCTCCTCACGATATCTATCATAATGTTTAATGCTACAACTTTCAGGTCTTTGTGGGTTTGTTAGGTTAGTAAGATTTTCATCAGATATTTGTTTAAGTATTTGTCACTGTTAATGAAACACTAATTTCAATTTCTACGATTGGTCTGCTACAGGCTGTTTTTGCCAGCATGTCAACATGCAGTGTCATGCCTTGAGATGCCAACATGTGATGGTATCCAAAGGAATTTAATTTCTAATTTGTTTTCTTTAGCAGCTAAAACATTCATTCGAATATCACTGACTATTTTCTGTGTGTTACTACTATGTGAGTTCAGTGCCAGGAGTGCACTCTGCGAGTCACAGTATATCACTGCGAGTCACTGTCCACTGCCTTTGGACAGTGCAAGGAAAAGGTTGGCCAGTGTAATGGAAGGTTGGACAGAGTAACCCTCGCCCCCCCTCTCTCTCTCTCTCTGTCTCTCTCTCTCTCTCTCTCTCTCTCTCTCTCTCTCTCTCTCTCTCTCTCTCTCTCTCTCTCTCTCTCTCTCTCTCTCTCTCTCTCTCTCTCTCTCTCTCTCTCCTCTCCCTCTCTCTCTCTCTCTCTCTCTCTCTCTCTCTCTCTCTCTCTCTCTCTCTCTCTCTCTCTCTCTCTCTCTCTCACACACACACACACACACACACACACACACACACACACACACACACACACAAAGAGGACCAAAGAGCCAAGCTCAGTCCCCGCAAGTTCAACTAGATGAGTACACACATGCACACACACACACACACACACACACACACACACACACACACACACATTTTCCAGAAAAATGGAATGCACTTGGGGAACAGGTTGTGGAAGCAAATACTATTCATACTTTTAAAACTAGGTATGATAGGGAAATGGGACAGGAGTCATTGCTGTAAACAACCGATAGCTAGAAAGGCGGGATCCAAGAGTCAATGCTCGATCCTGCAAGCACATATAGGTGAGTACATATAGGTGAGTACACACACACACACACACACACACACACACACACACACACACACACACACAGGCCCTAGGGGGCCTGGTAGCCTGGTGGATAGCGCGCAGGACTCGTAATTCTGTGGCGCGGGTTCGATTCCCGCACCAGGCAGAAACAAATGGGCAAAGTTTCATTCACCTTGATTACCCCTGTTACCTAGCAGTAAATAGGTACCTGGGAGCTAGTCAACTGTCATGGGCTGCTTCCTGGGGTGTGTGTGTGTGTGTGGTGTGAAAAAAAAAGAAAAAAGTAGTTAGTAAACAGTTGATTGACAGTTGAGAGGCGGGCCGAAAGAGCAAAGCTCAACCCCCGCAAACACAACTAGGTGAATACACACTCACCACCGGTAGAGGAGCCGGTGGCCAAGCGGACAGAACGCTGGGCACGTGATCCTATGGTCCCGGGTTCGATCCCGGGCGCCGGCGAGAAACGATGGGCAGAGTTTCTTTCACCCTATGCCACTGTTACCTAGCAGTAAATAGGTACCTGGGAGTTAGTCAGCTGTCACGGGCTGCTTCCTGGTGTGTGTGTGTGTGTGTGTGTGTGTATGTATGTGTGTGTGTGTGAGTGGTGTGGGAAAAATAAATGGTAGTAGTAGTAGTAGAAAGAGTTGATTGACAGAGTAGAAACAGTTGATTGACAGTTGAGAGACGAGTCGAAAGAGCAGAGCTTAAGCACAGCTAGGTGAATACACACACACACACACACCTCATCTTATGAGAAGATGAGAAGTTTCATAAGGGAAACCTTGGGACACAGACCTCAGAGATAAGTCTGTATAAGATATGATGGACTATGTCACCCAAAAGTGTCAGGAGGCAGTAAACAGGTTCATCCCGTCTCAAAGGGAAAAATCCGAGAAGCAAAAGAAGAATCCGTGGTATAATAGAGCATGTATGGAAGCAAAGGAACTGAACAAAAAGGCGTGGAGGAACTTTCGGAATAACAGAACACCAGAAAGCAGAGAGAGATACCAGAGAACCAGGAATGAGTATGTTAGGGTGAGAAGAGAAGCAGAGAAAAGTTATGAAAATGATATAGCAAACAAAGCCAAGACCGAACCAACGCTACTACACAGTCACATCAGGAGGAAAACAACAGTGAAAGAACAGATAATGAAACTTAGAATAAGCGAGGACAGGTATACAGAGAATGACAATGAGGTGTGTGAAGAACTCAAGAAGAGGTTCCAGGAGGTCTTCACAACAGAACAAGGTGAAGTCACTGTGCTAGGAGAAAGGGAAGTAAACCAGGCGGCCTTGGAAGGGTTCGAAATTACGAGAGAGGAGGTCAAGAGACACCTGCTGTATCTGGATATTAGCAAGGCTGTTGGTCCAGACGGGATCTCGCCATGGGTACTGAAAGAGTGTGCAGAGGCACTTTGCTTGCCACTCTCCATAGTGTATAGTAGGTCACTGGAGACGGGAGACCTACCAGAAATATGGAAGACAGCGAATGTGGTCCCAATATACAAAAAGGGCGACAGACAAGAGGCACTGAATTACAGGCAAGAGTCCTTGACTTGTATACCATGCAAGGTGATGGTTTTCCTCAAGAAGATCATGAGGAAAAACTTAGTACCACATTTGGAGAGAAGGGACTTCGTGACAAATCGCCAACATGGGTTCAGGGAGGGTAAATCTTGCCTGACAGGCTTTATAGAATTCTATGACCAGATGACAAAGATTAAGCAAGAGAAGGCTGGGTGGGCTGCATTTTCTTGGATTGTCGAAAAGCCTTTGACACAGTACCGCGTAAGAGGCTGGTACATAAGCTGGAGAGACAGGCAGGTGTAGCTGGTAAGGTGCTCCAATGGATATACAATAGGAAGCAGAGAGTTACGGTGAGAGGTGAGACCTCAGATTGGCGTGAAGTCACCAGTGGAGTCCCAAAGGGCTCTTCACTCGGTCCTATCTTGTTTCTGATATATGTAAATGATCTCCCGGAGGGTATCGATTCATGCAAGATTTGCTTGACGATGCAAATGACGATGTCAAAATTTGATGTATAGATTTATAGATGTATAGATTTGCTGACGATGTCAAAATTATGAGAAGAATTAAGACAGGAGGACTGCTTGAGGCTTCAAGAAGACCTAGACAAGCTGAAGGAATGGTCGAACAAATGGTTGTTAGAGTTTAACCCAAGCAAATGTATTGTAATGAAGATAGGTGTAGGGAGCAGGAGGAAAGATACAAGGTATCATCTGGGAGATGAAATTCTTCAAGAGTCAGAGAGGAAAAAGACTTGGGGGTTGATATCACGCCAGACCTGTCCCCTGAAGCCCATATCAAGAGGATAACATCAGCGGCATATGCCAGGCTGGCCAACATAAGAACGGCATTCAGAAACTTGTATAAGGAGTCATTCAGAAATTTGTATACTACATATGTCAGGCCAATCCTGGAGTATGCAGCCCCAGCATGGAGCCCGTATCTAGTCAAGCATAAGACGAAGCTGGAAAAAGTTCAGAGGTATGTCACTAGCCTAGTCCCAGAGCTAAGAGGCATGAGTTACGAGGAAAGGCTGTGTGAACTGCACCTCACGTCGCTGGAAGAAAGAAGAGCTCGAGGAGACATGATCACCACATACAAATTTCACAGGGAAATTGACAGGGTAGACAGAGATAGATTATTTAACTCGGGAGGTACACGCACAATGGGACACAGGTGGAAGCTGAGTACCCAAATGAGCCACAGAACTATTAGAAAGAACTTTGTCAGTGTCAGAGTAGTTGGTAATTAGAATGCACTAGGAAGTGATGTGGTGGAGGCTGACTCCATACACAGTTTCAATTGTTGATATGATAGAGCCCAGTAGGCTCAGGAATTTGTGCACCAGTTGAGTTACAGTTGAGAGGCGGGACCATAGAGTCAAAGCTCAACCCCTGCAAGCACACCTAGATGAGTACAACTAGGTGAGTACTATTAGGTGAGTACAACTAGGTTAGTACAACTAGGTGAGCACAATTAGGTGAGCACAATTAGGTGAGCACAATTAGATGAGCACAACTAGGTGAGGACAACTAGGTGAGTACAAGTAGGTGAGTACAACTAGGTGAGCACAACTAGGTGAGTACAACTAGGTGAGTACAACTTGGTGAGTACAACTAGGTGAGTACAAGGTGAGTACAACTAGGTGAACACAACTAGGTGCGTACAACTAGGTGAGTACAACTAGATGAGAACAACTAGGTGAGTACAACTAGGTGAGTACAACTAGGTGAGTACAACTAGGTGAGCACAATTTAAGCAAGTACAACTAGATGAGTACAACTAGGTGAGTACAACTAGGTGAGTACAACTAGGTGAGCACAACTAGGTGAGCACAACTTGGTGAGTACAACTTGTTGAGTACAACTAGGTGGGTACCACTAGGTGAGTACAACTAGGTGAGTACAACTAGGTGAGTACAACTAGGTGAGCACAACTAGGTGAGTACAACTTGGTGAGTACAACTAGGTGAGTACCACTAGGTAAGTTCGACTAGGTGAGTACAACTAGGTGAGCACAACTAGGGGAGTACTACTAGGTTACCTTGAGGTTACCTTGAGGTGCTTCCGGGGCTTAGCGTCCCCGCGGCCCGGTCGTCGACCAGGCCTCCTGTGAGTACAACTTGGTAAGTACAACTAGGTGAGTACAACTAAGTGAGTACAACTAGGTGAGTACAACTAGGTGAGCACAACTAGGTGAGCACAACTAGGTGAGCACAACTTGGTGAGTACAACTAGGTGGGTACCACTAGGTAAGTTCGACAAGGTGAGTACAACTTGGTGAGCACAACTAGGTGAGTACAACTAGGTGAGTACAACTTGGTGAGTACAACTAGGTAAGTACAACTAGGTGAACACAACTAGGTGAGTACAACTAGGTGAGTACAACTAGGCGAGTACAACTAGGTGAGTACAACTAGGTGAGTACAACTCGGTGAGTACAACTAGGTTAGTACAACTAGATGAGTACAACTAGGTGAGTACAACTAGGTGAGTACAACTAGATGAGTACAACTAGGTGAACACAACTAGGTGAGTACAATTATGTGAACACAACTAGGTTATCTTCTTGAGATAACAACTAGATATATTGAGGTTATCATGAGAAGATTTCGGGGCTTAGCGTCCCCATGGCCCGGTCCTCGACCATGCAGGCCTTCTTTTTATTACACACCCCCAGAAAGCAGCGCGTAGCAGCTGTCTAACTCCCAGGTATCTATTTACTGCTAGGTGAACAGGTGCATCAGGGTGAAAGAAAGTATGCCCATTTCCTTCCGCCTCCGTGAGCGATAGAACCCGAATCCTTAGAACAACGAATCCCGAGCGCTGTCGACTCAGCCGGCGGGCCCCCTGGCGGCTGAGTACTCATACTGAGTACTGAATGAGTACAACTAGGTGAGTACACATAAACACACACACACGCGGTCCAGTACATCAATTTACTACTTACATGGATCAATTAATAGTGATTGGAATATATATATATATATATATATATATATATATATATATATATATATATATATATATATATATATATATATATATATGCGAACAAGCCTGAATGGTCCCCAGGACTATGTGAGTTTTTATTCATATATATATATATATATATATATATATATATATATATATATATATATATATATATATATATATATATATATATATATATATATATATATATATATATATATATATATATATATATATATATATATTTTTTTTTTTTTTTTTTTTTTTGCCAAAAAGCTCTGCGTATTAGTGGCTTTAATCATAGTATATACAAATCCTTCATTCTGTTTGTAACTCATGTTGTAGAGATGTACTTTTACCTCAATAAACATTATTAATATCATAAACGTGTGAACGCTGCTTCAAAATAGTCTTATGTCATAGGTTACTAAGACCAATAAGGAACATTTCTTCAAGTTTCCGTAGTGTAGTGGTTATCACGTGCGCCTCACACGCGCAAGGTCCCCGGTTCGATCCCGGGCGGAAACAGGTTTTTTTTTTTTTAATGTTATATTACTTTGTTTAACGTTTAGGTAAATAAACTTTATGGAAGAGCAACATTTAATATCCCAAAAAAAGGAATTTATTCTTTCATAAATGCTCATGTAGTCTAAGTAATTAAAATATTAAATAAGCAACACACATTCACATGGAGCAGAGTGGCGCAGTGGAAGCGTGCTGGGCCCATAACCCAGAGGTCCGTGGATCGAAACCACGCTCTGCTATAATGTATTTTATCTCCAAATTCAATCCATCTAGAAGCATATTTTAAATCCTAAATTGGTTTCCCAAATGCATTGTAGAATAATTGTTGAGTTATTCATAATATATATAGTAATAATATATATTTTTAGTTCATCCACCTTGTACCCCGTAAACCCATCCATGATCGCAGTAGTGGAACCTACAGAAGCACATGTTGCGCTCGGAAACTGAATCCCAGAAATCTTTTCGCTAGGCAAGTTGAGCTTGTTCAGCTAGTTGCCTAGTTCGTTTACTTAAGCATCCATTTTCAATTTATATACTTTATTAAACTAACAACATCGTTGCCCCAATTAAGAGGTCCTTTTAAACTATATCAAGTTATGTTTAATTACTATGCAACTCCTCTATATAAAATTAATAACGGTCCATTTCCCAAGATTGGAGATCAGACGTTTGGGGCTAGTCTAACCCAACTTCTCAGAATGACACATGGGTAATTGGGAACTCATAGGTGGGTCTGGGTCTCCCGCATTGCCCCACTTTATGAAGTTTTGGCTCCTATTGCGACTCCTATGATTCCTAAACTCTTATGAACTCAGAAATTGGTTTTCAGCTCTTTATAATATTGCAAGTCCTTGAAGAGTGAGAGAAGGGGTGGGGGTGGGGGGGGGGGGTAGAGTAGACAATGTTACAGTCAATATAATATAACAGGTAGGACTTGAGATGGACCCAACTGCTTCTAGTTGGGTTCAATTTGGAGATACAAAACACCACACACGAGCGTGGTTTCGATCGACGGACCTCTGTGTTATGGGCCTAACATGCTTCCACTGCGCCACTCTGCTTTATGCACCATAAAAATAGCTTATTAAACATTTAACTTGCTAATTTTACAAAAGATTTTATGATTAAATAACTTGTCCAATTTTGTATTTTATGTATAATAAATGTTGCTCTTCCATAAAGTTTAATTACCTAAACGTTAAACAAAGTAATATAACACAAAAATAAAAAACCTGTTTCCGCCCGGGATCGAACCGGGGACCTTGCGCGTGTGAGGCGCACGTGATAACCACTACACTACGGAAACTTGAAGAAATGTTCCTTATTGGTCTTAGTAACCTATGACATAAGACTATTATGAAGCGGTGTTCACACGTTTATGATATTAATAATGTTTATTGAGGTAAAAGTACATATCTACAACATGAGTTACAAACAAAATGTTCGATTTGTATATACTACTATGCTTAAAGCCACTAATACGCAGAGCTTTTTGGCCAATATATATATATATATATATATATATATATATATATATATATATATATATATATATATATATATATATATATATATATATATATATATATATATATATATATATATATATATATATGTCGTACCTAGTAGCCAGAACGCACTTCTCAGCCTACTATGCAAGGCCCGATTTGCCTAATAAGCCAAGTTTTCATGAATTAATGTTTTTTCGACTACCTAACCTACCTAACCTAACCTAACCAACCTTTTTCGGCTACCTAACCCAACCTAACCTATAAAGATAGGTTAGGTTAGGTTAGGTTAGGTTAGGTAGGGTTGGTTAGGTTCGGTCATATAGCTACGTTAATTTTAACCTCAATAAAACAAAATTGACCTCATACAAAATGAAATGGGTAGCTTTATCATTTCATAAGAAAAAAAATAGAGAAAATATAATAATTCAGAAAAACTTGGCTTATTAGGCAAATCGGGCCTTGCATAGTAGGCTGAGAAGTGCGTTCTGGCTACTAGGTACGACATATATATATATATATATTATGTATATATATATATATATATATATATATATATATATACCTAAATAAGTATATATATATATATATATATATATATATATATATATATATATATATATATATATATATATATATATATATATATATATATATATATATATATATATATATATTGGTGTATACTGGCAGCAGGTTTTCTTTCAAACATGTTTCATTGAATATGACCGCATATTCTGTATTTATTATTTTCTGGTTTAGGGCTTCTATCCCTCTAACTATTTTCTTAGCATCAGGGCTTAATTGAAATATGAGTTCTCCAAAACTCATTTTCGTACTTTTAAGGTGAAGAAAAGAAGTGATTTACTATAGAGTGTATTACACTTATTTGTATAATTTGCACGACGTTTCGAACCTCCATGGTTCATTCTCAAGTGAACAGATCTTACAATACTAGTTGATTTTATACCCGCATTAGGTCAGGTGATAATACAATGAAGGTGAAAACATGGGGGGGATACATAAGGGATAAACATAGGGGCTGCAGAAGGCTTATTGGCCCATACGAGGCATCTCCTATCCAAACACAAAGATTAATCCAGTGTAATTGGCCTGTTATGTTGGACATTGTCTTCTGTGTTGGCATCGATATGTTCTTGTCTTGTCCTTACTCTCATGGTGGGTAGAGTATAGAGCACTCTCTATACTCTATAGACTCTATAGAGTATACTATATATACTCTATAGAGTATAGTGCTCTATACTCTCATGGTGGGTAGAGTATAGAGCACTCTACCCACCATGAGAGTAAGGACAAGACAAGAACATATCGATGCCAACACAGAAGACAATGTCCAACATAACAGGCCAATTACACTGGATTAATCTTTGTGTTTGGATAATAGATGCCTCGTATGGGCCAATAAGCCTTCTGCAGCCCCTATGTTTATCCCTTATGTATCCCCCCATGTTTTCACCTTCATTGTATTATCACCTGACCTAATGCGGGTATAAAATCAACTAGTATTGTAAGATCTGTTCACTTGAGAATGAACCATGGAGGTTCGAAACGTCGTGCAAATTATACAAATAAGTGTAATACACTCTATAGTAAATCACTTCTTTTCTTCACCTTAAAAGTACGAAAATGAGTTTTGGAGAACTCCTATTTCAATTAAGCCCTGATGCTAAGAAAATAGTTAGAGGGATAGAAGCCCTAAACCAGAAAATAATAAATACAGAATATGCGGTCATATTCAATAAAATATATATATATATATATATATATATATATATATATATATATATATATATATATATATATATATATATATATATATATATATGACAATGTCAGACCACGGAGGAAAACGAAACAGGAATTTCCTTAAGTACTTTCGTATATTAAATACATCTTCAGAAGGAATGATTTTACAGATCGAGTGATGGGTATAAATAGGCAGGAGAGTGGTGAAGTAAGGTGAGGTACAATACTTGGACAACGCAGATGGCCCATTGGCCCATCAGATGCACCCAATTGGCCCATCCGATGTAGCCCAATGGCCCATCTGATACAGCAGACATACAAGCACAATACATAGGTAATTATAACATAAAGAGGTAAATATATACAATGAATTAGTGAGACAAATGTTTTCCAATGGTCCTACTTAAATCGCCCTTTAGCTGATCTATTAGAAATGGATCTAAGTTATATAGACCACTGCTAATATTCAAATTATTTTCTTTGGTGATCTGTATCAAAGCAGATTCAATTATGTTTCTGTTATAGGTGCTTTTACAATTTGTTATTGAAGAAGCACTCTCCCAATCAATTTGGTGAGCTTTTTCTGACAAATGAACAAACAAAGCATTAGACAATTGTCCATGTCTTACAGAGTATTTATGTTGCGATATTCTACATTTTAAATCTTTAGATGTTTGCCCGACATAGAACTTATTACATTCCTTACAAGGTATTTTATAAATGACGCAATTATCACTACGAGGGCTGTTCCTAACTAATAGCTTACCAACAGTGTTTTCGTAGCTAAACATTACATCTATATTAAAAAGTTTCAAGGCCTTAACAATATTCTCAAACCCAGAGAAATATGGTAAACATAACACATTCTTTGGGCGAGTCCTTTCACTGCATACATTATTATAATATGTACGACGTGCTTTGTTACGACAAACTTCCAAAAAATTCAGTGAGTAACAAAGCTTAAGACCAATCGAATCAATATTCTTAAATTCCTCGTCTAAGAATTCTGGACTGTTGGTAAGCTATTACTTAGGAACAGCCCTCGTAGTGATAATTGCGTCATTTATAAATACCTTGTAAGGAATACCCCAAGTGTGCATTATGCAATGTAGCTCCCACCTATGTCCACGAAGGCGGGAGGCCATTAAACAAGCGCAAGAGTCTGTGGAAACGGCAGCCACATGCAAACCTTAGGTCACATACCAACCCAAATCTGAGAAAATAAAATACTAAACTCAAAAGTACATGAAAACAAGCAACTACTTGAAGGAGATCAGTAACCCTGAGAAAAACAAGGCAAACAATCATTGCCATGGGGAAAATAATCCAGCTATAAAGCAGCCTGTGGCAACCACGGTCAACCTGATTCATCACTTGCCAGCCACTTCATTCACTTGATTGATGTACAAGGGACTAGTGTCTCTGCTGGCCGCACCTTTTGTTTCACGCTTTTACAAACTGCAAAACAGCAGCCACATGACTGGCTTCATCTCCACCAATAAACGCATGGGGTGTCCCCAACCAAACCCATTTCCCAGGATTGCCGAATCAACCAGGCACCCACGGGGGCCACAACACACCCTACAACCCACAAACCCCTTGACCATACCGGCTCAGACCCTGCCCCAGCAATAACAGGCCTCAGTGCTCCACCCCCTCCCAGACAACCCGGAGCCTAAGACCAGCTTAGGGGCAGAACTCCTAAAATTTGCTGAATCAAAGTTTCCAAACAACTCTGTTCTGCGCCTGGAGTTATAGAACTCGCTCAGGAAAGACAATAACCTACCTTATATCATCGAGTCTGAGGCCTCGCTCGATCTACTGTCTACAGAAGACACAATCACCACTTACCAGGCCCAACTACAACCCATAAACCCCCTCTCAAGTAATACCCGACCCCAGACCAAAGCCGCCGGCCAAAAGGTCCCAAACCTCCACCGCTCCCCACTAAGGTTACTGGGCCCAGTACTTCGGAATCAGAATCAACCCGTACTGTAATCACAGCCATGGTTCGCCATTTTTCACAGAACCCTTATTAGACGCAGAAGTGCCTAACCACTCTTATTCGCTCATGAGTGCATTAGTCGACAAACCCACACCGGGAACAGGGCTTCCCTACGTCAGGAATCTAAGAGATGCAGGACCCAGTCAGAGAGTGATACAAGCGCCGATGAAGTGGACGTCGAACGGACGTCAGCAGCAGTGACGATACCCCCCACCCACCAGTGACCAGAAAATACCAAGCCAACCTCCTCTGGGGCCGGAAACGTGATCCCTGGATCAAAAGGACCCTGAACCCTCACCCCCACCAGCGTACAAAAGAAAAATAATGGCTCGGTCCGAGCCAAACAAACAACTATGTAAGGCAAGCAATAATGGGGATCACAATCCTACAAGTGAATATCAGACACAACTTTAACAACAGATACCTTTCTTCCTGGAGGTAGCCAGACTCAACCCAGACGTTATTCTACTCGACAAAACAGCGGCCAGACAGGATCAACACATCTCCATTTGAGGGTACTCCACGAGGGACACCAACAGGGGGTTGCACAGTGGGGTGGCAATCCTGGTAAAAAGAAGGTTCTCCTACCGACCCATCCTCATTGAAGACGACCACTTCCTTGCGATTGAATTCGCCACCACACATGGCCCTCTAATTGTTTGTACCTCATATCTACCACCTAGACTTGCCTTCCTTCCCCTCAATCCCACTCAGCAGGCTGCTCGACAGGAATCTCCCAACCATAATCGCAGGAGACCTGAATGCTTACCACCAGGCCTTATTCAACGCACCTGCCAGAGCAGACCTCAAGGTAGACCTCAAAAGCAGACAGCTCCTCAACTTAATGCAAAACAGGGACCTCTCCTTCCAAGGAGAGCTGGCTGACTTGTGTTCACTGGCTTGTGTTTATTGATGTTCATGCTGAGACATTACCCCCTCCCCCACTCTGCTTATGTAACGTCACCACCCACTTTGTCCACCACTTAGCTGCCAGTCCCATACTGTCTAGTGTACCCATGTTATTGTTACCTTTGCTTAATGACATCTAGCTGCTGCGACTTGTGTCTTGATTCAACGGGATTCAAAAAACTTACGGGATTCAATATCCTTTGTTGTGGTTATGTAAATATTGTGAAAATAAGCTGTGTTATGTAGATAATTTCGCCCCAGTAAACTGTGGCTAGGAGGTTCACTGAGGCCAGGAGGTTCACTGAGGCCAGAAGGTTCACTGAGGCCAGGAGGTTCACTGAGGCCAGGAGGTTCACTGAGGCCAGGAGGTTCACTGAGGCCAGGAGGTTCACTGAGGCCAGGAGATTCACTGAGGCCAGGAGGTTCACTGAGGCCAGGAGGTTCACTGAGGCAAGGAGGTTCACTGAGGCCAGGAGGTTCACAGAGACCAGGAGGTTCACTGAGGCCAGGAGGTTCACTGAGGCCAAGAGGTTCACTGAGGCCAGGAGGTTCACTGAGGCCAGGAGGTTCACTGAGGCCAGGAGGTTCACTGTGGCCAGGAGGTTCACTGAGGCCAGGAGGTTCACTGAGGCCAGGAGGTTCACTGTGGCCAGGAGGTTCACTCAGGCCAGGAGGATCACTGTGGCCAGGAGGTTCACTCAGGCCAGGAGGTTCACTCAGGCCAGGAGGTTCACGCAGGCCAGGAGGTTCACTCAGGCCAGGTGCTTCACTCAGACCAGGAGGTTCACTGTGGCCAGGAGGTTCACTGAGGCCAGGAGGTTCACTGTGGCCAAGAGGTTCACTGAGGCCAGGAGGTTCACGCAGGCCAGGAGGTTCACTGTGGCCAGGAGGTTCACTGAGGCCAGGAGGTTCACTGTGGCCAAGAGGTTCACTGAGGCCAGGAGGTTCACTCAGGCCAGGAGGCTCACTCAGGCCAGAAGGTTCACTGTGGCCAGGAGGTTCACTGTGGCCAGGAGGTTCACTGTGGCCAGGAGGTTCACTGTGGCCAGGAGGTTCACTGTGGCCAGGAGGTTCACTGTGGCCAGGAGGTTCACTGAGGCCAGGAGGTTCACTGAGGTCTGGAGGTTCACTCAGGCCAAGAGGTTCACTCAGGCCAGGAGGTTCACTGAGGCCAGGAGATTCACTGAGGCCAGGAGGCTCACTGAGGCTAGGAGGCTCACTGAGGCTAGGAGGTTCACTCAGGCCAGGAGGCTCACCCAGGCCAGGAGGCTCACTCAGGCCAGGAGGTTCACTGAGGCCAGGAGGTTTACTCAGGCATGGAGGTTCACTGAGGCCAAGAAGTTCACTGAGGCCAGGAGGTTCACTGTGTCAAGGAGGATCTCTAAGGCCAGGAGGTTCATTGAGGTCAGGAAGTTCACTGAGGCCAGGAGGTTCACTGAGGCCAGGAGCCTCACTCAGGCCGGGAGGTTCACTCAAGCCAGGAGGTTCACTGTGGCCAGGCGCCTCACTCAGGCCAGGAGATTCACTGAGGCCAGGAGCCTCACTCAGGCCAGGAGGTTCACTGAGGCCAGGAGGTTCACTGTGGCCAGGAGCCTCACTCAGGCCAGGAAGTTCACTGTGGCCAGGAGGTTCACTGAGGCTAGGAGGTTCACTGTGGCCAGGAGCCTCACTCAGGCCAGGAGGTTCACTGTGGCCAGGAGGTTCACTCAGGCCAGGAGGTTCGCTCAGGCCAGGAGGTTCACTGTGGCCAGGAGGTTCACTGAGGCCAGGAGGTTTACTCAGGCATGGAGGTTCACTGAGGCCAGGAGGTTTACTCAGGCATGGAGGTTCACTGAGGCCAGGAGGTTCACTGAGGCCAGGAGGTTCACTGTAGCCAAGAGCTTCACTGAAGCCAAGAGGTTCACTGTGGCCAGAAAGTTCACTGAGGCCAGGAGGTTCACTGAGGCCAGGAGGTTCACTGAGGCCAGGAGGTTCACTGTAGCCAAGAGCTTCACTCAGGCCAGGAGGTTCACTGTGGCCAGGAGGTTCACTCAGGCCAGGAGGTTCGCTCAGGCCAGGAGGTTCACTATGGCCAGGAGGTTCACTGAGGAGAGGAGGTTCACTGTGGCCAGAAGATTCACTGAGGCCAGGAGGTTCACTGTGGCCAAGGGTTCACTGAGGCCAGGAGGTTCACTGAGGCCAGGAGGTTTACTCAGGCATGGAGGTTCATTGAGGCCAGGAGATTCACTGTGGTCAGGAGGTTCACTGAGGCCAAGAGGTTCACTGTGGCCAGGAGGTTTACTGAGGCCAGGAGGTTCACTGAAGCCAGGAGGTTTACTCAGGCCAGGAGGTTCACTGTGGTCAGGAGGTTCACTGTGGCCAGGAGGTTCATTCAGGCCAAGAGGTTCACTGAGGCCAGGAGGTTCACTGTGGCCAGGAGGTTCACTGAGGCCAGGAGCCTCACTCAGGCCAGGAGGTTCACTCAGGCCAAGACGTTCACTCAGGCCAAAAGGTTCACTCAGGCCAGGAGGTTTACTCAGGCATGGAGGTTCACTGAGGCCAAGAGGTTCACTGAGACCAGGAGGTTCACTGTGGCCAGGAGGTTCACTGAGGCTAGGAGGTTCACTGAGGTCAGGAGGTTCACTGGGGCCAGGAGGTTCACTGAGGCCAGGAGCCTCACTCAGGCCAGGAGGTTCACTCAGGCCAGGAGGTTC
Organism: Procambarus clarkii; assembly: GCF_020424385.1. Classification (NCBI taxonomy): domain Eukaryota; kingdom Metazoa; phylum Arthropoda; class Malacostraca; order Decapoda; family Cambaridae; genus Procambarus; species Procambarus clarkii. The sequence continues at coordinate 22,058,854 of NC_059616.1, forward strand.
ACTGAGGCCAGGAGCCTCACTCAGGCCAGGAGGTTCACTCAGGCCAGGAGGTTCACTCTGGCCAGGAGCCTCACTCAGGCCAGGAGGTTCACTGAGGCCAGTAGGTTCACTGAGGCCAGGTGGTTCACTGTGGCCAGAAGCCTTACTCAGGCCAGGAGGTTCACTGTGGCCAGGAGGTTCACTCTGCCAGGAGGTTCGCTCAGGCCAGGAGGTTCACTGTGGCCAGGAGGTTCACTGAGGCAAGGAGGTTCACTGAAGCAAAGAGGTTCACTGAGGCCAGAAGGTTTACTCAGGCATGGAGGTTAGCTGAGCCCAAGAGGTTCACTGAGGCCAGGAGGTTCACTGTGTCAAGGAGGATCTCTGAGGCCAGGAGGTTCATTGAGGTCAGGAAGTTCACTGAGGCCAGGAGGTTCACTGAGGCCAGGAGCCTCACTCAGGCCGGGAGGTTCACTCAAGCCAGGAGGTTCACTGTGGCCAGGCGCCTCACTCAGGCCAGGAGGTTCACTGAGGCCAGGAGCCTCACTCAGGTTTGGAGGTTCACTGAGGCCAGGAGGTTCACTGTGGCCAGGAGCCTCACTCAGGCCAGGAGGTTCACTGTGGCCAGGAGGTTCACTGAGGCTAGGAGGTTCACTGTGGCCAGGAGCCTCACTCAGGCCAGGAGGTTCACTGTGGCCAGGAGGTTCACTCAGGCCAGGAGGTTCGCTCAGGCCAGGAGGTTCACTGATGCCAGGAGGTTCACTGAAGCCAAGAGGTTCACTGTGGCCAGAAAGTTCACTGAGGCCAGGAGGTTCACTGAGGCCAGGAGGTTTACTCAGGCATGGAGGCTCACTGAGGCCAGTAGGTTCACTGAGGCAAGGAGGTTCACTGTAGCCAAGAGCTTCACTCAGGCCAGGAGGTTCACTGTGGCCAGTTGGTTCACTCAGGCCAGGAGGTTCGCTCAGCCAAGGAGGTTCACTATGGCCAGGAGGTTCACTGAGGCGAGGAGGTTCAATGTGGCCAGAAGATTCACTGAGGCCAGGAGGTTCACTGTGGCCAAGAGGTTCACTGAGGCCAGGAGGTTCACTGAGGCCAGGAGGTTTACTCAGGCATGGAGGTTCATTGAGGCCAGGAGGTTCACTGTGGTCAGGAGGTTCACTGAGGCCAAGAGGTTCACTGTGGCCAGGAGGTTTACTGAGGCCAGGAGGTTCACTGAAGCCAGGAGGTTTACTCAGGCATGGAGGTTCACTGAGGCCAGGAGGTTCACTGTGGTCAGGAGGTTCACTGTGGCCAGGAGGTTCATTCAGGCCAAGAGGTTCACTGAGGCCAGGAGGTTCACTGTGGCCAGGAGGTTCACTCAGGCCAAGACGTTCACTCAGGCCAAAAGGTTCACTCAGGCCAGGAGGTTTACTCAGGCATGGAGGTTCACTGAGGCCAAGAGGTTCACTGAGACCAGGAGGTTCACTGTGGCCAGGAGGTTCACTGAGGCTAGGAGGTTCACTGAGGTCAGGAGGTTCACTGGGGCCAGGAGGTTCACTGAGGCCAGGAGCCTCACTCAGGCCAGGAGGTTCACTGAGGCCAGGAGCCTCACTCAGGCCAGGAGGTTTACTGAGGCCAGTAGGTTCACTGAGGCCAGGAGGTTCACTGTGGCCAGGAGCCTTACTCAGGCCAGGAGGTTCACTGTGGCCAGGAGGTTCACTCTGCCAGGAGGTTCGCTCAGGCCAGGAGGTTCACTGTGGCCAGGAGGTTCACTGAGGCAAGGAGGTTCACTGAAGCAAGGAGGTTCACTGAGGCCAGAAGGTTTACTCAGGCATGGAGGTTAACTGAGCCCAAGAGGTTCACTGAGGCCAGGAGGTTCACTGTGGCCAGGAGGTTCACTGAGGCCAGGAGGTTCACTGAGGCCAGGAGGTTCACTGAGGCCAGGAGGTTCACTGTGGCCAGGAGCCTCACTCAGGCCAGGAGGTTCACTGTGGCCAGGAGGTTCACTCAGGCCAGGAGGTTCACTCAGGCCAGGAGGTTCACTCTGCCAGGAGGTTCGCTCAGGCCAGGAGGTTCACTGTGGCAAGGAGGTTCACTGAGGCAAGGAGGTTCACTGAAGCAAGGAGGTTCACTGAGGCCAGAAGGTTTACTCAGGCATGGAGGTTAACTGAGCCCAAGAGGTTCACTGAGGCCAGGAGGTTCACTGTGGCCAGGAGGTTCACTGAGGCCAGGAGGTTCACTGAGGCCACGAGGTTCACTGAGGCCAGGAGGTTCACTGTGGCCAGGAGCCTCACTCAGGCCAGGAGGTTCACTGAGGCCAGGAGGTTCACTGTGGTAAGGAGGTTCACTCAGGCCAGGAGGTTCACTGAGGCCAGGAGGTTCACTGTGGTAAGGAGGTTCACTCAGGCCAGGAGGTTCACTGATGCCGGGAGGTTCACTGTGGCCAGGAGGTTCACTCAGGTTAGGAGGTTCATTCAGGCCGGGAGGATCACTATGGCCAGGAAGTTCACTCAGGCCAAAAGGTTCACTGAGGCCAAGAGGTTCACTCAGGCAAGGAGGTTCACTCAGGCCAGGAAGTTCACTGAGGCCAGCAGGTTCACTGAGGCCAGGAGGTTCACTCAGGCCAGGAGGTTCACTCAGGCCAGGAGGTTCACTGTGGCCAGGAGGCTCACTGTGGCCAGGAGGTTCACTCAGGCCAGGAGGTTCACTCAGGCCAGGAGGTTCACTGTGGCCAGGAGGTTCACTCAGGCCAGGAGGTTCACTCAGGCCAGGAGGTTCACTCAGGCCAGGAGGTTCACTGTGGCTAGGAGGTTCACTGAGGCCAGGAGGTTCACTGAGGCCAGGAGGTTCACTGAGGCCAGGAGGTTCACTGAGGCCAGGAGGTTCACTGTGGCCAGGAGGTTCACTGAAGCCAGGAGGTTCACTGTGGCCAGGAGCCTCACTCAGGCCAGGAGGTTCACTGTGGCCAAGAGGTTCAATCAGGCCAGGAGGTTCACTCAGGCCAGGAGGCTCACTCAGACCAGGAGGTTCACTGTGGCCAGGAGGTTCACTGTGGCCAGGAGGTTCACTGAGGGCAGGAGGTTCACTAAGGTCTGGAGGTTCACTCAGGCCATGAGGTTCACTGAGGCCAGGAGGTTCACTGTGGCCAGGAGGTTCACTCAGGCCAAGAGGTTCACTCAAGCCAGGAGGTTCACTCAGGCCAGGAGGTTCACTGAGGCCAGGAGGCTCACTGAGGCCAGGAGGCTCACTCAGGCCAGGAGGTTCACTGAAGCCAGGAGGTTTACTGAGGCCAGGAGGTTTACTCAGGCATGGAGGTTCACTGAGGCCAAGAGGTTCACTGAGGCCAGGAGGTTCACTGAGGCCAGTAGGTTCATTGAGGCCAGGAGGTATACTGTGGCCAGGAGGTTCACTCAGGCCAGGAGGTTCGCTCAGGCCAGGAGGTTCACTGTTGCCAGGAGGTTCACTGAGGCAGGGAGGTTCACTGTGGCCAGGAGCTTCACTCAGGCCAGGAGGTTCACTGTGGCAAGAGGTTCACTGTGGCCAGGAGGTTCACTGAGGTCAGGAGGTTCACTGAGGCCAGGAGGTTCACTGAGGCCAGGAGCCTCACTGAGGCCAGGAGGTTCACTCAGGTCAGGAGGTTCACTGTGGCCAGGAGCCTCACTCAGGCCAGGAGGTTCACTGAGGCCAGGAGGTTCACTGAGGCCAGGAACCTCACTAAGGCCAGGAGGTTCACTGAGGCCAGGAGGTTCACTGAGGCCAGTAGGTTCATTGAGGCCAGGAGGTATACTGTGGCCAGGAGGTTCACTCAGGCCAGGAGGTTCGCTCAGGCCAGGAGGTTCACTGTTGCCAGGAGGTTCACTGAGGCAGGGAGGTTCACTGTGGCCAGGAGCTTCACTCAGGCCAGGAGGTTCACTGTGGCCAAGAGGTTCACTCAGGCCAGGATGCTCACTCAGGCCAGAAGGTTCACTGTGGCCAGGAGGTTCACTGTGGCCAGGAGGTTCACTGTGGCCAGGAGGTTCACTGAGGCCAGGAGGTTCACTAAGGTCTGGAGGTTCACTCAGGCCAAGAGGTTCACTGAGGCCAGGAGGTTCACTGTGGCCAGGAGGTTCACTCAGGCCAAGAGGTTAACTCAGGCCAGGAGGTTCACTCAGGCCAGGAGGTTCAATGAGGCCAGGAGGTTCACTGAGGCCAGGAGGTTCACTGAGGACAAGAGGTTCACTGAGGCCAGGAGGTTCACTGTGGCCAGGAGGTTCACTGAGGCCAGTAGGTTCACTGAGGCCAGGAGGTCCACTGTGGCCAGGAGCCTCACTCAGGCCAGGAGGTTCAATGAGGCCAGGAGGCTCACTGAGGCCAAGAGGCTCACTCAGGCCAGGAGGTTTACTGAGGCCAGGAGGTTTACTCAGGCATGGAGGTTCACTGAGGACAAGAGGTTCACTGAGGCCAGGAGGTTCACTGTGGCCAGGAGGTTCACTGAGGCCAGTAGGTTCACTGAGGCCAGGAGGTCCACTGTGGCCAGGAGCCTCACTCAGGCCAGGAGGTTCGTTCAGGCCAGGAGGTTCACTGAGGCCAGGAGGTTCACAGAGGCCAGGAAGTTCACTCAGGCCAGGAGGTTCACTCAGGCCAGGAGGTTCGTTCAGGCCAGGAGGTTCACTGAGGCCAGGAGGTTCACAGAGGCCAGGAAGTTCACTCAGGCCAGGAGGTTCACTCAGGCCAGGAGGTTCACTCAGGCCAGGAGGTTCACTCAGGCCAGGTTGTTCACTCAGGCCAGGAGGTTCACTCAGGCCAGGAGGTTCACTCAGGCCAGGAGGTTCACTCAGGCCAGGAGGTTCACTCAGGCAAGGAGGTTCACGCAGGCAAGGAGGTTCACGCAGGCCAGGAGGTTCACTCAGGCAAGGAGGTTCACGCAGGCAAGGAGGTTCACTCAGGCCAGGAGGTTCACTCAGGCAAGGAGGTTCACGCAGGCAAGGAGGTTCACGCAGGCCAGGAGGTTCACGCAGGCCAGGAGGTTGTTGGATATTTCCAACATCGAATACAACATTGTTGTATTCTCATTACTTATTACTAATCATATTAATATTGTAGTAAGTAAAATTAACAACTCGTAGAATTCTCCTGTACTAATAATTCATCTGTGCATTAGGCTAGAATTCTCACGTCATCTAACGCTAGTATTGCGTCAGATTTCTTTACAGTAAAACACATTATATACAATTTGTGTGAGAATTAAATACGATTCTCCATAATTAAGGCATTCTGTATGACAACTGATTGCAGACGAATTGTTCTCTAACTAAAAGCCGAATAGAGCGTTAGAATTATACCGTCTACCTCGCGATAGTGTTAACGTCATCAATGAATGCTATGGGGAGACATTAATTCCTCTCCCTTGTATCTTTACTATTCTTAAATAGTTAAATAATAATATTTCGTTCCTCTAAATAATAAACCCGTCCAGTCTTTAGAGTTTCAAGCGCGAATGCGAGAAATATTAATGTTCATGCCAATAATTTGTGTAATGAACGTCGACTCGGCGTGGGGGGAGGGACGCGACGCCATACTCACTCGGTGAGGGAGTCGGGACGCGTACACGTGGGGAACCGGAGAGAGGCAGACCTGCGCTTACCGTACGCACAAAAGACGCCATTGTCCAGCATATAGGACAAGTGTGTCCATCTACAGATGAAAGCCGCCACTGTGAGGCGTGAACGACCTTGCAGATAATATCTTCAACTAGTGCTGGTGTTAAATAAGGGACCCCTAGACTTGGTTCCTGACGACACGTGATCAGCCAACTTGAAACGCATCAATCCAGGATAGGTTCACCGGAGCCTGGGATGCGAAATTACGGCAATCTTAATACTTACACAGTGCCCACAGCTAAGTACCTTTTATTTGATGCATCATTTACAGGTTTAACAATAGCGGGGTGATTGCGCGTTACGCGGCACGACAACACCTAATAACAGGTGATTAGAAATTTCTCTGTAGATATCAATAATCTTGAATATGTATTGAGTAGTTAAATCAATTGCTACTGGTAGTTATTTATTTTGCAGCTCGAGAGACGAATTCCTCATGCTGTCTTCTCCATGTTAACCGTGTCAGACGTCGGTGTACCAGACTTGGAGATTAAGAGGACTGCCAGGGTTATCTAAAGGAATCTATTACCAGCTAAGGCTTATTTCTTTTACTCATAACATTGCAATTTGATACATTCAGAATGTTTTCAACATAATGTGTGATTTACTGTAATTCATTATTATGCACATATTCATGTTCTTCTTTGTATGAATAATATTATATTCAACATTAATTATAGGATTAGATTATTATTAATAGAATTAGTGAACGAACCACACTGATTCCTGGACGTACTGACCTCCAGTAATAACCCCCCAATGTAGGTGTTTGAGGTTTGGTTTTAATAATACAGCCCATTAATTATTCTTATGATCATACTTTCTAGTCATATCCATAGTCACTGGTTTTCTCTAGAATTTTATCTAATGATCTGAAATTCTCAGTTTCCCTCTTTACTTTAAAAGCGGGTGGTCCTTCGTAATTTAATTTACTACTTTAATTATTAATTAATCAGAATCAAACCCAAATATCCCACATTATGGTCCTTTTCGAACCGGATAGACATTAAATTTATAATTAAAATATTAACCATTAATAGCTAATCCTTGTGTGAGAGAAGCTAGACTAACTATTTAATCAATTGTGTCAACTAACATTGTAACACATCAGTTAGTCTAGATCACACTAACATATTGCTACTTTTATCTCATGTATAAAGTGGCTTTAGTGGGTCATAGCCAATTACCCACAACACTTAGACCTATACCTCACACCGAGGTGAGAATCTTTAGGTCACCAGGAGCAACAGCTCACAACTTTTACAATAACACCACCCTAACACCTGCGTTAGAGTGGCCTCACCACCTAACTATCATATACTTAGGTGGTAATGACATCCACCCCACTCGTCATCCAGCCGAGGTGATCAAACACCTCAAAAACATAATTTCTTCTTTCAAGCTCATCAGTGAATCAGTAGTATTCACATTAGTGGAGCCTCGCCAACCTAGCCAAGATAATCGTTGGGGAGTAACTCCGGAATACTACCTGAGAGCTGCTAAGTACATAAATTTCAGGCTGAAAAAGCGAGTGAGATTGGATGCCACATATATACAATTTACAGCCAGACCTTACAGACAGAACCTGACCAGAGACGGTGTACATTTGTCAGGGGAATCTAGGTTGCATGTGGTTGACAAGTTAATTAACACCATCAACCATCACAAAAGGCTGTGGCTAGCAAGCCAAACTTAACTGTACATAATTATTCACCTGTGTGTGCAAGAGCACTCTTATAAAACAAAAAACCCAAAAATACAGCACAACTATATTTACCTTATTGCACCACAATAATCTTTACCCATGTTATTAGGTAGAATTTAGGCTGAGATTGTGCTGAATTTGGTACAAGCCCAGACTAAATAATTTTATAGTTCTTAGCTAGGAGTTATTATGACTAGATCTAAAACTAGTCAGTGTTGTGTATATATTACATTATTGTGCTGACCCTCTACAAGGTGGGATAAATTTTTGAGAGAACTCTGATTGGAGTATCTCCATAATATTTCTCTTGTATACATTATTTTGTGTATCTATTTTGTGTATTGCTGGATTATCTCCATTAACTCTGATGGTGATAAGGATGAGCTAACCGGACGAGAACTAATGGTGGAGTTCAGACAGTACACAAAATATCTAGCTATTTGTTGTTAGGTAGGTAGGTACATTCAACCTCAAGTGAGGTAAACCATAAAGTAGTCATTTTAATTTAGGCTACAATTAATGTTACCTGTTCACTAATGAACAAGTATCCAAGCTTCATTAGTAATACATACCCTAACACTGTGAAGTTTGAACCTAAGCCCAACATGGCTACTCCTGAACAATTGAGGAGAACCTACATTGGCCTTAAAGGTCACTTGACCAGATTAATCAATAAGGCTGATGCCTTAACTAAAGATAATCCCATTGACTCTTATCACTTAGAGTCAACAGTTAGATTGGCTGATCTGAAGTTTGATCAAGTCAGAACTGCAGGTCAATCTTATCTTGCTCTGCTAAATACTGTAGAAATTGATCCTGATGAAGTAAGTCAAATAGTAAACGACATCTCCCAATATGAAGAGGAGACTCATGATAAAATTTTCAGGCTTTCTAAATTAGCCAAACAGTCTGGATCCAATGCCAGCAACACTGGGTCTCACTTCAATAATCACTTACCTGAGGTTCGTTTACCTACTCTAGACTTGCCCACCTTTTCAGGATTAGATACAGAAAATTGGGACAATTTTTGGACTTCCTTTGAAGTTCACATCCATAAGAAACAGTCTCTAGACAAGGTTTCTAAATTTTCATACCTACTCAGTCTTCTCACAGGAGAGGCTAAAAAGGTCATACATAACCTTACTCTTGATGAGAGTAATTATGAGGAAGCTATAAAACTCCTGAAGTTGAACTATTGCAACAAAGAGTTAAGTATAGCTACCCTTTATTATCAATTGCTAGATCTGAATGCACCAAACAGTAGACCAGAGTCACTTCAAAGCTTCAGACTAGAAGTAGAGTCTCTAGTAAAGGCCTTAGGTACCAAGGTTAATATACCTAGTTCTGAATGGTCTATCAAGCTATTGTTACAGAGGAAATTACCTCGGAATGTCTTGACAGAGCTCTGCTCACATTATAATACTGAGTTTCTTACTCTCGATCAGATTTTCGAGGGGTTGAGGATCACAGTTAATAGGTTAAAGACTCATGACAAAATTAAACCTGAGTCCAAACCAATTAATACTGATAATTCAGTCAAACCTAAACAGACTCCAAGTAAGTCTAATAAATATAAATCCAAACCTACTCCATCCACCAGGAAAAGAAGTGGAAATGTAGGTACATATTCAGTATCTCCTACAGAGATAACTCATGACTTGTCTACTAAAGAGACTAGGTCTATTAATCAAAGAAAGTGTCTGTTCTGCAATCAGGAACACACCACTTATCAATGCTCTGCTTATCCTACGTATAATGCTAGAGTTAAAAGGTTACAGGAATTGCACAAATGCACTAAATGTATGGGTTCTCATGATCCCAAGAAATGTGCAGTACCACTACGTACTTGCAACCGCTGTAAACAGGGTGTACACCACTACGCCTTATGTAGGAAATCTCCTACACCAACTATGCCCATTGGAGAGAATTTTACTAATTCTACATCAGTGCAATATTGTAAGGTACATCACGAATTGAATGTACTCGCTACTGAGTCAGGCAACAGTACTACCTTGCCTACTGCTCAGCTTAAATTAATAAACCGAAGATCTAGAATTAACAGTAGAGGTCTCTTTGACCAAGGTTCTCAAAAAACTTTCATCACACAACAGTTGGTAGATGATTTAAATTTAAAACCTACCAAAAGTGTGAAGTTAAACATTTCTGGTTTCCTATCAAATAGTGGACCACGTGACTACAAGGTAGTCAAATTACTAGTTAGATTAGGATCCTCTGCTAGCCCAATTCATGCTGTGGTCGTAGATAAGATTCCTACGGACTTGCAAGTCACAGGATTAGCTCGAACTGCGAGACACCTTAAGCGAAACCGCATGAGGCTAGCGGATCATAAAATAAATTCCGATTGTCTCACAGATATTGGAATATTAATAGGCGCGGATCATTATTACAAGTTTATCACTGGATGCACTAGGCAACATGGTATGAATTTGTTGTCGTCCGCAGGGGGCAAATTGCTCACAGGACCCGTGCTTTTCAGACAAGGTCCAGCGCCCACAAACCAACAAACCAATAATGTAATTGTGGCGTGACTAGGCTTAGAGCAGTCACCCCTACGCTTCAGGGAAATAGCCGAGGACATTGAGTCTGACCCACCAATACATCGTTTGTGGGATCTAGATACGTTAGGCATCATCCCTGAGCAACCAAGTCCTGATGATACATGGACTTACCAGCAATATCTGGATACGGTTGTCTACTCAAATAAACAATACTGGGTAAGACTCCCATGGAAGTTAAATCATCCCCAACTTCCAGTGAATTATTTTATGGCAGCCTCACAATTGCGGTCTCAATTAACACGACTGCAGAAGCAGCCAGAGAAATTAACCATGTATCACCAACTTATCCAACAACAACTTAACAATAAGTTCATTGAAGTTGTTGAACACGATGACCGAAAAGCAGGTCATTATTTACCTCACCATGCTGTGGTGAAAGACTCACTGACAACACCTATTCGTATTGTCTTTAATTGCAGTGCTAAAGTAAAGCCTGATAGTGTGTCTCTAAATGAATGTCTCCAAACGGGACCTAGCCTAACACAAAGGCTACATGACGTATTGTTACGATTTCGTACAGGCATTTTTGCCTACACTGCTGACATCAGCAAAGCCTTTCTCCGAGTAGGTTTGCAGGAGGAAGATCGTGACTACACAAAATTCCTCTGGTACAAGGATCCACTGGATCCTAACAGTGAAATAATCACCTATCGGTTCGCCTCTGTATTATTTGGTGCTACATCCTCACCGTTTCTTTTGCAAGCCACATTAGACACGCATTTGAGGAAATCAGACAGCCCTTATAAGGCAACCATTAGCGACAACTTGTATGTCGACAATTTCCAGGGGACAACTAATGATCAAGCTGATCTGGTAGAAATCTACCATGAGGCTAACCGTGAACTGTTAGGAGCTAATATGCCTCTACAGTCATGGGCCTCAAATAATAAACTACTTAACCAGTTAATTGAGAAGGAATTTCCCGATTATCAGGTACCCAGTAGCTTAAAGGTTCTAGGCGTGGAATGGAACACCAACACTGACGAAATGAATGTCAAGTCAGTGCAAACTGATAACTCCACCCTTACCATGAGAACACTGCTCTCATTTGTCAGTCAACCATTTGACCCTTTAGGCCTACTTAGTCCTATATTAATAAGGGGCAAACTCCTAATGCAGGAGTGCTGGCAACAACATATGGGATGGGATGACCCGTTACCAAGTGAGTTACAAGCCAAATGGCAAATACTCTCAACGGATTTTAATCAGTTAGGTGTTTTGAAATTTCCACGTAATGCCTCGGGACCAAACTTACCCACCAATTTGCACGTTTTTTGCGATGCCTCTGGCAAAGCATATGGCGCAGTAGCCTATTTAGTTAACAGTGCTCAATCAATTTTACTCACATCAAAAGCAAGAGTTGCTCCCATCAAAAAGAGATCCTTACCTCAGATGGAATTGACTGCGTTGCTAGTGGGAGTAAGGTTAGCCCATTGTCTGGCAAAGACACTCAGTAATATCCACTTTGGTGAGATTGTAGTGTGGTCAGACAACGAGGCAGTCTTACAATGGGTAAGAAACAATAACAACAAAACTCCTTACGTCAGTAATCGCGTCAGGGAGATTCATGATTTATCCGCAGGTTATAAGTTTAGACATGTCCCTACTAAGGACAATCCTGCAGATTATTTGTCGAGAGGATTGACATTAAAACAACTTGTCAAATCTTCGCTGTGGTTCAACGGACCTTCATGGCTTGTTGGTGGTCAGTGGCCCAAACAAAAGCCACAAGTCATCGTGACCAATATCACCACTCCCATGAAGGACCCAGAGCCTCAGCGAACATTAGCCATTAATCCTCATCATTATTCTAATTTAAGCAAATTGTTACGAGTGACTGCACACGTGTTTGATTTCCTCTCTAAAATAGGAATACGACACAAATTCCCCAATCCTGTTCATTATTGGATTAAGCGGGCGCAGCAAGAGACTTACGGAAGCGAATTTGAGAATCTTCCGGATAAACTCACTAAATCTCTGGGCATCTGGTACGATGTCAACACTCATAACATACTACGATGTGGAGGACGTTTGCTACATGCAAAGATTGACTTAGACACTAAGAACCCAATCCTTTTACCTCGCCACCACATCATAACTAAACTTTTTGTCTTACATCACCATCAATATGGTACCCTACATGGTGGAGTTTTAGATACTCTCACCGATCTTAGACAAAAGTACTGGCTTCCTCAAGGTCGTCAGACTGTTAAGACCATTATTAAATCTTGTGTAATCTGTAAGAGATACGACGCTAGAGTCTGTCCTTACCCAGGACCTCCTCCACTCCCAGAAGAGCGAGTAGTTCATCTTCGTCCATTCGAAACCACTGGAGTAGATTATACAGGAGCCTTACTCCTCACTGGTAACCCAGATAATATACCAGTGAAAGCGTACATTTGTCTCTTTACCTGTGCTACAACCAGAGGTGTACACTTAGAGGTCACCCCAGACATGAGTGCTGAAGCGTTCATTCAAGCTTTCCGCAGATTTGCTGCCCGTCGATCATGTCCTAGATTAATGATATCAGACAACGGATCTAATTTTGTAGCGGGAGAAAGCTGTTTACGAGAAGTCTGGAACCACCCTGAAGTGCAATCAGTCTTACAAAGAAGACAATGTCACTGGAAATTCATAGCACCAAGAGCCCCTTGGCAAGGTGGGTTCTATGAGCGAATGGTAGGCACAGTCAAAAGATGTCTAAGGAAAACGTTACACCGACAAAGGGTCAGTTACTCAGAACTCCAAACTATTGTTGTAGAAATCGAGGCGCGAGTCAATAACCGCCCGATCACTTACCTGTCTGATGATTACACCCAGAGAGAACCACTGAGCCCCTCTCACTTGATCCATGGAGGTCTATTGAGCCCTCTCATCCCCTTAGACGAAGAGGACCCAGCAGACCCATCCCATGTGACTCGAGGAGACTTGGTGGAAAGCTACCAACATCTTTCTAGAGTTATCAACAGGTGGAATGAGGTGTGGACTCGAGAATACCTCACAGCTCTACGAGAATACCACTACGGAGCTTCGAGTCCTTACAATAAGGTACAATTAAAACCTGGAGACCTTGTACTAGTCGACAGTGATGGACCAAGGTCCGAGTGGCCTATAGGAAAAATCGTCACCATCCACCCAGATCGACAAGGTGTCCTAAGAGTGGTTAAAGTCTTATGCAAGGGCAACACTACTCTAAAAACTTTAGAGAAGCTGGTTCCCCTAGAACTGACTGAACAAGAATATCAGCCAAATCCAGCTTCCCCAGTAATTTCAGAGGACAATGAATCTGTTCCTCCAAGCAACCGTCCCACTAGAGCTGCAGCTCAACAATGTAGGCGGAATTTGCGAGCCTATTATAACTCTGAAGAAGAATAATTTCCTTCATTTCCCCCTAAGGAAACTGTACTGATACTACGATGTGATATCGCGTAACGAAACATTACACGTCACTGTGACCCAAGATGTCGCATCACTGTAGATTCTGTTAGTATAAATTGGGAGAGTTAAATTTATAAATATTGTGTAGGCTACAAACATGTTTCAGTTGACATGTGAATAACAAGACTTAAATTCTTGTAAGTCCTTGATAAATCCGGGACGTTCGTTATGTGTGTACTAACATACTAACATACTAATGTATTAATCTTAATATTACTTCGGGATAGGTCAGTACAACACAGTACACTGCGACCCTGGGAATCCCCCCCCGGAGTTATGTTGGATATTTCCAACATCGAATACAACATTGTTGTATTCTCATTACTTATTACTAATCATATTAATATTGTAGTAAGTAAAATTAACAACTCGTAGAATTCTCCTGTACTAATAATTCATCTGTGCATTAGGCTAGAATTCTCACGTCATCTAACGCTAGTATTGCGTCAGATTTCTTTACAGTAAAACACATTATATACAATTTGTGTGAGAATTAAATACGATTCTCCATAATTAAGGCATTCTGTATGACAACTGATTGCAGACGAATTGTTCTCTAACTAAAAGCCGAATAGAGCGTTAGAATTATACCGTCTACCTCGCGATAGTGTTAACGTCATCAATGAATGCTATGGGGAGACATTAATTCCTCTCCCTTGTATCTTTACTATTCTTAAATAGTTAAATAATAATATTTCGTTCCTCTAAATAATAAACCCGTCCAGTCTTTAGAGTTTCAAGCGCGAATGCGAGAAATATTAATGTTCATGCCAATAATTTGTGTAATGAACGTCGACTCGGCGTGGGGGGAGGGACGCGACGCCATACTCACTCGGTGAGGGAGTCGGGACGCGTACACGTGGGGAACCGGAGAGAGGCAGACCTGCGCTTACCGTACGCACAAAAGACGCCATTGTCCAGCATATAGGACAAGTGTGTCCATCTACAGATGAAAGCCGCCACTGTGAGGCGTGAACGACCTTGCAGATAATATCTTCAACTAGTGCTGGTGTTAAATAAGGGACCCCTAGACTTGGTTCCTGACGACACGTGATCAGCCAGCTTGAAACGCATCAATCCAGGATAGGTTCACCGGAGCCTGGGATGCGAAATTACGGCAATCTTAATACTTACACAGTGCCCACAGCTAAGTACCTTTTATTTGATGCATCATTTACAGGTTTAACAATAGCGGGGTGATTGCGCGTTACGCGGCACGACAACACCTAATAACAGGTGATTAGAAATTTCTCTGTAGATATCAATAATCTTGAATATGTATTGAGTAGTTAAATCAATTGCTACTGGTAGTTATTTATTTTGCAGCTCGAGAGACGAATTCCTCATGCTGTCTTCTCCATGTTAACCGTGTCAGACGTCGGCGTACCAGACTTGGAGATTAAGAGGACTGCCAGGGTTATCTAAAGGAATCTATTACCAGCTAAGGCTTATTTCTTTTACTCATAACATTGCAATTTGATACATTCAGAATGTTTTCAACATAATGTGTGATTTACTGTAATTCATTATTATGCACATATTCATGTTCTTCTTTGTATGAATAATATTATATTCAACATTAATTATAGGATTAGATTATTATTAATAGAATTAGTGAACGAACCACACTGATTCCTGGACGTACTGACCTCCAGTAATAACCCCCCAATGTAGGTGTTTGAGGTTTGGTTTTAATAATACAGCCCATTAATTATTCTTATGATCATACTTTCTAGTCATATCCATAGTCACTGGTTTTCTCTAGAATTTTATCTAATGATCTGAAATTCTCAGTTTCCCTCTTTACTTTAAAAGCGGGTGGTCCTTCGTAATTTAATTTACTACTTTAATTATTAATTAATCAGAATCAAACCCAAATATCCCACAGAGGTTCACTGAGGCCGGGTGGTTCACTCAGGCCAGCAGGCTTACTAAGGCCAGGAGGTTCACTGTGGCCAGGAGGCTCACTCTGGCCAGGAGGGTCACTCAGGCCAGGAGGTTCACTCAGGTTAGGAGGTTCACTGTGGCCAGGAGGTTCACTGTGGCCAGGAGGTTCACTGTGGCCAGGAGGTTCACTGTGGCCAGGAAGTAAAGTGTGGCCATAAGATTCACTGAGGCCAAGAGGTTCACTGAGGCCAGGAGGTTCATTGAGGCCAGGAGGTTCACTGAGGCCAGGATGTTCACTGAGGACAGGAGGTTCACTGAGGCCAGGAGGTTCACTGAGGCCAGGAGGTTCTCTGATGCCAGGAGATTTACTGAGACCAGGAGGTTCACTGAGGCCAGGATGTTCACTGAGGCCAGGAGGTTCACTGAGGCCAGGAGGTTCACTGAGGCCAGGAGGTTCACTGATGCCAGGAGATTTACAGAGACCAGGAGGTTCACTGAGGCCAGAAGGTTCACTGAGGCCAGGAGATTCACTGAGACCAGGAGGTTCACTGTGGCCAGGCGGTTCACTGAGGCCAGGAGGTTCACTGAGGCCAGGAGGTTCACTGTGGCCAGGAGGTTAACTGAGGCCAGGAGGTTCACTGTGGCCAGGAGGTTCACTGAGGCCAGGAGGCTCACTGAGGCCAGGAGGTACAGTGAGGCCAGGAGGTTCACTGTGGCCAGGAGGTTCACGCTGGCCAGGAGGTTCTCTGTGGCCAGGAGGTTCACTGAGGCCAGGAGGTTCACTGAGGCCAGGAGGTTCACTGTGGCCAGGAGGTTCACTCAGGCCAAGAGGTTCACTCAGGCCTGGAGGTTCACTCAGGCCAGGAGGTTCACTGAGGCCAGGAGGCTCACTGAGGCCAGGAGGCTCACTCAGGCCAGGAGGTTCACTGAAGCCAGGAGGTTTACTGAGACCAGGAGGTTTACTCAGGCATGGAGGTTCACTGAGGCCAGGAGGTTCACTGTGGCCAGGAGCCTCACTCAGGCCAGGAGGTTCACTGTGGCCAAGAGGTTCACTCAGGCCAGGAGGTTCACTCAGGCAAGGATGCTCACTCAGGCCAGAAGGTTCACTGTGGCCAGGAGGTTCACTGTGGCCAGGAGGTTCACTGAGGCCAGGAGGTTCACTCAGGTCTGGAGGTTCACTCAGGCCAAGAGGTTCACTGAGGCCAGGAGTTTCACTGTGGCCAGGAGGTTCACTCTGGCCAAGAGGTTAACTCAGGCCAGGAGGTTCACTCAGGCCAGGAGGTTCACTGAGGCCAGGAGGCTCACTGAGGCCAAGAGGCTCACTCAGGCCAGGAGGTTCACTGAAGCCAGGAGGTTTACTGAGGCCAGGAGGTTTACTCAGGCATGGAGGTTCACTGAGGCCAAGAGGTTCACTGAGGCCAGGAGGTTCACTGTGGCCAGGAGGCTCACTGAGGCCAGGAGGTTCACTGAGGTCAGGAGGTTCACTGAGGCCAGGAGGTTCACTGAGGCCAGGAGCCTCACTTAGTCCAGAAGGTTCACTCAGGCCAGGAGGTTCACTGTGGCCAGGAGCCTCACTGAGGCCAGGAGGTTCACTGAGGCCAGGAGGTTCAGAGAGGCCAGGAAGTTCACTGAGGCCAGGAACCTCACTCAGGCCAGGAGGTTCACTGAGGCCAGGAGGTTCACTGTGGCCAGGAGCTTCACTCAGGCCAGGAGGTTCACTGTGGCCAGGAGGTTCACTGAGGCCAGTAGGTTCACTGAGGCCAGGAGGTCCACTGTGGCCAGGAGCCTCACTCAGGCCAGGAGGTTCGTTCAGGCCAGGAGGTTCACTGAGGCCAGGAGGTTCACAGAGGCCAGGAAGTTCACTCAGGCCAGGAGGTTCACGCAGGCCAGGAGGTTCACTCAGGCCAGGTTGTTCACTCAGGCCAGGAGGTTCACGCAGGCCAGGAGGTTCACTCAGGCCGGGTGGTTCACTCAGGCCAGCAGGCTTTCTAAGGCCAGGAGGTTCACTGTGGCCAGGAGGCTCACTCTGGCCAGGAGGTTCACTCAGGCCAGGAGGTTCACTCAGGTTAGGAGGTTCACTGTGGCCAGGAGTTTCACTGTGGTCAGGAGGTTCACTGTGGCCATAAGATTCACTGAGGCCAAAAGGTTCACTGAGGCCAGGAGGTTCATTGAGGCCAGGAGGTTCACTGAGGCCAGGATGTTCACTGAGGACAGGAGGTTCACTGAGGCCAGGAGGTTCACTGAGGCCAGGAGGTTCACTGATGCCAGGAGATTTACTGAGACCAGGAGGTTCACTGAGGCCAGTATGTTCACTGAGGCCAGGAGGTTCACTGAGGCCAGGAGGTTCACTGAGGCCAGGAGGTTCACTGATGTCAGGAGATTTACTGAGACCAGGAGGTACACTGAGGCCAGAAGGTTCACTGAGGCCAGGAGGTTCACTGAGGCCAGGAGGTTCACTGTGGCCAGGCGGTTCACTGAGGCCAGGAGGTTCACTGAGGACAGGAGGTTCACTGTGGCCAGGAGGTTAACTGAGGCCAGGAGGCTCACTGAGGCCAGGAGGTTCACTGAGGCCAGGAGGTTCACTGAGGCCAGGAGGTTCACTGTGGCCAGGAGGTTCACTCTGTCTAGGAGGTTCACTGTGGCCAGGAGGTTCTCTGAGGCCAGGAGGTTCACTGAGGCCAGGAGGTTCACTGTGGCCAAGAGGTTCACTGAGGCCAGGAGGTTCACTCAGGCCAGGAGGTTCACTCAGGCCAGGAGGTTCACTGATGCCAGGAGATTCACTTTGGCCAGGAGGTTCACTGAGGCCAGGAGGTTCACTCTGGCCAAGAGGTTAACTCAGGCAAGGAGGTTCACAGAGGCCAGGAAGTTCACTCAGGCCAGGAGGTTCACTGAGGCCAAGAGGTTCACTGAGGCCAGGAGGTTCACTGTGGCCAAGAGGTTCACTGTGGCCAGGAGGTTCACTGAGGTCAGGAGGTTCACTGAGGCCAGGAGGTTCACTGAGGCCAGGAGCCTCACTCAGGCCAGGAGGTTCACTCAGGCCAGGAGGTTCACTGTGGCCAGGAGCCTCAATCAGGCCAGGAGGTTCACTGAGGCCAGGAGGTTCACTGAGGCCAGGAACCTCACTCAGGCCAGAAGGTTCACTGAGGCCAGGAGGTTCACTGTAGCCAGGAGCCTCACTCAGGCCAGGAGGTTCACTGTGGCCAGGAGGTTCACTGAGGCCTGTAGGTTCACTGAGGCCAGGAGGTCCACTGTGGCCAGGAGGTTCACTCAGGCCAGGAGGTTCGCTCAGGCCAGGAGGTTCACTGTTGCCAGGAGGTTCACTGAGGCCAGGAGGTTCACAGTGGCCAGGAGCCTCACTCAGGCCAGGAGGTTCACTGTGGCCAAGAGGTTCACTCAGGCCAGGAGGTTCACTCAGGCAAGGATGCTCACTCAGGCCAGAAGGTTCACTGTGGCCAGGAGGTTCACTGTGGTCAGGAGGTTCACTGAGGCCAGGAGGTTCACTCAGGTCTGGAGGTTCACTCAGGCCAAGAGGTTCACTGAGGCCAGGAGGTTCACTGTGGCCAGGAGGTTCACTCAGGCCAAGAGGTTAACTCAGGCCAGGAGGTTCACTCAGGCCAGGAGGTTCACTGAGGCCAGGAGGCTCACTGAGGCCAAGAGGCTCACTCAGGCCAGGAGGTTCATTGAAGCCAGGAGGTTTACTGAGGCCAGGAGGTTTACTCAGGCATGGAGGTTCACTGAGGCCAAGAGGTTCACTGAGGCCAGGAGGTTCACTGTGGCCAGGAAGTTCACTGAGGCCAGGAGGTTCACTGAGGTCAGGAGGTTCACTGAGGCCAGGAGGTTCACTGAGGCCAGGAGCCTCACTCAGTCCAGGAGGTTCACTCAGGCCAGGAGGTTCACTGTGGCCAGGAGACTCACTGAGGCCAGGAGGTTCACTGAGGCCAGGAAGTTCACTCAGGCCAGGAGGTTCACGCAGGCCAGGAGGTTCACTCAGGCCAGGTTGCTCACTCAGGCAAGGAGGTTCACGCAGGCCAGGAGGTTCACTCAGGCCGGGTGGTTCACTGAGGCCAGGAACCTCACTCAGGCCAGGAGGTTCACTGAGGCCAGGAGGTTCACTGTGGCCAGGAGCCTCACTCAGGCCAGGAGGTTCACTGTGGCCAGGAGGTTCACTGAAGCCAGTAGGTTCACTGAGGCCAGGAGGTCCACTGTGGCCAGGAGCCTCACTCAGGCCAGGAGGTTCGCTGAGGCCAGGAGGTTCACTGAGGCCAGGAGGTTCACAGAGGCCAGGAAGTTCACTCAGGCCAGGAGGTTCACGCAGGCCAGGAGGTTCACTCAGGCCAGGTTGCTCACTCAGGCAAGGAGGTTCACGCAGGCCAGGAGGTTCACTCAGGCCGGGTGGTTCACTCAGGCCAGCAGGCTTACTAAGGCCAGGACGTTCACTGTGGCCAGGAGGCTCACTCTGGCCAGGAGGTTCACTCAGGCCAGGAGGTTCACTCAGGTTAGGAGGTTCACTGTGGCCAGGAGGTTCACTGTGGCCAGGAGGTTCACTGTGGCCAGGAGGTTCACTGTGGTCAGGAGGTTCACTGTGGCCATAAGATTCACTGAGGCCAAGAGGTTCATTGAGGCCAGGAGGTTCACTGAGGCCAGGATGTTCACTGAGGACAGGAGGCTCACTCAGGCCAGGAGGTTCACTGAAGCCAGGAGGTTTACTGAGGCCAGGAGGTTTACTCAGGCATGGAGGTTCACTGAGGCCAGGAGGTTCACTGTGGCCAAGAGGTTCACTCAGGCCAGGAGGTTCACTCAGGCAAGGATGCTCACTCAGGCCAGAAGGTGCACTGTGGCCAGGAGGTTCACTGTGGCCAGGAGGTTCACTGAGGCCAGGAGGTTCACTCAGGTCTGGAGGTTTACTCAGGCCAAGAGGTTCACTGAGGCCAGGAGTTTCACTTTGGCCAGGAGGTTCACTCTGGCCAAGAGGTTAACTCAGGCCAGGAGGTTCACTCAGGCCAGGAGGTTCACTGAGGCCAGGAGGCTCACTGAGGCCAAGAGGCTCACTCAGGCCAGGAGGTTCACTGAAGCCAGGAGGTTTACTGAGGCCAGGAGGTTTACTCAGGCATGGAGGTTCACTGAGGCCAAGAGGTTCACTGAGGCCAGGAGCCTCACTTAGTCCAGAAGGTTCACTCAGGCCGGGAGGTTCACTGAGGCCAGGATGTTCACTGAGGACAGGAGGTTCACTGAGGCCAGTAGGTTCACTGAGGCCAGGAGGTTTACTGATGCCAGGAGATTTACTGAGACCAGGAGGTTCACTGAGGCCAGTATGTTCACTGAGGCCAGGAGGTTCACTGAGGCCAGGAGGTTCACTGATGCCAGGAGATTTACTGAGACCAGGAGGTTCACTGAGGCCAGAAGGTTCACTGAGGCCAGGAGGTTCACTGAGGAAAGGAGGTTCACTGAGGACAGGAGGTTCACTGTGGCCAGGAGGTTAACTGAGGCCAGGAGGCTCACTGAAGCCAGGAGGTTCACTGAGGCCAGGAGGTTCACTGAGGCCAGGAGGTTCACTGTGGCCAGGAGGTTCACTCTGTCTAGGAGGTTCACTGTGGCCAGGAGGTTCTCTGAGGCCAGGAGGTTCACTGAGGCCAGGAGGTTCACTGTGGCCAAGAGGTTCACTGAGGCCAGGAGGTTCACTCAGGCCAGGAGGTTCACTCAGGCCAGGAGGTTCACTGATGCCAGGAGATTCACTTTGGCCAGGAGGTTCACTGAGGCCAGGAGGTTCACTCTGGCCAAGAGGTTAACTCAGGCAAGGAGGTTCTCAGAGGCCAGGAAGTTCACTCAGGCCAGGAGGTTCACTGTGGCCAAGAGGTTCACTGTGGCCAGGAGGTTCACTGAGGTCAGGAGGTTCACTGAGGCCAGGAGGTTCACTGAGGCCAGGAGCCTCACTCAGGCCAGGAGGTTCACTCAGGCCAGGAGGTTCACTGTGGCCAGGAGCCTCACTCAGGCCAGGAGGTTCACTGAGGCCAGGAGGTTCACTGAGGCCAGGAACCTCACTCAGGCCAGAAGGTTCACTGAGGCCAGGAGGTTCACTGTAGCCAGGAGCCTCACTCAGGCCAGGAGGTTCACTGTGGCCAGGAGGTTCACTGAGGCCAGGAGGTTCACTGTGGCCAGGAGGTTCACTGAGGCCAGGAGGTCCACTGTGGCCAGGAGGTTCACTCAGGCCAGGAGGTTCGCTCAGGCCAGGAGGTTCACTGTTGCCAGGAGGTTCACTGAGGCCAGGAGGTTCACTGTGGCCAGGAGCCTCACTCAGGCCAGGAGGTTCACTGTGGCCAAGAGGTTCACTCAGGCCAGGAGGTTCACTCAGGCAAGGATGCTCACTCAGGCCAGAAGGTTCACTGTGGCCAGGAGGTTCACTGGTCAGGAGGTTCACTGAGGCCAGGAGGTTCACTCAGGTCTGGAGGTTCACTCAGGCCAAGAGGTTCACTGAGGCCAGGAGGTTCACTGTGGCCAGGAGGTTCACTCAGGCCAAGAGGTTAACTCAGGCCAGGAGGTTCACTCAGGCCAGGAGGTTCACTGAGGCCAGGAGGCTCACTGAGGCCAAGAGGCTCACTCAGGCCAGGAGGTTCATTGAAGCCAGGAGGTTTACTGAGGCCAGGAGGTTTACTCAGGCATGGAGGTTCACTGAGGCCAAGAGGTTCACTGAGGCCAGGAGGTTCACTGTGGCCAGGAGGTTCACTGAGGCCAGGAGGTTCACTGAGGTCAGGAGGTTCACTGAGGCCAGGAGGTTCACTGAGGCCAGGAGCCTCACTCAGTCCAGGAGGTTCAATCAGGCCAGGAGGTTCACTGTGGCCAGGAGCCTCACTGAGGCCAGGAGGTTCACTGAGGCCAGGAGGTTCAGTGAGGCCAGGAAGTTCACTGAGGCCAGGAACCTCACTCAGGCCAGGAGGTTCACTGAGGCCAGGAGGTTCACTGAGGCCAGGAGCCTCACTCAGGCCAGGAGGTTCACTGTGGCCAGGAGGTTCACTGAAGCCAGTAGGTTCACTGAGGCCAGGAGGTCCACTGTGGCCAGGAGCCTCACTCAGGCCAGGAGGTTCGCTGAGGCCAGGAGGTTCACTGAGGCCAGGAGGTTCACAGAGGCCAGGAAGTTCACTCAGGCCAGGAGGTTCACGCAGGCCAGGAGGTTCACTCAGGCCAGAATGCTCACTCAGGCAAGGAGGTTCACGCAGGCCAGGAGGTTCACTCAGGCCGGGTGGTTCACTCAGGCCAGCAGGCTTACTAAGGCCAGGAGGTTCACTGTGGCCAGGAGGCTCACTCTGGCCAGGAGGTTCACTCAGGCCAGGAGGTTCACTCAGGTTAGGAGGTTCACTGTGGCAAGGAGGTTCACTGTGGCCAGGAGGTTCACTGTGGCCAGGAGGTTCACTGTGGTCAGGAGGTTCACTGTGGCCATAAGATTCACTGAGGCCAAGAGGTTCATTGAGGCCAGGAGGTTCACTGAGGCCAGGATGTTCACTGAGGACAGGAGGCTCACTGAGGCCAGGAGGTTCACTGAGGCCAGGAGGTTCACTTATGCCAGGAGATTTACTGAGACCAGGAGGTTCATTGAGGCCAGGAGGTTCACTGAGGCCAGGATGTTCACTGAGGACAGGAGGTTCACTGAGGCCCGGAGGTTCACTGAGGCCAGGAGGTTCACTGATGCCAGGAGATTTACTGAGACCAGGAGGTTCACTGAGGCCAGGATGTTCACTGAGGCCAGGAGGTTCACTGAGGCCAGGAGGTTCACTGAGGCCAGGAGGTTTACTGACGCCAGGAGATTTACTGAGACCAGGAGGTTCACTGAGGCCAGAAGGTTCACTGAGGCCAGGAGGTTCACTGAGGCCAGGAGGTTCACTGTGGCCAGGCGGTTCACTGAGGCCAGGAGGTTCACTGAGGCCAGGAGGTTCACTGTGGCCAGGAGGTTAACTGAGGCCAGGAGGCTCACTGAGGCCAGGAGGTTCACTGAGGCCAGGAGGTTCACTGAGGCCAGGAGGTTCACTGTGGCCAGGAGGTTCACTCTGTCTAGGAGGTTCACTGTGGCCAGGAGGTTCTCTGAGGCCAGGAGGTTCACTCAGGCCAGGAGGTTCACTCAGGCCAGGAGGTTCACTGATGCCAGGAGATTCACTGTGGCCAGGAGGTTCACTGAGGCCAGGAGGTTCACTCTGGCCAAGAGGTTCACTCAGGCCAGGAGGTTCACTCAGGCCAGGAGGTTCACTCAGGCAAGGAGGTTCACTAAGGTCAGGAGGCTCACTCAGGCCAGGAGGTTCACTCAGTCCAGGAGGTTCACTGAGGCCAGGAGGTTTACTCAGGCATGGAGGTTCACTGAGGCCAAGAAGTTCACTGAGGCCAGGATGTTCACTGAGGCCAGGAGGTTCACTGAGGCTAGGAGGTTCACTGAGGCCAGGAGGTTCACTGATGCCAGGAGATTTACTGAGACCAGGAGGTTCACTGAGGCCAGAAGGTTCACTGAGGCCAGGAGGTTCACTGTGGCCAGGCGGTTCACTGAGGCCAGGAGGTTCACTGAGGCCAGGAGGTTCACTGTGGCCAGGAGGTTAACTGACGCCAGGAGGCTCACTGAGGCCAGGAGGTTCACTGAAGCTAGGAGGTTCACTGAGGCCAGGAGGTTTACTGTGGCCAGGAGGTTCACTCTGGCCAGGAGGTTCACTGTGGCCAGGAGGTTCACTGAGGCCAGGAGGTTCACTGAGGCCAGGAGGTTCACTCAGGCCAGGAGGTTCACTCAGGCCAGGAGGTTCACTCAGGCCAGGAGGTTCACTCAGGCCAGGAGGTTCACTGATGCCAGGAGATTCACTGTGGCCAGGAGGTTCACTGAGGCCAGGAGGTTCACTCTGGCCAAGAGGTTCACTCAGGCCAGGAGGTTCACTCAGGCCAGGAGGTTCACTCAGGAAAGGAGGTTCACTAAGGTCAGGAGGCTCACTCAGGCCAGGAGGTTCATTGAGGCCAGGAGGTTCACTGAGGCCAGGAGGTTCACTCAGGCTTGGAGGTTCACTGAGGCCATGAGGCTCACTCAGTCCAGGAGGTTCACTGAGGCTAGGAGGTTCACTGTGGCCAGGAGGTTCACTGAGGCCAGGAAGTTCACTGTGGCCAGGAGGTTCACTGCGGGAAAGATGTTCACTCAGGCCATGAGGTTCACTCAGGCCAGGAGGCTCACTGTGGCCAGGAGGTTCACTCAGGCCAGGAGGTTCACTCAGATCAAGAGATTCACTCAGGCCAGGAGGTTCACTTAGGCCAGGATGTTCACTGTGGCCAGGAGGCTCACTGTGACCAGGAGGTTCACTGAGGCCAGGAGGTTCACTGTGACCAGGAGGTTCACTGCGGCCAGGAGGTTCACTGTGGCCAGGAGGCTCACTGTGACCAGGAGGTTCACTGTGGCCAGGAGGTTCACTGTGACCAGGAGGTTCACTGCCTCCAGGAGGTTCACTGTGGCCAGGAGGCTCACTGTGACCAGGAGGTTCACTGAGGCCAGGAGGTTCACTGTGGCCAGGAGGCTCACTGTGACCAGGAGGTTCACTGTGGCCAGGAGGTTCACTGTATCTAGGAGGTTCACTGTGGCCAGGAGGTTCACTGTGGCCAGGAGGATCACTGTGGCCAGGAGGTTCACTGTATAAGGAGGTTCACTGTGACCAGGAGGTTGCCTGTGGTTAGGAGGTTCACTGTGACCAGGAGGTTCACTCAGGCCAGGAGGTTCACTCAGGTTAGGAGGTTCACTGTGGCCAGGAGGTTCACTGTGGCCAGGAGGTTCACTGTGGCCAGGAGGTTCACTGTGGTCAGGAAGTTCACTGTGGCCATAAGATTCACTGAGGCCAAGAGGTTCACTGTAAAAGGAGGTTCACTGTGACCAGGAGGTTGACTGTGGCCAGGAGGCTCACTCTGCTCAGGAGTTTCACTCAGGCCAGGAGGTTCACTCAGGTTAGGAGGTTCACTGTGGCCAGAAGGTTCACTGTGGCCAGGAGGTTCACTGTGGCCAGGAGGTTCACTGTGGTCAGGAGGTTCACTGAGGCCAGGAGGTTCATTGAGGCCAGGAGGTTCACTGAGGACAGGAGGTTCACTAAATCCAGGAGGTTCACTGAGGCCAGGAGGTTCACTGATGCCAGGAGATTTACTGAGACCAGGAGGTTCACTGAGGCCAGGATGTTCACTGAGGCCAGGAGGTTAACTGAGGCCAGGAGGTTCACTGAGGCCAGGAGGTTCACTGATGCCAGGAGATTTACTGAGACCAGGAGGTTCACTGAGGCCAGAAGGTTCACTGAGGCCAGGAGGTTCACTGAGGCCAGGAGGTTCACTGTGGCCAGGCGGTTCACTGAGGCCAGGAGGTTCACTGAGGCCAGGAGGTTCACTGTGGCCAGGAGGTTAACTGAGGCCAGGAGGCTCACTGAGGCCAGGAAGTTCACTGAGGCCAGGAGGTTCACTGTGGCCAGGAGGTTCACTCTGTCTAGGAGGTTCACTGTGGCCAGGAGGTTCTCTGAGGCCAGGAGGTTCACTGAGGCCAGGAGGTTCACTGTGGCCAAGAGGTTCACTGAGGCCAGGAGGTTCAGTCAGGCCAGGAGGTTCACTCAGGCCAGGAGGTTCACTGATGCCAGGAGATTCACTGTGGCCAGGAGGTTCACTGAGGCCAGGAGGTTCACTCTGGCCAAGAGGTTCACTCAGGCCAGGAGGTTCACTCAGGCCAGGAGGTTCACTCAGGCAAGGAGGTTCACTAAGGTCAGGAGGCTCACTCAGGCCAGGAGGTTCACTCAGGCCAGGAGGTTCACTGAGGCCAGGAGGTTTACTCAGGCATGGAGGTTCACTGAGGTCAAGAAGTTCACTGAGGCCAGGATGTTCACTGAGGCCAGGAGGTTCACTGAGGCCAGGAGGTTCACTAAGGCCAGGAGGTTCACTGATGCCAGGAGATTTACTGAGACCAGGAGGTTCACTGAGGCCAGAAGGTTCACTGAGGCCAGGAGGTTCACTGAGGCCAGGAGGTTCACTGTGGCCAGGCGGTTCACTGAGGCCAGGAGGTTCACTGAGGCCAGGAGGTTCACTGTGGCCAGGAGGTTAACCGACGCCAGGAGGCTCACTGAGGCCAGAAGGTTCACAGAAGCCAGGAGGTTCACTGAGGCCAGGAGGTTCACTGTGGCCAGGAGGTTCACTCTGGCCAGGAGGTTCACTGTGTCCAGGAGGTTCACTGAGGCCAGGAGGTTCACTCAGGCCAGGAGGTTCACTGTGGCCAGGAGGTTCACTCAGGCCAGGAGGTTCACTCAGGCCAGGAGGTTCACTCAGGCCAGGAGGTTCACTGATGCCAGGAGATTCACTGTGGCCAGGAGGTTCACTGAGGCCAGGAGGTTCACTCTGGCCAAGAGGTTCACTCAGGCCAGGAGGTTCACTCAGGCCAGGAGGTTCACTCAGGAAAGGAGGTTCACTAAGGTCAGGAGGCTCACTCAGGCCAGGAGGTTCATTGAGGCCAGGAGGTTCACTGAGGCCAGGAGGTTCACTCAGGCTTGGAGGTTCACTGAGGCCATGAGGCTCACTCAGGCCAGGAGGCTCACTGTGGCCAGGAGGTTCACTGTGGCCAGGAGGTTCACTGTGACCAGGAGGTTCACTGCGGCCAGGAGGTTCACTGTGGCCAGGAGGCTCACTGTGACCAGGAGGTTCACTGTGGCCAGGAGGTTCACTGTGACCAGGAGGTTCACTGCGGCCAGGAGGTTCACTGTGGCCAGGAGGCTCACTGTGACCAGGAGGTTCACTGAGGCCAGGAGGTTCACTGTGGCCAGGAGGCTCACTGTGACCAGGAGGTTCACTGTGGCCAGGAGGTTCACTGTGGCTAGGAGGTTCACTGTGACCAGGAGGTTCACTGTGGCCAGGAGGTTCACTGTGGTTAGGAGGTTCACTGTGACCAGGAGGTTCACTGTGGCTAGTAGGTTCACTGTGGCCAGGAGGTTCACTGTGGCCAGGAGGTTCACTGTGGCCAGGAGGTTCACTCAGGCCAGGAGGTTCACTGAGGCCAGGAGGTTCACTGAGGCCAAGAGGTTTACTCAGGCATGGAGGTTCACTCAGGCCAGGAGGTTCACTCAGGCCAGGAGGTTCACTCAGGCCAGGAGGTTCACTCAGGTAAGGAGGTTCACTCAGGTAAGGAGGTTCACTAAGTTCAGGAGGCTCACTCAGGCCAGGAGGTTCATTGAGGCCAGGAGGTTCACTGAGGCCAGGAGGTTCACTCAGGCTAGGAGGTTCATTGAGGCCATGAGGCTCACTCAGGCCAGGAGGTTCACTGAGGCTAGGAGGTTCACTGTGGCCAGGAGGTTCACCGAGGCCAGGAAGTTCACTGTGGCCAGGAGGTTCACTGCGGGAAAGAGGTTCACTCAGGCCAGGAGGTTCACTCAGGCCAGGAGGCTCACTGTGGCCAGGAGGTTCACTCAGGCCAGGAGGTTCACTCAGATCAGGAGATTCACTCAGGCCAGGAGGTTCACTTAGGCCAGGAGGTTCACTGTGGCCAGGAGGCTCACTGTGACCAGGAGGTTCACTGTGGCCAGGAGGTTCACTGTGACCAGGAGGTTCACTGCGGCCAGGAGGTTCACTGTGGCCAGGAGGCTCACTGTGACCAGGAGGTTCACTGTGGCCAGGAGGTTCACTGTGGCCAGGAGGCTCACTGTGACCAGGAGGTTCACTGTGGCCAGGAGGTTCACTGTGGCTAGGAGGTTCACTGTGGCCAGGAGGTTCACTGTGGCCAGGAGGTTCACTGTGGCCAGGAGGTTCACTGTATAAGGAGGTTCACTGTGACCAGGAGGTTCACTGTGGCTAGGAGGTTCACTGTGGCCAGGAGGTTCACTGTGGCCAGGAGGTTCACTGTGGTTAGGAGGTTCACTGTGACCAGGAGGTTCACTGTGGCTAGGAGGTTCACTGTGGCCAGGAGGTTCACTGTGGCCAGGAGGTTCACTGTTGCCAGGAGGATCACTCAGGCCAGGAGGTTCACTGAGGCCAAGAGGTTCACTCAGGCATGGAGGTTCACTCAGGCCAGGAGGTTCACACAGGCCAGGAGGTTCACTTAGGCCAGGAGGTTCACTGTGACGGTGAGAGTGTAGAGGAGTGTGGTGAGAGTGTAGAGGAGTGTGGTGAGAGTGTAGAGGAGTGTGGTGAGAGTGTAGAGGAGTGTGGTGAGAGTGTAGAGGAGTGTGGTGAGAGTGTAGAGGAGTGTGGTGAGAGTGTAGAGGAGTGTGGTGAGAGTGTAGAGGAGTGTGGTGAGAGTGTAGAGAGTGTAGAGGAGTGTGGTGAGAGTGTAGAGGAGTGTGGTGAGAGTGTAGAGGAGTGTGGTGAGAGTGTAGAGGAGTGTAGAGGAGTGTGGTGAGAGTGTAGAGGAGTGTGGTGAGAGTGTAGAGGAGTGTGGTGAGAGTGTAGAGGAGTGTGGTGAGAGTGTAGAGGAGTGTGGTGAGAGTGTAGAGGAGTGTGGTGAGAGTGTAGAGGAGTGTGGTGAGAGTGTAGAGGAGTGTGGTGAGAGTGTAGAGGAGTGTGGTGAGAGTGTAGAGGAGTGTGGTGAGAGTGTAGAGGAGTGTGGTGAGAGTGTAGAGGAGTGTGGTGAGAGTGTAGAGGAGTGTGGTGAGAGTGTAGAGGAGTGTGGTGAGAGTGTAGAGGAGTGTGGTGAGAGTGTAGAGGAGTGTGGTGAGAGTGTAGAGGAGTGTGGTGAGAGTGTAGAGGAGTGTGGTGAGAGTGTAGAGGAGTGTGGTGAGAGTGTAGAGGAGTGTGGTGAGAGTGTAGAGGAGTGTGGTGAGAGTGTAGAGGAGTGTGGTGAGAGTGTAGAGGAGTGTGGTGAGAGTGTAGAGGAGTGTGGTGAGAGTGTAGAGGAGTGTGGTGAGAGTGTAGAGGAGTGTGGTGAGAGTGTAGAGGAGTGTGGTGAGAGTGTAGAGGAGTGTGGTGAGAGTGTAGAGGAGTGTGGTGAGAGTGTAGAGGAGTGTGGTGAGAGTGTAGAGGAGTGTGGTGAGAGTGTAGAGGAGTGTGGTGAGAGTGTAGAGGAGTGTGGTGAGAGTGTAGAGGAGTGTGGTGAGAGTGTAGAGGAGTGTGGTGAGAGTGTAGAGGAGTGTGGTGAGAGTGTAGAGGAGTGTGGTGAGAGTGTAGAGGAGTGTGGTGAGAGTGTAGAGGAGTGTGGTGAGAGTGTAGAGGAGTGTGGTGAGAGTGTAGAGGAGTGTGGTGAGAGTGTAGAGGAGTGTGGTGAGAGTGTAGAGGAGTGTGGTGAGAGTGTAGAGGAGTGTGGTGAGAGTGTAGAGGAGTGTGGTGAGAGTGTAGAGGAGTGTGGTGTAGAGGAGTGTGGTGAGAGTGTAGAGGAGTGTGGTGAGAGTGTAGAGGAGTGTGGTGTAGAGGAGTGTGGTGAGAGTGTAGAGGAGTGTGGTGAGAGTGTAGAGGAGTGTGGTGAGAGTGTAGAGGAGTGTGGTGAGAGTGTAGAGGAGTGTGGTGAGAGTGTAGAGAGAGTGTAGAGAGAGTGTGAGAGTGTAGAGTGTGGTGAGAGTGTAGAGGAGTGTGGTGAGAGTGTAGAGGAGTGTGGTGAGAGTGTAGAGGAGTGTGGTGAGAGTGTAGAGGAGTGTGGTGAGAGTGTAGAGGAGTGTGGTGAGAGTGTAGAGGAGTGTGGTGAGAGTGTAGAGGAGTGTGGTGAGAGTGTAGAGGAGTGTGGTGAGAGTGTAGAGGAGTGTGGTGAGAGTGTAGAGGAGTGTGGTGAGAGTGTAGAGGAGTGTGGTGAGAGTGTAGAGGAGTGTGGTGAGAGTGTAGAGGAGTGTGGTGAGAGTGTAGAGGAGTGTGGTGAGAGTGTAGAGGAGTGTGGTGAGAGTGTAGAGGAGTGTGGTGAGAGTGTAGAGGAGTGTGGTGAGAGTGTAGAGGAGTGTGGTGAGAGTGTAGAGGAGTGTGGTGAGAGTGTAGAGGAGTGTGGTGAGAGTGTAGAGGAGTGTGGTGAGAGTGTAGAGGAGTGTGGTGAGAGTGTAGAGGAGTGTGGTGAGAGTGTAGAGGAGTGTGGTGAGAGTGTAGAGGAGTGTGGTGAGAGTGTAGAGGAGTGTGGTGAGAGTGTAGAGGAGTGTGGTGAGAGTGTAGTAGAGGAGTGTGGTGAGAGTGTAGAGGAGTGTGGTGGTGAGAGTGTAGAGGAGTGTGGTGAGAGTGTAGAGGAGTGTGGTGAGAGTGTAGAGGAGTGTGGTGAGAGTGTAGAGGAGTGTGGTGAGAGTGTAGAGGAGTGTGGTGAGAGTGTAGAGGAGTGTGGTGAGAGTGTAGAGGAGTGTGGTGAGAGTGTAGAGGAGTGTGGTGAGAGTGTAGAGGAGTGTGGTGAGAGTGTAGAGGAGTGTGGTGAGAGTGTAGAGGAGTGTGGTGAGAGTGTAGAGGAGTGTGGTGAGAGTGTAGAGGAGTGTGGTGAGAGTGTAGAGGAGTGTGGTGAGAGTGTAGAGGAGTGTGGTGAGAGTGTAGAGGAGTGTGGTGAGAGTGTAGAGGAGTGTGGTGAGAGTGTAGAGGAGTGTGGTGAGAGTGTAGAGGAGTGTGGTGAGAGTGTAGAGGAGGAGTGTGGTGAGAGTGTAGAGGAGTGTGGTGAGAGTGTAGAGGAGTGTGGTGAGAGTGTAGAGGAGTGTGGTGAGAGTGTAGAGGAGTGTGGTGAGAGTGTAGAGGAGTGTGGTGAGAGTGTAGAGGAGTGTGGTGAGAGTGTAGAGGAGTGTGGTGAGAGTGTAGAGGAGTGTGGTGAGAGTGTAGAGGAGTGTGGTGAGAGTGTAGAGGAGTGTGGTGAGAGTGTAGAGGAGTGTGGTGAGAGTGTAGAGGAGTGTGGTGAGAGTGTAGAGGAGTGTGGTGAGAGTGTAGAGGAGTGTGGTGAGAGTGTAGAGGAGTGTGGTGAGAGTGTAGAGGAGTGTGGTGAGAGTGTAGAGGAGTGTGGTGAGAGTGTAGAGGAGTGTGGTGAGAGTGTAGAGGAGTGTGGTGAGAGTGTAGAGGAGTGTGGTGAGAGTGTAGAGGAGTGTGGTGAGAGTGTAGAGGAGTGTGGTGAGAGTGTAGAGGAGTGTGGTGAGAGTGTAGAGGAGTGTGGTGAGAGTGTAGAGGAGTGTGGTGAGAGTGTAGAGTGAGTGTGGTGAGAGTGTAGAGGAGTGTGGTGAGAGTGTAGAGGAGTGTGGTGAGAGTGTAGAGGAGTGTGGTGAGAGTGTAGAGGAGTGTGGTGAGAGTGTAGAGGAGTGTGGTGAGAGTGTAGAGGAGTGTGGTGAGAGTGTAGAGGAGTGTGGTGAGAGTGTAGAGGAGTGTGGTGAGAGTGTAGAGGAGTGTGGTGAGAGTGTAGAGGAGTGTGGTGAGAGTGTAGAGGAGTGTGGTGAGAGTGTAGAGGAGTGTGGTGAGAGTGTAGAGGAGTGTGGTGAGAGTGTAGAGGAGTGTGGTGAGAGTGTAGAGGAGTGTGGTGAGAGTGTAGAGGAGTGTGGTGAGAGTGTAGAGGAGTGTGGTGAGAGTGTAGAGGAGTGTGGTGAGAGTGTAGAGGAGTGTGGTGAGAGTGTAGAGGAGTGTGGTGAGAGTGTAGAGGAGTGTGGTGAGAGTGTAGAGGAGTGTGGTGAGAGTGTAGAGGAGTGTGGTGAGAGTGTAGAGGAGTGTGGTGAGAGTGTAGAGGAGTGTGGTGAGAGTGTAGAGGAGTGTGGTGAGAGTGTAGAGGAGTGTGGTGAGAGTGTAGAGGAGTGTGGTGAGAGTGTAGAGGAGTGTGGTGAGAGTGTAGAGGAGTGTGGTGAGAGTGTAGAGGAGTGTGGTGAGAGTGTAGAGGAGTGTGGTGAGAGTGTAGAGGAGTGTGGTGAGAGTGTAGAGGAGTGTGGTGAGAGTGTAGAGGAGTGTGGAGAGAGTGTAGAGGAGTGTGGTGAGAGTGTAGAGGAGTGTGGTGAGAGTGTAGAGGAGTGTGGTGAGAGTGTAGAGGAGTGTGGTGAGAGTGTAGAGGAGTGTGGTGAGAGTGTAGAGGAGTGTGGTGAGAGTGTAGAGGAGTGTGGTGAGAGTGTAGAGGAGTGTGGTGAGAGTGTAGAGGAGTGTGGTGAGAGTGTAGAGGAGTGTGGTGAGAGTGTAGAGGAGTGTGGTGAGAGTGTAGAGGAGTGTGGTGAGAGTGTAGAGGAGTGTGGTGAGAGTGTAGAGGAGTGTGGTGAGAGTGTAGAGGAGTGTGGTGAGAGTGTAGAGGAGTGTGGTGAGAGTGTAGAGGAGTGTGGTGAGAGTGTAGAGGAGTGTGGTGAGAGTGTAGAGGAGTGTGGTGAGAGTGTAGAGGAGTGTGGTGAGAGTGTAGTGTGGTGTGAGTGTGGTGAGAGTGTAGAGGAGTGTGGTGAGAGTGTAGAGGAGTGTGGTGAGAGTGTAGAGGAGTGTGGTGAGAGTGTAGAGGAGTGTGGTGAGAGTGTAGAGGAGTGTGGTGAGAGTGTAGAGGAGTGTGGTGAGAGTGTAGAGGAGTGTGGTGAGAGTGTAGAGGAGTGTGGTGAGAGTGTAGAGGAGTGTGGTGAGAGTGTAGAGGAGTGTGGTGAGAGTGTAGAGGAGTGTGGTGAGAGTGTAGAGGAGTGTGGTGAGAGTGTAGAGGAGTGTGGTGAGAGTGTAGAGGAGTGTGGTGAGAGTGTAGAGGAGTGTGGTGAGAGTGTAGAGGAGTGTGGTGAGAGTGTAGAGGAGTGTGGTGAGAGTGTAGAGGAGTGTGGAGAGTGTAGAGGAGTGTGGTGAGAGTGTAGAGGAGTGTGGTGAGAGTGTAGAGGAGTGTGGTGAGAGTGTAGAGGAGTGTGGTGAGAGTGTAGAGGAGTGTGGTGAGAGTGTAGAGGAGTGTGGTGAGAGTGTAGAGGAGTGTGGTGAGAGTGTAGTGTGGTGAGAGTGTAGAGGAGTGTGGTGAGAGTGTAGAGGAGTGTGGTGAGAGTGTAGAGGAGTGTGGTGAGAGTGTAGAGGAGTGTGGTGAGAGTGTAGAGGAGTGTGGTGAGAGTGTAGAGGAGTGTGGTGAGAGTGTAGAGGAGTGTGGTGAGAGTGTAGAGGAGTGGAGTGTGGAGGAGTGTGAGTGTAGAGGTGGTGGAGTGTGAGGAGAGAGTGTAGAGGAGTGTGGTGAGAGTGTAGAGGAGTGTGGTGAGAGTGTAGAGGAGTGTAGAGTGTAGTGTGGTGAGAGTGTAGAGGAGTGTGGTGAGAGTGTAGAGGAGTGTGGTGAGAGTGTAGAGGAGTGTGGTGAGAGTGTAGAGGAGTGTGGTGAGAGTGTAGAGGAGTGTGGTGAGAGTGTAGAGGAGTGTGGTGAGAGTGTAGAGGAGTGTGGTGAGAGTGTAGAGGAGTGTGGTGAGAGTGTAGAGGAGTGTGGTGAGAGTGTAGAGGAGTGTGGTGAGAGTGTAGAGGAGTGTGGTGAGAGTGTAGAGGAGTGTGGTGAGAGTGTAGAGGAGTGTGGTGAGAGTGTGTGAGAGTGTAGAGGAGTGTGGTGAGAGTGTAGAGGAGTGTGGTGAGAGTGTAGAGGAGTGTGGTGAGAGTGTAGAGGAGTGTGGTGAGAGTGTAGAGGAGTGTAGAGGAGTGTGGTGAGAGTGTAGAGGAGTGTGGTGAGAGTGTAGAGGAGTGTGGTGAGAGTGTAGAGGAGTGTGGTGAGAGTGTAGAGGAGTGTGGTGAGAGTGTAGAGGAGTGTGGTGAGAGTGTAGAGGTGGTGAGAGTGTAGAGGAGTGTGGTGAGAGTGTAGAGGAGTGTGGTGAGAGTGTAGAGGAGTGTGGTGAGAGTGTAGAGGAGTGTGGTGAGAGTGTAGAGGAGTGTGGTGAGAGTGTAGAGGAGTGTGGTGAGAGTGTAGAGGAGTGTGGTGAGAGTGTAGAGGAGTGTGGTGAGAGTGTAGAGGAGTGTGGTGAGAGTGTAGAGGAGTGTGGTGAGAGTGTAGAGGAGTGTGGTGAGAGTGTAGAGGAGTGTGGTGAGAGTGTAGAGGAGTGTGGTGAGAGTGTAGAGGAGTGTGGTGAGAGTGTAGAGGAGTGTGGAGGAGTGTGGTGAGAGTGTAGAGGAGTGTGGTGAGAGTGTAGAGGAGTGTGGTGAGAGTGTAGAGGAGTGTGGTGAGAGTGTAGAGGAGTGTGGTGAGAGTGTAGAGGAGTGTGGTGAGAGTGTAGAGGAGTGTGGTGAGAGTGTAGAGGAGTGTGGTGAGAGTGTAGAGGAGTGTGGTGAGAGTGTAGAGGAGTGTGGTGAGAGTGTAGAGGAGTGTGGTGAGAGTGTAGAGGAGTGTGGTGAGAGTGTAGAGGAGTGTGGTGAGAGTGTAGAGGAGTGTGGTGAGAGTGTAGAGGAGTGTAGTGAGAGTGTAGAGGAGTGTGGTGAGAGTGTAGAGGAGTGTGGTGAGAGTGTAGAGGAGTGTGGTGAGAGTGTAGAGGAGTGTGGTGAGAGTGTAGAGGAGTGTGGTGAGAGTGTAGAGGAGTGTGGTGAGAGTGTAGAGGAGTGTGGTGAGAGTGTAGAGGAGTGTGGTGAGAGTGTAGAGGAGTGTGGTGAGAGTGTAGAGTGTGGTGAGAGTGTAGAGGAGTGTGGTGAGAGTGTAGAGGTGTGTGGTTAGAGTGTAGAGGAGTGTGGTGAGAGTGTAGAGGAGTGTGGTGAGAGTGTAGAGGAGTGTGGTGAGAGTGTAGAGGAGTGTGGTGAGAGTGTAGAGGAGTGTGGTGAGAGTGTAGAGGAGTGTGGTGAGAGTGTAGAGGAGTGTGGTGAGAGTGTAGAGGAGTGTGGTGAGAGTGTAGAGGAGTGTGGTGAGAGTGTAGAGGAGTGTGGTGAGAGTGTAGAGGAGTGTGGTGAGAGTGTAGAGGAGTGTGGTGAGAGTGTAGAGGAGTGTGGTGAGAGTGTAGAGGAGTGTGGTGAGAGTGTAGAGGAGTGTGGTGAGAGTGTAGAGGAGTGTGGTGAGAGTGTAGAGGAGTGTGGGTGAGAGTGTAGAGGAGTGTGGTGAGAGTGTAGAGGAGTGTGGTGAGAGTGTAGAGGAGTGTGGAGGAGTGAGAGTGTAGAGGAGTGTGGTGAGAGTGTAGAGGAGTGTGGTGAGAGTGTAGAGGAGTGTGGTGAGAGTGTAGAGGAGTGTGGTGAGAGTGTAGAGGAGTGTGGTGAGAGTGTAGAGGAGTGTGGTGAGAGTGTAGAGGAGTGTGGTGAGAGTGTAGAGGAGTGTGGTGAGAGTGTAGAGGAGTGTGGTGAGAGTGTAGAGGAGTGTGGTGAGAGTGTAGAGGAGTGTGGTGAGAGTGTAGAGGAGTGTGGTGAGAGTGTAGAGGAGTGTGGTGAGAGTGTAGAGGAGTGTGGTGAGAGTGTAGAGGAGTGTGGTGAGAGTGTAGAGGAGTGTGGTGAGAGTGTAGAGGAGTGTGGTGAGAGTGTAGAGGAGTGTGGTGAGAGTGTAGAGGAGTGTGGTGAGAGTGTAGAGGAGTGTGGTGAGAGTGTAGAGGAGTGTGGTGAGAGTGTAGAGGAGTGTGGTGAGAGTGTAGAGGAGTGTGGTGAGAGTGTAGAGGAGTGTGGTGAGAGTGTAGAGGAGTGTGGTGAGAGTGTAGAGGAGTGTGGTGAGAGTGTAGAGGAGTGTGGTGAGAGTGTAGAGGAGTGTGGTGAGAGTGTAGAGGAGTGTGGTGAGAGTGTAGAGGAGTGTGGTGAGAGTGTAGAGGTGTGGTGAGTGTGTGGTGAGAGTGTAGAGGAGTGTGGTGAGAGTGTAGAGGAGTGTGGTGAGAGTGTAGAGGAGTGTGGTGAGAGTGTAGAGGAGTGTGGTGAGAGTGTAGAGGAGTGTGGTGAGAGTGTAGAGGAGTGTGGTGAGAGTGTAGAGGAGTGTGGTGAGAGTGTAGAGGAGTGTGGTGAGAGTGTAGAGGAGTGTGGTGAGAGTGTAGAGGAGTGTGGTGAGAGTGTAGAGGAGTGTGGTGAGAGTGTAGAGGAGTGTGGTGAGAGTGTAGAGGAGTGTGGTGAGAGTGTAGAGGAGTGTGGTGAGAGTGTAGAGGAGTGTGGTGAGAGTGTAGAGGAGTGTGGTGAGAGTGTAGAGGAGTGTGGTGAGAGTGTAGAGGAGTGTGGTGAGAGTGTAGAGGAGTGTGGTGAGAGTGTAGAGGAGTGTGGTGAGAGTGTAGAGGAGTGTGGTGAGAGTGTAGAGGTGTGTGGTGAGAGTGTAGAGGAGTGTGGTGAGAGTGTAGAGGAGTGTGGTGAGAGTGTAGAGGAGTGTGGTGAGAGTGTAGAGGAGTGTGGTGAGAGTGTAGAGGAGTGTGGTGAGAGTGTAGAGGAGTGTGGTGAGAGTGTAGAGGAGTGTGGTGAGAGTGTAGAGGAGTGTGGTGAGAGTGTAGAGGAGTGTGGTGAGAGTGTAGAGGAGTGTGGTGAGAGTGTAGAGGAGTGTGGTGAGAGTGTAGAGGAGTGTGGTGAGAGTGTAGAGGAGTGTGGTGAGAGTGTAGAGGTGTGAGAGGTGAGAGTGTAGAGGAGTGTGGTGAGAGTGTAGAGGAGTGTGGTGAGAGTGTAGAGGAGTGTGGTGAGAGTGTAGAGGAGTGTGGTGAGAGTGTAGAGGAGTGTGGTGAGAGTGTAGAGGAGTGTGGTGAGAGTGTAGAGGAGTGTGGTGAGAGTGTAGAGGAGTGTGGTGAGAGTGTAGAGGAGTGTGGTGAGAGTGTAGAGGAGTGTGGTGAGAGTGTAGAGGAGTGTGGTGAGAGTGTAGAGGAGTGTGGTGAGAGTGTAGAGGAGTGTGGTGAGAGTGTAGAGGAGTGTGGTGAGAGTGTAGAGGAGTGTGGTGAGAGTGTAGAGGAGTGTGGTGAGAGTGTAGAGGTAGTGTGGTGAGAGTGTAGAGGAGTGTGGTGAGAGTGTAGAGGAGTGTG